>CM076607.1:30751213-31046260 GCA_038502775.1 Hippodamia convergens | reverse complement strand
CAGCCGAATGCGATTGAATTTGCCCGTTTCTGAGCCAAAAATGTTTTGATTTCAGGATATAGTTATATTGTTTTTTTCAATCTTAATGTAGCGGTGGTGCTTGTGCCACGAATAAATTAAATAATCAAATTCGATAGTCAGTTACAACTAGAGCTGCCAAATTTTCTGAAATGAAAAGCGGGATTTTTCGATTCCACATTCCGGATCATAACTCCCTCATCAAAGAAGGCTGGCGCCATAAATGGAATATTGCACACAATACACAAACATGACAAATAGTTGACCCCACAATTGCTCTACCATGATTTGATCTGAAAAATCTCAAGAGCATCTGAAGTAGACTCAATAAAATTGGGATTTTCGTGTTAAAACTGCATTTGAAAACCGATTCACGATATCTACATTTCTTTTGAAGATATTACAAAATATATATTCCCACATTCGTTGTTTTCATTCTCGAAAATTTGCAATAACTTCTTAAGGGACTTTTTCACTGAGACTACTATTTTATGTCATATCTCTTGTACTGAGAGTGTATAAAAAATGATTAGTTTAAATACGAATACATTTTTTTATATTGTACCAAAAAATACAGCTTTTCAAAAATATTCAATGTAGTTCACATTTTGCTTTATAACTTCGTCATCGGATAAAACAAAGTTCAACACCCTGTATCTCAAAGAAATCAAGTTAGGACACATGTATATTCTAAGTTTTTTTAAATTTATGTCAACGATATATTTAAGTGTAAAGTGTAAATTTTGTTATTCGCTGATGATCTGAAAATTTTTAGAAGTATAAGTTATTGAAGCAGTGGCGTAACTTACACCCCCGCTGACCCCGCGGTGCGGGGGGCCCAGGCGTTGGGGGGCCCGGACGTTATAGGGGCCTGGTCTTCGAGAAAAAATTCAAATAATTTTCATCGTTAAAGAATATGAACATGAACTCAGTTCTGACCTTAACTTCCAATTAAAAACTCTTTTAGAATTGCATTGAAATCAGAGATTCAGAAAAGATCATCAATACGACAGTTAGCTGATCTCCTGTTTACAAAACTTTTCGATTGCAACTAGTTTCCCAGATCTCTGTACTGCTTTCAGTGGCGTAACTTACACCCCCGCAGACCCCGCGGTGCGGGGGGGCCCAGGCGTTGGGGGGCCCGGCCGTGATGGTGGCCTGGTCTTCAAGAGAAAATTCAAATAATTTTATCGTTAAAGAATATGAACATGACCTCATTCTGACCTTAATTGTGCCTATACACGATCCGGCGGCTTGCAGTCCCAGGACTGTCGATTTGAACTGACATCCAAAAAATTGTAGCGCACTATACACGATACAGTTAAATCGTAAGACCTGATCTGAAAATCGAATACTGACAGTCCGCGGACTGCAGTCCATCCTAAATTTGACCATACACGTTCAGTTCAGATCTATAGATTCTACTAGCTGAATCTCCAATTTTGGCTGTGAGATATCAAATAGTTAGGAAGTTCTGAACTGTCGATGAGATCTGAAGGAATCGCTCTACAAACGGTAGTTTCTCAAGCGATTTGGCGAAACTGCCGGCTAGGACTTATCGATTATCTGTGCATGTGTAGTGATAACAAAAGTGTGGATCCTCTCATTTCTTCCGAATGAACTCTTTTAGAATTAATTGCATTGAAATCAGAGATTCAGAAGAGATCATCAATACGACAGCTAGCTGATCTCCTGTTTTCACGAAATTTTTCGATTGTAACTAGTTTCCCAGATCTCTGTACTGCTTTAATGTTATTTTTATTATAACCTGTTACTGTAGCAATGGCAGAGCGATGCTTTTAAAAGTTAAAGTTAATAAAGAAATATTTGAGAAGTACAATGACCCAAAAAAACTTAGCGGGCCCAGTTTGTTGAGAATTGAGAATAAACGAGCCAGGAATATGGACCTTCACGAAGTAATAAATGTATTTGCAACAAAGAAATCAACCACTCAAGTTATTTACCCATTTACTTCAAGTAACACAGTATTTTTCTGGATTGATAACTACATTTGAAATAAAGATGCAATTATGTATATTATTTACTACAAATTTGAATAATATTTCAATAAATAAAGTATAGAAAGTATTACTTCAAGTAATATTTCGAGTAATATTGGTGTTGTTACACCTAAACCATATACTTTTCTTAATTAAAGTTTTTTCCAATAAATACGAATGCCCGTACGAGGGGGCCCCGAAAACGAATTCTGCGGGGGGCCCGTCGAAATTCGTTACTCTACTGACTGCTTTAATGTTATTTTTTATATAACCTGTTACTGTAGCAAGGGCAGAGCGATCCTTTTGAAAGTTAAAGTTAATAAAGAATTATTTGAGGAGTAAAATGACCCAAAAAAGACTTAGCGGGCCCAGTTTGTTGAGAATTGAGAATAAACGAGCCGGGATTATGGACCTTTCACGAAGTAATAAATGTATTTGCAACAAAGAAATCAACCACTCAAGTTATTTACCCATTTACTTCAAGTAACACAGCATTTTCTGGGATTGATGACTATATTTGAAATAAAGATGCAATTATGTGTATAATTTACTACAAAATTTCGAATGATATTTCAATAAATAAAGTATAGAAAGTATTATTTCAGGTAATATTCGGAGTTATTTTGATGGTGTTACATTTTAACCACATACTTTTCTTAAATGAAGTTTTTTTTCAATAAATACGCATGCTCGTACGAGGGGGCCCGAAAACTAATTCTGCGGGGGGTCCCCGGTCGAAATTCGTTACGCTAACTGCATTGAAGGATTGTTCGGAATGCAGATGGAGTTTGAGATTTTCGCTGCTTATTGCTGAACTAATGGCCTGTACATTAATATCCCGTTATGACGTTTTCGTGTAGCCTGAAAGTGCTAGGGTACTCTATTCATTGGAAAACATGGAATTATGTAGAGTCTCGAGCATAAGAGATCTTGATGTAGTTTTTGATGCAAAACTTTGTTTGATAAGCACATAGATTCTCTTATAGCTTCTTGCAACCGTATGCTTGGATTCCTAATGAGACAATGTAGTCTTTCAAAAATCAATTAGCTTTGAAGATGTTGTACTTTTCTTTCATCATTAGTAAGTTAAAATTTCGCATCCATCGTCTGGAATCCATTTTACATAACATATATAACTAGAATTGAATTAGTTCAAAAGAAATTTCTCAAATTTTCAAGTTTCAAATGTAACTTCTATTTAAAGCCCAGTTCCGGATAACTATGAGTTAGGACTCAAACATTTCAATTTCAACAGCCTAGAAAATCAGAGAATAATTAATGATATTAGAAATAAGGATCTTTTTTTATATTCCCCAAGAGGACTTATGTAGTCCTATGGCAACGGTGAATAGAAATGTAATATAATATTATGGTTCAGGTTAACACTTTAATAGTTGTACTTCATTCGTGAATACTTCTAATGGGTTTATGCTGTTTGTATTTTCCTACTCTAATAAATAAATGAATAAGTTTTGTTTCATAAAAAAGGTTTCTCCGTGTTCAAAGCTACGGAGCAAAAAACTATCCTTCTTTCCACTCAACATACGGAAGTGATTCATCAGCCAAATTCCAGATTGAAGAAATGCTCAAATTCACAATACATTGCCGGTTAATTCAAGAATATTTACAAATAGAAGTACTCGTATATATTTTGAAACAGTTTTCAGTTCGTTAACTCAAACTTTGGAACGCCATCATTGTTTTTTTTCAACACCAACCTGAATTGTGCAACTTAAAAGTTACTGATGTGAGACCATATTACCAACATGATTTCGTTCATTCACAGTCGCCTGAAAAGACACTAATTCTTGAAGAGACAATGTTTTGAAAAGCAATGTCCTTTTTCGGTGATAGAATATTTCAAGAATTTTCAAGAAATAGAAAACGATTTCGTGAAAAGATATTCCAGTTGCACTGAAAACGAAAAAATAATTGTGTCTTACCATACAAAACAAAACTAGGTACCTACCAACTCCAAACTAAATCAACACATACTTATGATTAACAAGAAACTATTAGCAAAATATTTTTTTCAGTTCTCTGCAAGTAACATGAAATAAGATGATTAGACTACTGAAAAGTCAATTACATTAGGACGATAATATATTACAAATTATCCCCAACCACAATTTAGTTATTGATATTTTGGAGTCGGTTTTCAGCAACTAAGTAAGGATCATAAAAACTTTGGCTAACAATGACTTCGAAAATAACAATAACTGTGAGTAATCTCTACATAGAAAAAATATGAACATATGATGCCCGCCATAAAATGAAGTCTTTTTGTTTATCTTCGAATCTGTTTTTCCTAATTTCTTCCATCTCGGTCACAAATTATTCCCTATCTACCTAATTGAATAATGTCTTAACTTTGTTACAGTTCAAATTTTGCTCAAGAGACAATTATGATCAAGAGAAATTTTCAATTTCTCCCAGAACGATGCCCGTTGTGCTCATCAGAAATTCTATATTATTCTGAAGTGATGAAAAGTATTTTTATTATGATCAATTTACGTTATTTTTTCAGTTATTTTGAGTGAAGAAGGCTCAAGAGACAATATTTGATGTGCATGTGAATTCGAAATGGAGTTCGTCCCTATATGTATTTCGTTAAATCTGTTTTGCACTCCTACATAATTTTCCAGTTTCTTTGAGAAGTTTCATTCACAAAATTGCTAAATGTGACGATCGCATAAATTGAGAATTGTTGGGGAAAAAGTACAAAGAAAAGATATTCAATATCTATTCACAATTGTTAATGGTTGTTCATATTTCTTATACATTTACCCTATTAAATACAATAGTTCTGACGATACATAGATACCTCTGAGTTCTTTCAACTCGCAAACTCAGGTAAGATATATATTATAATCATTACCGCTCAGTTAAAAAACAAAAATTTAATTTAAACGTGTCTAACGACAATCTTACTACTTAACTCAAAAAATAAAGCATCCTGTTCATATTTCATTCTCTGTCCAAATTGTTTTTTCCTAGTCATCGAGATCCAGTCACTTTCGAGTATTGTCGTCGATATTGGTATTCTGTGCCTTCACGTTCGGGAATTTTTGTCACAATGTCTCTACCCTTTGACTTTTTCTACTGAATTTTCTTGTGACTGAGTTTACCTTTCGAGGCTTGTTGAGTTTGTGAAAAGAAGGGATATACTAGACATCAATTACAGCTGATTGTCTCGAGTAAAGCATGGTCCGAAAAACTACGGTAACGAAAAAAATGGATTTTCAACCATTTTGAAATTTTTTATTTAATAATCGAAAATAATTAATTTGGTGAAAACTACTTGTCCCTGAATAATCAATGAATATTTTTCTCAAAGATATACAAAGCGTCATAAATAGCTGCAACTGTTTTTCTCATAAAATCTTGATGGAAAAATTGAGAATTACTCGTTTGGTAGTTAATAATGTATCTGGATTATTTATTGAAGTTATTTGAATTAAAATAATTTTCATTTAGTAGAAATCGAAGATAATCTAAGTATTTACTAAGCTACAACACCAAGATATAAATCATGGAGTGTTCATAGTAAAATGAAGCTCAAAAATTTAGTGTCTATCTTATAAAAATTTTAGATCCAATGTGATTTGGAATTGTTTTATTGAACGCTCAACAGGTGGAATCATGAAATGAAGATGATAGTAGATTACTTTGACTGGCGTGAATTATTATTAATTAAAAATTTTTTTTTTAATTCCGAGATTCTCTTTCTTTGTTCATTTATCAAGAAGATTAATATAAATAACAATCATAGAAAATGATCAAGACGTCTAAATACATTGTTTATGCACTGACTACATTTTGTTTGCCAATTTGAGAATATGAGGAATGTTTCGATGCATCATGTGTAGGTGACGCTTTCGATACAAATAATTCATTCAAACATCCGAATATATTTTCATTTTCAAACAAGAAATAATGGCATTCTTGTCATTTTCATTCGAAGCATTACAAGCATTCATTTTGCCAGAATACCGTACATTTTTGTGTGTGAACAGCCTAGAAAAACAGTCCACAAAATCCGTATTTTTCCAATACTGAAATACATAATCTATAATGATATTTCTTCGAAATGAGTGTCGATATCACATAAATTTCTCCTTGGAAATACAGTTTTCAATCGGAATTTTTTGTACCTTGACCTTTACATTAGTGGTCGGGACTTTCTCTTATAGTTTTTTGTATTTCTCCGACTCAAAACTTTGCTGCTCTCTCGTTTGAAAATCAATAAAACAATAAATTTTAGAAATGTTTTTTGACATCTGAGAAACAAAGAGATGCTCCTGGTCAGTTCAATTGCTGAACAACAATCAAAATTATTACCGGAAAATAGATTTAATTGACAACTAAGACATTGCGGCGCCGTCGTGAAACATATTCCTCATATTCTCTAATTGGTCAAATGTCATTTCATTCAGAAAGTGACGAGTGAGTACGTACACTATAATATGTACATATTTAGAAATCTGCCAAGATATAGATAGAAAATGGATAACACATTAATAATAATCGTCAAACTCTGTTTGCTCTTGTAAAAAGATTGGATTTATTATAACACCCACCATGTTGTTCAGCATGGTCGCCTGTCAGTAGATTTGTGTGACTTAACAAATTTCGATGATCTCTTGGCGGGAATTTCGAATGCTGCAATGAGTCGTTCGGATTTGTTAACCCAGATTAGGGTTTGGTAGCCACAACAACCATAGGGAATCGACGATCCCTCTGTATCCATGAATTAATGTTGCTATGAAAATTTGCGAGAGGAACTGATATATCGCTTTTAATAGTAACCCCTTATTGAAATTGGCTACATCAAGTCAATCGAATTTGATTAATATACTATCATTGCAAAATTGTTAATCAAAATTTGTTTGCTGAATATCCACTTCAACATAGAACAAAATATTCCTTCCAAAAACCCAAACCAACAATTGAAAATGAAAAGGGTGAAATGAAAATCCTCATTACAAAAATGTATTCATCTTTCTGTTCAAACTTCTTAATCTTAATTTACATGAAGATTTTCTTCATCAACAGGTACATATGTTGATCCACTTCGAAACTGTGCAAGTTATTCGCATCTCCTTGTAACCTCATCAGTAGACCGCCGAAAGAAACATATGCTGCCCTGAAATAAAACAAGAATAATTAGTTTCAAATAAACTTATTGAAACCATCAATGAACTGTATGATATTTATCAAACAAATTTTTATGTGCTTGAAATATACAGCAACTTTTGAAGCGTTTTTAGTCATTGCACATGAATCAAGAGAATCGGTTCAATGAAAAATCAAACCAAGAAATTATAGTTGAATAAGCTACATTGAGTTTCAATATTTGTAAATAAATAATTCGACATGAAATCCTCATACTTGTTGATTGTACAGTACATACAAGGGCTGTATGGATAGTGGTCGTGAAATTTGACCACAACCAGCTAACCACACTGCCACTGCAGATACTGGATACAGAAATTAATAATCTGAAAACTACATGGTAGCGCATCCACCAAATAACGTGTAGATGTTACGGCCGACCTCATATAAGAGACAATTGTAATGAAATCGTATGAGACAATGCGTATTAAGGATATTATAATTCTGGAAGAAAGATTAATTTTAATAACGACAAAACAACAACAGGTCGTATTACTCATAGTGGCGGATACAACAAAACTGAAAGATCTCTTTTTACTCTTATCGTAATGAAAATGCAATCATTTTCTTTATGAGGATACAATGTTTACCTTTTCTCGAACGAAGTTTTCTTGCACCGATAACCGTTTATCCAATATAGGCACCCAGCATATTATATAAAATCTGATTGAAAATAAGTAAGGTATATTTGATAGTAACTAGCAATAGAATAGAATAGAATAGAATAGAATATAGTTTATTTCCAAAAATCACTGATATAAATATCACAGAAAAGGAAACAGGTCAATTTGTTCACACAAATCGATGAAGAATCAATTGTTTTGAGTACGAATTGGCTCAAGGAAAAACTTTATACTCCTATAACTGAAAAGGGTGATGTACTAAAAGAAGAGTAGACAATTGTGCGATAAAATAGGTTTATTTCAGGAACTCCATTATAAATCGTGACTACGAGTAAAATATCACACTAAAGAAATTCGGATAAGCATTAAAAATAACAATAAGAAACAAATTAATGATAGTAGGTAACAGATGGAAACAAATTAACTTTAAGAGCTGAATACATTGTTTTATTTGGCAGCATTAGAATTCTGATACAAGTAAGAATAACGTCATTATAAATGTTATAAAGGATGTTCAAATAAACCAGAATTAGGAGCAATGTCGAAAAAGTAAAATACTGTAATATACAATAACTTTTACATATTATATTTGAACAATGGGTGAAAAGAAAAATACTTTCTTCGTATACGTACAATTTTTTCTGATGCAGCCTAGAGAAAAAGATATTTTCATTTAAAATTTTTTTCCAGGATTTTCGATTATATATTTCAATCCGAGCCGATTCGTAAAAAATAGTAAAGACAAAAGGTGTTTGTTTTGACCTCAAGAATCTCCTGTTGAAATATATCTGAGTACAAGTCAAAGACTCACCCTGTTAACACGTATCTGAAGTTCAATTTTTTCGGATATTTTGCAGGATATTTCTAGGCAATCAAATTCGAGAAGCAGAAATTTTTTAAACGAGAAATATTATGTTTGAAATGGTTTGTTCTTCACAACCAAATCGATAATAAATGTTTATTTCAAAAATAATTTCCTTGAATAAAACAATAATTTCGAAGTTTTTGTAGAATATTTTTATGAGTGATAATTTTTTTGGGATCAGATATTTTCAGAAAAAAAATTATTGGTTGAGTTGTGAATTTCAACATTAAATGATATTCATTTCATCTTGAAATATCAAAATGAGGAGCCGCTAGTATATTCGGTTTACAATAGGACAACTAGGAAAATAAATCGATATCTACAAACAATAATACTCGTATTTATTTCTGACCAAGGCCACATTATTGTCATGTAAACAATCCGAACTGCAATTGACATTTGAGATAATTTTTTTATTGTTATGGGAAAACATGACTGATGATGAGTCAAGTTCATGACAAATGAAGTACCTTCAATTCTGAACGGAATCCTGACCAATATTACACAATAAGTATAATATTCAATGTTAAACATATAGACGTGAATGGCGTAAACATTATGTTATGATTGAATAAGAGAAAGAAGGCACATGTAATATGTAAAAATATGATAATAATGTTCGTTTAAATCTCTATCTTTTTCTTAAGCACATCATAAATTGATTTGTCTACTTGTCACCGACTGCTACGTTATCTTAAACATGATCAATACGAGTAAATTCGTCTTAATTTCAGATGAACGTTCTCACATTTGCCAATCATCAGATTTGAATTTCAATTATTGAATTCCTTCTTTCTCATCTTCACATAAAATCTCTTAACCCATTTTGAATAAAATCGAAAATATGAAGTAGGAACTAATTTGGTCAATAAATTGAGATTATTGTTATTATATTATTATTCAAGTAGATACCTATATCTGTGGACACGATGGTAACCCCCCCTCAAGACGAGACAAGCGGGGTATACTACCTACCTTTTCTAGAAATGTTTCGTTGTATTTTCGAACCCTGATCCCGATAACTTATTTCTTTAATATACCAGATAATCAGAATATGATGTCAATAGTAGACTCATTAAACGTTCAAAGTTTCAATGCATAGCTTACACACTCAAGATTTAATGGATATCTAAAAACCCCCGATATCGTCACTAACTTACTGATGATCATAAAAATTATGAGGGTACTTTCTGAAATCCTATGGAGTTGAAATTTCGTATGTGAGCTAGTATCAGTAAACAAACAACGGAAAAATTCCGAAACTTGAAAGTTTCACACAACCCAACTTGTAGAAACAAGGGATGTTCCAAGTATCTATGAAAATGCGAATTTCGATGCTAGTGGTCTGAAAATCGATATATTGGGAAGACTGCTTGTTATGAATATTGAAAAACAATTCAAGAATTTCCGGTAAAAATCACACCCACATTATGAATAAAGGGATAAAATTGAGCGCACGTAATCGCCTCAAGTGTATTAACGTATTTATATCAAATACAATTTGGTCTCTTTTCAATTACATTGTTTGTATATTCGTATCTAAGGTTATGATATGGTTTTCAACCACAGTTTTTAATGTGTAATTACCCGTTGTGATGAAAAATCGCAAATACATCGCAGCTTGAATCTAGGTAGGTATAGTTATATTTTTCCACTTCTTTCGTTGTCGATTTTGAACATGGATTATGAATTATTCACTTGGAGTGATCTTATTTCACGAACTCTACATCTTGGTAAAAATAAGCGACTTGACGTTGCTCTTTCGCCTTTTCTCTTATACAATAGTACCTCCTTAAAGTAACGAAATGGCCAAGTCACATATTTTGACCAAAGTGTAGAGTTTGTGAATTAAGGGCTTGTGGAGGTAGAGAGTGTAGAATTTACAGCTTGGCTATACATGAGATCTGATAACTTTTTGACAATGTGAGAAATTCGGTCTCCTGTTGGCAACATAAAACTGTTTTTGGTTGTCAGAACTCGAAATTGTGAAAACTCCTATTGTGGGTGTGAAGTAAAAGGAGAAACAATAGTCCTTCATTCTTATGAAAATATATCTCAGCGCTCATTATGATTTGGGTTTTTTTGTTGGCAATACTTTCCCTCTAAGAAATGTTACCAAGGTGTCATACAAAGACATTTTAATTTCTATTCTAACACGCTCCTTCGTCGCTCGTTTTCGAAAGCAGGAGTGTTGGAATTGCCTTCTGCAACGAGTATTAGATGATATTTTCTCCACTTATGTGTCAAATCCTTTAATTCCGCCACATCTCGTAGAACAAAACAATGTTAGAATATTTCATTCTAATTTCATTCTAACACTGTTCTCAGTAATATTTTTATTGATGACATGTTGGCCTCCTGCCACGGATTTATTTAACATCTGTCAAATTTCATGAGATAGAAGACAGTTTTGCCTATTGATTATTTTCAAAGCAAAAATTACTAAACGTTTTTCATTATTTCATTAATTTCGATAAAAATTCATCGAATAAGGGAAAATAATGTATGATACTCGTACAGAAGGCTCATTCTAACACTCGTTCATTCCAAAACTCGGCACTACGTGCCGCGTTTTTGATTTTTGAACTCGTGTAAGAATATCAATGCCTTGTGCACTTGAATCATAAATAACTATTCTCTATTTCAGTGTATCCTAAGGGTATTTCTGCTACCGTTTTATATATTAGGTTTTATCTCAGAAATTTATTAATATTTACTACTTTTTCATGACGAATTCATAGGTACTTTGAGTGTTTTGATAGATAGAATTCATGGAATAAACTATTTTTTTTTGGTTATCGTTCTCGAGATATAACTCAGACTTATATGATTGAAATGATATATAACTTTCATACTTAAATTCGTTTTACTTCAACAACAAGAAATAAAAAGAACATTAACAACAATAATAAATCTAACAACCTTTAACAACAGATATCGTGAACTAGACAATTTTGTTCATTTTGTTATGAATATAATTGGCACCTGTTTTCTCGTTGAAATCTGCTAGCCTTGGAAGATGTTCCAGATTGATGTTAATGACCTCTGAATATCTTCGAGCATTTAGACCTCCTTCGTATAAGCAAGAAACCATTCTAGTATAATTCAAATTGTGATTATGAAAAATAATTTGATGCAGTTTCTTCGAGTCAATTATCGAGTGTATTCTTTATTTTTCAGAGTTGAATACTTTTTAATTTTTTTTAAATGTCAATTGAATTTGTCGGAGGACGAAAAAAAAGATCGTTTAAAGTCTCAGTATACATTCGTGCGAGTTTTACCATACTATGCAGCCAAGTACATATAACCATAAGCATCATAACAAGACAACATTATGTAAAAAACCATAAGAACATCCACCAAAGTTACAAACGCTGCTCGCACATTGTGAAATTTGGGTAATAGAATTAAATAAACTCTTATTATAAAAAATATTAAATTTAATTATTTATAAACATAATTCACGTACAGAATGTAAGAAATGTATAAGAAATCATCAGGGAATTGCAAAGATATATAAGATAAAATAAATCATGTGGAGAATAATTGGACTCATTCAAAAGTTGGGAGGAATGAAACCATGAGGAAATTTCAAAAATAACATACATTACACGGGAAATGAACAAAATAAATAATAATGAGGATAAAGTATCGCAGCAACATCCAAATGGCAAATTCTATTATTAAACATACGACGAAATTGTTCACGAGAAATGACTATAATTTCTCGAGGGCACTTTGCAGTTGCGAGAGTTCTCCAAAAGTATGATAGTATGAAGATTTACTTTCCGGTATAAATTAAAAAGAGTTGGGCCTACAAAACTAAAATATCTCTAACGTAGTGCTCACATCCATGTTACAACAAATTTGTTTTGATGACGTGGCTCGATCGACTAAGCCTCCAATATCCTTGAATTCACAACGCTCTATCAAGTTTAGGAATCTGCGTTGTGTATTTTCAACTGAACACAGGTTTTAGTTAGATAGCCCCATCTTGATAAGTAGAAAGTTGAAGTTGAAAGAGACAATAGTAAATGGTTTTTTCGTTGTATTGAATGAAAGGATTTCACAAATAACAAAGGAAAAATACTTATTTTCACCTTTCCACATAGTTTTAATATCCTTAATGAAATGTACAATGAAAGAAAACCACAAACTGTTTCAAAAATAATATAATGACAATATTTTGAATCATTATTGGACAATTCTGTAAAAACGTGCAATAAAAAGTAATGCTATTGAAGACTATGTATTTGACAATAAAATTATGATGAACGACAAAACAAGATGAACATACTATATAGGACTTCTAGTTGTATTTGAAATCAACTGATCTCACATTATGATAAATTATCGGTAAAGTTAATAAAAAAATACAAAAGTAAAACATTAAACCTAATGGTTACGTTTGATTCGTGATATTGCGTATCAAACGTATTTGTTTTGCATTATTTCTAGTGTTATTTATATATATTCTCACCATACAATATTATACAGGTGTTTAGAAAACGGTGTGAAACACCATTCGAATGGTGTTTCATTTAATTTCCTTTATAGTTCTTCAATAGATCCATTAGTTGGATAGTTCAATAAAAACTAATGGTGCAATATTGAATTCACATCTTCATAACAAATGATCTTTCAAATCGAAAAAACTACCCTTATTATTTGTAATACAGTTCAAATGGTAGAAATTTCTTCAGGTTCCGCGGATTTATGTCTGAAACCATTCAAGTCTTGATCGAGTCATTCTTTAAGAAAGTATTTCAAAACCTGAAAATTAATAGTTATCCAATTTAAAGATTGAATGAAAAGATTAAACTTAATTTAAAAGAGATGACCTGCAAAAAAACCTAATGAGCGTATTCATCAGCTGTTTCAGTTATCCAGATATTTTTTGGTTATATTCATCGATTTTTAATTTACACTTTTGTGTTAGGCAATCGATTTGTGGAAATTGTATCGAGGACGAACTTTTTTCGATGTTTTTGCAGTAAAAAACCCAGGCAGTTCTGACTGCATCAGAATATAGGTGACAACTCTGTGGAAATCTAGTTTGATTACTTTCGAAAAAAAAGATCATTCAGGAAAATTGAGAAATTCATTTATTATCAGAAAAGTATATCTGTTCAAAGGTGGTGAATATAATTACGCCCAATGTGAATATTCATGAATTCATGGTTAGATCCAGAAATTTCAGCAAAAAACAATAAATAAATGGAGTGGAGATAAAAATATAAAAATTCATATTTCAGTTAATATGGAAAAAAAATTCATCGTCGATTTTCTACAAAAATAACAGAGAGAAAGGGTTCGTTTTTCTGAGAGGCATAAATATGCATTATTCAAATTCTCATCCTGTATACTCACTGAGTTTTTTGCTATTAACATTCAGAATAATTGGAGATCAGATTTAAACTTAAGGAAAATACTAAATCCGTATATTTCCCCATCATATCGTACAGGTATCAACTTTCTTTTTTTTTCTTGTAGATACAGGGTTGGAGTTTCTTTTGCATTTTTCCATGCCTTCTAGGTTTCCGAGAAACCTCGCTGAAGCTACTTAAAGCTTGTTCGAGTTAGACGGATGGGTGTGTTCTGTGTAGGCTTTTAAACTGTGTCCTTACGCCACCAGACGGAGAACTGTTAATTGCTTGCCCAACATTAATTTTTCTTCGGTAAATTGAACAGATCGTTTTTCATGAGTTTCTCGGTCTTCAAGTTACAGGGCTGATCAGAAATTCCATATATTTTGAATACTTTTTAGGAATTTTGAAAGAGATATGGCTTTTAAAAATATTTTTGAAGTGATAGTCATTCACTCCTAAACGAACTGGCTCATTTTTTGATATTTTCCAAATATTTTGGAGAAAAATCAATGGCTCCACAAAACTCAGCTGCCGATTTATATTGTATGTTGTATATTTCATTCTTTATATAGCCTCATTTGAAAGAACAAAAATTGAAAGCTCCAGTCCATTAGATTGATGTTTTTATTGGCCGTTTCAATAAAATTAATCTTAACTCACATTTACTGATTGAAAATGAAGCAAATTTTCAAGATAATCTCGAATTTGGAGAATACTTTTCATATTGACTTTTTCGGATACTCAACATGATGACCAATATTGGATATAATGAAATATACAAGCTGTCCCATTTGATAAAGCGAATTAAAGCCTGACAGGTTGCATTATACACTTCCCGTCAATAAATTCCGGACAGGCAAAATTTTTGTCATATTCAGCATCCTGTATCTTTTTTCGTGGTTCTCCGATTTTGTTGAAATTTTCACCAGGTGAAGCATTGGGACTTGTAATATCAACCTGAAATTAACTTTGCAAAAATACCAGTAGTTTATCCGTTATACAGGGAGAAACAAAACTTCGTTTTATACCCTCCATTTCTAAACACCCTGTGGATAATTTGAGGCGGAAAATTTGATATCATCAAGTTTTAATTTGAAGTGTGACCCTTGCTTAACAAAATGTTTTTTGAGTTACGTCAGTATCTGCTTTTAAAAAAAATATACACATTTTCAAAGAAAGTGTTGCATTTTTTCAATTTTTATAACAATTTAAAACATTACAATACCTTATCGACTAGCAAACATACACAAACATCTGAAAATTAATAGCGTGTATTTCCACCTCGCTTTCTCATCACATCTACCATACGATGTGGCATACTTTCAATGCATTTACGAATTGCTCCTGGGGGAATATTTCCCCAAGAATTTTTGTTAATGCAGAACAATGCTAGGCCTCACGTTGCACGGATTGTAACAAAATACTTAGGAGAGGCGAATATTCAACGATTGGTGTGGCCAGCCAGAAGTCCGGATTTAAATCCAATTGAATATGTATGGGATATGCTAGGTAGACATGTTCGAAATCGGCAGTCCAACACCTTACCCGATTTACGAACAGCCCTTCTTGAAGAACGGGAAAATATTCCCCCAGAAGCAATTCGGAAATGCATTGAAAGTATGCCACGTCGAATGGAAGAAGCGATGAGGAAGCGAGGTGGAAATACACGCTATTAATTTTGAGATGTTTGTGTATATTTGCTAGTCAATAAGGTACTGTAACACTTTCTTTGAAAATGTGTATCTTTTTTTCAAAAGCAGATACTAACGTGAACCAAAAAAGATTTTGTTGAGAAAGGATTACACTTCAAATTGAAACTTAATTTTCTGCTTCCAATTCACCACAGTGTGTTTAGAAATGGAGGGTATAAAACAAGGTTTTGTTTCTCCCTGTATAAGGAATAAACTGCAGATATTTTTGCAAAGTTAATTTCAGGTTAAAATAACAAGACCCAATACTACACCTGGTGAAAGTTTCATTAAAATCGCAGCACCACGAAAAAGATACAGGGTGTTGCATTTGACGAAAGTTTTGTCTGTCCAGGAGTATAGATAAGATATGCGAAGGGATATGAATATTCTTCTGGTTCCATCTTCAATTTCACCGAAAAGGAGCACAAGAAAACTGCAACACTGTACAGGGTGGGCAAAATTGGTGATACATGAACTACAACTTTTTAACCCAACGAGATAGAGAAAAATGAATGGCACGTTACGGTGGTCTTTTTAGAGAAACTGATAATGCCATCAACTGCATTCCTCTATCTTCTTTTGTTTTCGAGTTATAGGCCAAAAATGAAATTTGGGCGATTTCAACTTTGGTCATTATCTCCGTTCCTGTTTGTGCTAGGATGTTGAAATAAAAACATTATAGAGGCACTTTTTTCATAGCAATCCAGTAACGTACTTTGTTTTTTCCTAAGAGGTTTCCTTGCTAAGCTATAACATAAAGTTGTGTTTTTTCTTATAGAAACAACAGTTTCAAATGGCTTAGGAAGAATCACCATTTTTTCCCGTTTCAGAAATATATCATACATCATACATCGCCCTCAGATTCATTCAGATATCATGAATGATATAGTTTGTATGTGAAATTTGAATCATTGAGTATTAAGTAGGCTCAATCACAGAATAATTGTAAATTACTGGAATTTGAAGTCATTATGGCCAGCAATAAGGAAATGTTCGCAAACTACGAGAAATATGATATGTTGAAATTTTTTATCTAAGCGGCAATAATGACTTCGTATTGACAGTTGTTCTGAACAGAGATCAAACCACAGAGAATTAAATCAAGTATTCAATAACAAAATAATTATGACACCATGTGTAGAGACATATTATTCTGTGATTAAACCTACTTAAAAACTCAATAATTCAAATTTCACATACAAACTATATTTTTCATGATATCTGAATGAATCTGAGGGCGATGTATGATATTTGATATATTTCTGAAACAGGGAAAAAATGGCAATTCTTCCTAAGTCATTTAAAACTATTGTTTTCATAAGAAAAAACACAACTTTATGTTATAGATCAGCAAGAAAACCTCTTGGGAAAAACCAAAGAACGCTACTGGATTGCTATGAAAAAAATGCCTGTATAATGTTTTTATTTCAACATCCTAGCACAAACAGGAACGGAGATAATGACCAAAGTTGAAATCGCCCAAATTTCAATTTTGGCCTATAACTCGAAAACAAAAGAAGATAGAGAAATGCAGTTGATTGCATTATCAGTTTCTCTAAAAAAGACCACCGTAACGTGCCATTCATTTTTCTCTATCTCGTTGGGTTGAAAAGTTGTAGTTCATGTATCACCAACTTTGCCCACCCTGTACAATTGATTGCAGAGCTAAACTCCAATTCAGCTCGGAAGTTATTTTTTTGTTCAAGGACTGTACCATGAAAAAATTAAATGAACGAACAAAAAAAAACAAAAATTTGGATAACATGGCCATCGATCTAGCGCACAATTATTTACAACTCATCCCGAATTAGAACCATGATAACAGTCTCCAATATAATTAAAGAAAGCACACTGACACCAAAATACAACAGCAAGGTGCATAAAGGCCGAGTGCACGCAGTGGGCTGTCGTACCAGATAGTGCATTTACAGGATTCCATATTTTTTAACAGTGTAAACGCGCATCTGGCACGTAGCCCGCTACATCCCCCAAACGTCCGCAGGCGTAGGACATCCCAACGAACATCTACCATCGTGCAAGGATTCGTTATCCCGAGGAGAAGCAACCTAAAAAACTAACATCGAAAGTTTACTCCTCAGCCTTCAATCGTTGGATCGATTGATAAGTGACTTGAAAACTATGGTTGGAAGCTAAAACCGTGGTATTTCTGTACAACTTCAGCATAAAGCAGTGCGCATTCATTATTTTCATTGTTAATCGGAGGATTGAATCAAGATTAACTGGTCTTTGACCTTTGAAAATGGTAAAAAGCGGAAACAGAATAATAGTGTAGTTTGTGGATACTGTTCATGGGTCTCTGACCTGTTTGTGTTCCTAATGTTAAATAAAATAAATAAAAAGAAGGATGAAACCCATAGCAAAGAAGAGGATATAAAAAAACTGAATGAAAAAATAAGATAAAAGGGGTGAGATTTAAAGGGTTGAAATCGGTTTAACTCGATTTCCGACTTAATTACAAGTCTCATAGAAAATAGTTAGATGGCAAAGTAGTAGGTAATGAAAAGATCTAAACATAATCTCAAAATTTCAGTAAAAATTCAAATAATCTATTTTTTCGTGTCTTATTTTTTTTCTTGCGAAGAAACTTTCATTTGACGACTTTCCTCTTTATGTTCCTAACATATTGTAATTCTTTTGAATAAAAATATTCTTTTTTCACCTCATTTTGACATATATCGATAAAGCAACCTCATTCTCAATCTAACATTTTCACGCTGAAATATCTGCGTATTTGATCAAGTCGGTGTGTTTTTTGTGCGCTAAAATCTATTATTTCTGATGGTATAATAGTATATTCTAAAGCAAGTTTTCGAACGCATGAGTGTTTGAATTGCCTTCTGCCACGAGTATTGGTCGAATACAAAGAACACTGCAAGTGAAAATGGATGTGACTACCAGTTTGAAATGTGGCTACCGAAATAGTTATTTTGGTATTAAATGTTTTTTAAATGGCAAATGAAAATGTTAATTTCGTGACAGCAGGTCAGAGCCAAGAATTCTCTCGAAAGTGCCATGAAAACACGAATTTTATACACGAAATACAACATTTTTCTAGGCATATCTGTGAGAAATATTTAACAAAATTTTGAATTGTCCATCTTCTTGAAAAAAATCAAAAATATCTGATGAAATTGTGGAATCAATACTTTAAGAAAATATTTCTGATCAGCAGCAACATGGAACATGTTCAGGAATTTCGGTTTCAAGTAAAGTTCAAATTTCACTATGAATTATTATTGCAATAAATGAAAATGTTTCATGATGAACAATCAATTAATAATAATTGATTCTGTCAAAAATAAATTCACCAAAAAGTAATATTTTATGGTTCTAAATTAATTTCGTGAGTTATTTGGGAGTGAAAAAAGTATTTTTTTTCACGGCGAAAAAAAGTAAACATTCACGAATCACAGATATACAGAAATCTGCGGAGTTATCTGTCATATCTATTAGTTTTTTCTTTTTGATTGCATTTCTTTATCGTTCGACTCTAAAAACCTTTTTTATACCATCTGAAAGGAGATCTGTTATTTCGAAGTGAGAATTCCGGATTGAATATATGAGGTGAAAATATGAATATTTTAAATTAAAAAAATTAACTGTTTGGGAGATGTTTTTGATAAATTTTCAGATTTTGCGAAAATAGTGCGGTACAACAGTTATCTACATTTAATTTTTTCTCATAAGACTTTTGGTCGAGATAAACCATTTCATTTAACTCACCCCCTTCTAGGTACTTTTCGACCACATATCAATCCGAATTCATTTCTGCTTCCGATTTTGTGATATTTTTTTCTTTTTCCAATGGGTTTCATCCTTCTGCTATATTTTTTTTTCACGAACCATTTGTCTAACTAGAATTAAATGCAATTGGAGATTCTATTCCTCATGAATAATCTGAATTTTGACGTTGGAAATCCAGGAAATTCCTGATAACACAAACTTCAAAAATTGCCCGATTTTTGAGCGACTTCAAAAATGATTCAGTTTGCATCACTGATCAGTGACGTGATTTCATTACTTCGGTACATCCGTTTTAACTGCGGATTTCTTCGTCTTCAGATCCCACCCACAAAAGTCGAAGAACCTCTGCAATTCAGATAGTGAAAGTCACTGTCGATATTATTCTCTTGTTCTATGCTTATTCTAGGCTAGATTTTTCATTTTTGAACAACACTGCGCCACCCCATTTTCTCTGGGTTATCGTGTGTTATGAGTAATACCTCAAACTAATATATTTTTATGGGACACCTATATTTTATTTCACCATTAAATTGCATATCTGTTTTTGATTGAAATGATATACAACATATGGTATCTCAAAATAATTTTTGAAATTTAAATTTCATACTAGAATAGACGAGCAATAAACAAGAACAATTACAGCAATGATATTTTTAAGAATCCTAAACAGTTATCCTGACCTAAGTATTAACAAAAATGGTCGAAATTTTGTCCATTATGTTCTTAACATAATTCGAACCTTTTTCTTGAATAATTGATGGCATTTAGCATAATTATGCGGAGCTCTAATTTGGCGCAATTAGTTTAACCTTGATCTTATTCATTCACCGCGTTCAAGTTTTGAAAATGCCGCAGAAAAAATCTAATTCTCACAAGTCTGGAGAACCTATCTATATCCAACGTAAAAGATTCGAGACAAACTCTCGAAATTTTATAGTTAATCTTGATTATCAGAGATGCATTCTTGGAAAAATACAGATCCGTTTGAAATGATAAAACTGATTGCTCATTTAATTCATTTATTACCCATTGAATTCTGAATAACTTTAATGCGTGACTTTCACATTTTTCTCAGAAAATTCGTTCGAATTCTGAAAAAAAAACTATTTTCTCATTACAATGTTAATTTGTAATAAAATTATTAAGTTTTCCTTCGTTAATTAAAAATTCAATGAATATACAGGGTGTTTCTATTGCGAGCTCAAAACTAATTTCAAATGAAAATTCAGTTTTTGAATGCTCAACTGAAATCGCTTTAAAAAATGGTGTATAAGTATAATTTATACGACTGCTTTAAAATGCTCAAAAAATTAAAGTTGCTATCATTTCCTGTGAAATGGAAATATGAAATTATGAAATATTTCAATTATGTATTATATATTGTTTCGATTAGAAAAAATATGCAATTTAATGGTGGAATAGATTTTCAAGGTGAACAGCACTTGTCTGTATGATGGTTGTTTCCAGATAAGAAAAATTCAACGAAAATTGTTCCAAGAAATGAGGAAAACCAACCGCCGAAGACGTATTACTTTTCATGACGACAAAGAAAGCTCTCACAGATCGGCTCAAACAACAAAGACTTCTTTTCATTCCCATACGTTCAAAATAAATTAAGAAGCAACGTACATCAAACTCATGTATAGATTTTTATGAAGAACATTTTGAAAAATTTTAATATTAGTTTTTGTTCTCTTATCCTGAAATATAAACGTAATTATCGAACTTCATGAATGTTGCGTACAAATTATGCCATTCGACTTTTCTGGCTCACATTCGACTCATGTGTACCCAACATTAAATCGAGTAAGTTCTCAAATTAAATTCTAAATGAGAGAAAAACAATATTTCTGTCATTTAGAAGATGCTAATTGGAGTAACTGTCGTACGAGAATAAATCCAATCCCAATAGACACACACACACACATGTTTATATCTATTTATAACATTGAATCAACTTCATTCGTTGAATTTCGCAACGGAAGTCTAGCCATCCAAAGACCACCAAACGTGACTTGAAGAAAATGTAACTTTTAGTTCACAATTTCATACGATATAAATAAAATTAAGGAATAACATTGTTGTATGGAATATTTCCCAAAAGCTAAGTCATTTATAAAGTATTTTGTTTTCATATTTTTCAGTGTTGTTTCGGCCGATATGTATTAAATTCATTAAAATCTAATTGCTACATCAACCCAGTGTAGTGCTCAAAGGACGATCAGGTTGGGTGTAGGGGTCAGAACCCCTTCAACGTGAGAATTGTTTTTCAATTTCGGGAGTTGATATTTTTCTTGTTCTTCCAATTTGGGCTCAATAGTACATCAACAAACAATAAATGTGAATAACTTTCATGATGTTGTCAGTAGGCAATTATAAATACCTAACCGTTCGATTTAAAGTATGTACTTCAAGAATGAGGAAAGATATAGTAATTTCGACACAAGTTGCTTAAAAATCAATTGTATACTTTATTAGAATATAATAACCAAAAATAGAATTTGAAATGCCCTGAAGGGATAAATTATTTATTAAGAATGGTGGTCGGGTAGAATGAAAATCCAAATTAATTAGTTATGTTAAAGTCTTTTGCGACCTTCCCCAAGATAAAACCCTGAGAACGCCCCTGATTGCAACAAATGTTTCTGTCTCCAATAAATACTCAGTTATATAAAAAGCGTAACTTCCGCAAGGAGAAATTGACGAATTTCATTTCTTGGCAACAGATTGAAGATATTTGAAAAATGCTTCGATAACCATATCAACGTTTTAGTTTGCAAATTTTTTTTCAGTTCGAAAAAAACCGCTTCATGAAACTTGGTGAATATGGTGAATTTGATTTTAGTTATTGCTCGGCCGTCGACTTCTGTTAAAACCCTAGTTTAGTTTTCTAAAAATATTATGGTTTCATTCTATATCAAAATTAGCACATTAAAAAACAATGATGCTCCCAAGGTTATTTTTTCTGTGTGTAACACTTTTTACGCCGCTGAGTATATGTTTCTTACGTAATTGTGTTTATTGGTAATGCAGATGGGACTAGGTAAAAGTATATTTCGCGGAGTTTGACTTTGAAGTTTTTATATATTTATAATTATGAATTTATATCAAAATCCAATCCGAATAAGAATATATGTTGATTTCAACAAATTTCCCCACCGAAGATTCATATAATTGTTAAATTCAGGAAAATACCACCACGAAATCGATTAAAAAAATATGAACCTGTTATAAGTTTCCACGGACAATGACTTTCAATAAGAGTTTTCAAGTGAATAAAATTCAGCGGAGCTTCCAACCTTATTCTTATCAATCCATCCACATGAAAGTTCGATGTATGAAATATAAGAAGAATTGTATTGTTTTCAACATGTTAATAAAAGAGATTCTATAAGCAGAATTTAACTGTGTTGTGTTCATCCAAATGCTTCAACCATAACGATGTTATCAATTTTGCACTGCTGCAAAAAAAAAATAATGATTGCGTATAAAAACACTTCGACTCGAAGTTTGAAGAGTAGTTCGATAGACTCAAAATTATTTTGACAGTAGAAAAATGGAATCTTCCTCTTAGTGATATAAATTTTTTCGAATTTATATGAAAGATTTCCACAATCCTTCATAATATGCTGCCATACTTATTCTTCATATATTTCACACATATTCACTAACTTCACTGCTGCATATTTGAAATCAAAAGTAACTAAAGATCATCAAAAACATTCATGCTGATGAATTAAATGTTAAAATCAATTATCCTTCAAAGCATAGGTATTAAAAAAGCAACACACAGAAGCCACAAAAAGTAACACAATATTAAGAAATCATAGTTGTAGGTGGAAGGAATAATAAACATACCATGCAGAACCAGCAGAAGGAACTTAATTTCAGCAGGGCCAATGAGACAAAAAAACATTTATTTTTATGAATTATGAAGCAATAAAGAAATTATTTTGTGTAGAAATTCGACTATGGAGGGAAAATCTAGTTTCAATAATTTCGGATCAGTGGTTGTGAATTAGAGAAAAATAAGAAATTTACTCTTTATCAACGTTTTCATCTCTAGAAATTGTTCTTGCTATTAAACAAACGCAATTTTGCCTGAAAAATCTATACAAGATTTCATGTCACCAGAGAAATATTCAATTTTTAATATAAGAATTTATTTATGGAAAGAGATTTAATGGAAATGTATTTCGCAGATCCCTCATTATTCATCTCTATATTAAATTTATTTATTTGTTTTTCGACAATATCAGATGATTTTATTTTTCAAAGATTCAAAAATTATAAAAGTTTTCATAAGAATAATCATCAAAATAATTCAAAATCTGACACATTGAGCTCGGACGCGGTTTGAATTCAAAAAATGGAAATTGTTTTAGAAAAAATATTCAACAGTTTGAGTTTCAGGAAATGTATGCAGTTTCTAACAATAAAAAATTGTAAAGGGATATTTTTACTGGCTAGATCGATGCGATAAACTCTTAACGACTGCCCTTATGTTCTTGAAAAATACTTCATTACTCGTGTACCGACGGTGCAATAAATATAAAGTGGAAGGTTTCAGGCGGAATTATTTCACCTTGCACAGCCGTCTGCCCTAGAGGAAGGCATCGCAAGCTCAAACCTAACCTTCATCGCCCTTGTCTCCAAGCAACTTCGAGTTCGGTGTAGAAGCGAATAGGAAGCGAAACGAATTCCGCGAAGTTAACACCATAAAATATAATTGCTATGCATCATGCAAGGGAGAACAAAGTGTAAAAATAAGCGGTAATACTTGCTATTAAAATTATTATTTCCGAACCATTGAACAGATTAATGGTACAGGTGCAGCACCGCAACGATATGTCATTGTGAAATGAAACAATCAACCGGTGGGTGTGTTTGCACAAAGTATCGAATTAAAAGACTCATTCATCATGCGAGAGATATTGGGTTACAGTTTTTCTGATAGCTCGTCCTACGAGAGATAAAACGCTGAATTCATGTTGTCGATGGCGATTTTTGTTGAATAGACGAATGTTTATATGAGAAGCAAAGACTCAATTGGTTTTATATCGACTTTTCCTTCAAAATTCCGATTTTTCTGACAAGAATCACACATTACGCAAAATTCTTCTAAAAGGTTTTTTCCCAAATACCACATAACATATCCTGTTCGAATAAATCCTCATTGAAACTTCTCTTAGCTTCTAGTTTTATGTTAAGATCATTCTTCACTATTGTGGAGAAGTTAAAGGAAGGGAACATTAAAATTCAAATTTTTCTTCAATTTCGTACCTTTATCATCGCCATTTCAACCGTTGAATTTTCGATTGTGAGAAAATCTATTTGATTGAAATTGTAATAGAAATTATAGAAATGTTCAGCTGCATTCAATTGGATTAGAAAAATAATTGATGAAGTGAAATGTCACTTCAAGGCAAGGCGCTCACTTCGTCCAGGTGAAGAAAATATACAGGGTAAATCTTTGATTTGTACATATATTTCAACGAAAGATTCCTGAGATAAAAAATGAACAATGTTTGTCTGGTTTTTCTGATTCGGCTCAGTTGAAAAGATACAGGCTTTTGAAAATACAAAAAAATAATTGATTTTCCAATATATCTCGTGAATGATCTCATTGAATGAAATTTTTTCGGAATATAGGGTTTCATTTATGTGGTGAATCTTCTACGAATATGAAATTCCATTCACATGTTCTATTTTTCTCATTATGATAAGATAAAACTATTACATTCCATAATTTTTTAGGAAATTCAAGGGACCCAACTTTTGAAGGTGAGTTGAATGCTATTTAATGAATATTTAATTTCTGCTACACTTCTTCTAATCTTAGTTGGATGTTCCAGGTGTGACATAGATTATTATGAAAGATAATTACGGCTGTATCTTTATAACTAGTGTTTCTTTTGGCCTCAAGAATCTATCATTAAAATATATGTACCAGTTTAAGACTCACCCTTTAGATTCTTATGTAGGCAGTCATACGGTTTTTTCATATTCTATAATTAATTTACTGTTATAACTGAAATTTTTAACCTTATCAAACCTGCAATGAATAAGGACAAACAACAATGAGATTGTCCCAAATTGGTGGGGACTGCTCTGTATCTCAGCTTTTATTTAAGAAAGAAACATGCGGTTTTCGCGACCCTGTGTCACTTTTCTTTTTTAATTCACAAACAGAAATATTCCAACTACTCTTGTTTCGGAAATACAGGACGAAAACGTAAATGTTCATTTTTTCGAGATGTAATTATTTCTCAGGCACTGTAAGAAATGAATGAGCCTTGTTTTCAAGATTGAGCACAAACTAGGTATTTTTTAAATGGAACAGCCTGTATATTTTAACGGCAAATTTTTGAAATTTTTTTCTGAATATATTGATGCATCACAACCTAACCTTCAATAAATTGTAGTTTTAGACAAAAATCACATGCATTTAATTACTACTCTTTGAAAACGGCATATGCCTGATACCTCTCTATTTTGACGTTAAAATATACAGAATGTTCTATTGTCCTCATATTAGAAAATTATGAAAATCATTGAAACACGTCAACACCCTGCATACTTTTATATTTTTAACGCTACTTAACTTGATATTGTAACGTTTTCAAGGTAAACAAACTGTCTCTGTGTTCAAAGTCTGATTTATTTCCACAAATATTACACTAATTTATGTACAGACTACTCTAATTTTTATCACAATTATTTATCTACTTTCATCACTATTTACTTCGATAATTATAAGTGTACGCGATTCTGTTCGGATACTGATTGCCTCGTCCTCGCTAGGCGGCCGCTTTTATATCTCGTACGCCAATGCTCTAGAAACGACTACATATTGATGAAACACGCACGGTCTCGAAAAGGGCATTGGCGGAGGCGATGATCTCAGGGGTTTCGGAAGTAACAATATAAACGAACTATATAAATATAAATAATGGCATTGCTTGAGACAACCAAACTATAGATTTATAAAATTTCTGACTTAAGTGCCAATAAATTTGAACAACTTTATAAAATTGATTCCTTAGGTTTTGTTAGCTCAGGAAAGCTTATGCCACACAGCCACCGAGTATATATTAAATAAAGGACTATTCCAACTCAAACTTGAAACAGAGGTAAGTTTCATCCAAGACTGTGTTGCCGACAAGAAAATTTCGAGCATCTATTTTAATATAATTGAATCAATTACCTTATGTAATTTAAGAAATGAGTTAGTTGAAACCAGTTATGAATTGTACTTTCAAAATTTCATGATGAAGTCGTTGAAATATGGTTATGAAAGAGCTTTGAAAAATATATAAATTTAAATTTGAAATAAAAAGGACGGACCATGCTGACTTGCGCAAATCACCCTGTATTTTCAAATTGTTGAATTGTACCTGTTTTTTTCATTATTTCCTTATATGAGGACACAAAGAATTTTATTTTATGATTGATTTACACACCTGATGCTGCGCTATTCAATTATTCACTCAAATAATATCTGAAGATTTTTTTCGCATGAAATTTTTTCATTTTTTCTCAAACCTGAATCAATTTCTCTATTTCTCACACAAAACTACATACTTCCTACTGCTGGATTTATTTCAGTTTCGTCCATTCTAGATTCGGAAATTCGTCTCTATGGAATATAAAAAATGACATAACAATTTGGGACTCGATCGTGGTTTATTTCTGACGACAAAGATCCGAACACCGCTCGCTAACTTGGCTTTTTTAACCTTTCGAAAAGTGTGTCAGCGGGCTGATTTAATTAGTTGAATCTCTTTGTGGAACACAGCCAAATATTTTACTAGAGAAAACTCTATTATAAGATTTGTCTCAGGAAAGAAATTGAAATGGCCCAACAGTTGAGCTTTGCTTCATTGTGATATTTTTATGTTGTGGACGAAGAAAATATGTTATAATACCAAAGTATAATATGAGTATAATTGAAGGTACCCTAGTATGTCGAGAAAAACATACAATATGTAAAAGGATGAGGATGATGTGTCATGAGAGCCTCATATAATTTCAAGCCTCATTGAATTAACCAGAAAAAAAAAACGAAAAATCTTATTTGGTATCTTATCCATTCTGAAGGAATCATCATAATTATGCTTAATATCTACGATGATGAAAAATGATAGCAAAAACAACAAGGCCGAAGAAAACTCAGCATCCAATTTCAATAATAATTGTCATTGTCAATTGAAGAATGTGCAACTGAAAAACCCCCGATAGTCCTTTCTACAGAAAATATCCCATATGCGCCTTCAAAAAACACTCCAAAGCATGCTTCTAATTATAGCTAAACAACCTACGGCAAACGGAACAAATCCAATTAAAAACAAGCTTGTTAAAAAAAAATACTTCACTGAAAACTCATAAAACCACACCGAACACATGAAACCACACAGAAATTCGAAACTAAACTGCATATAACTTGTGGGGGCACTTCTGTAACGCGGCTGTATCGAGTTTTAGGAGCTTCGTGGCTTGTGCAGCAGACTTGTTGGGAGATGAGAAGCATATTAACAGCTGAGCGGGCCGAATCCAAAGATAAAATCCGGGCACAGTCCCAAAAAAACGCATCACCTTCCTATACCGCCTGCATTATGCAAGCGATTTTTTGCCAACATGGTCGTTATTATTAGAGGCGGTAATATGCTGTTACGAATCGGTCGCCATATTTTTTTTTGTCAGAATTTAACCTTGCAAACAGACATCCAAAGAAAAAATTCAATTCTTAGTTTCAAGCCATTTCAGTTCATTATTCCAAATTACGAAACCTTTTTTATAATGGGCGTAAGACTATTGTTGCTTTCACTCGTACAGACGGATGCCTATGAAAATGTAAGCTTAAAGAAATAATTCCTATAGATCACGGCCAATAAGCCCGAAAGACTCGTGTAATATCAGTAAAAGAGTTATTTTGATAGTCTCGCAAGGTTGTTTACACATCTGATGTCATGAAAATTGATCAAGAGGATAGGTCTGGACTGGAACTGTTCACAGATTATGCCAAGAAATATGTACAGTTTGAGACTGAGAAGCGTTTCGAACTTTAGAGAAGAATTTTAACATAATTTTGAGATGACGGTCACAGAAATATCATGACAATGAACACTACTACATAATAATGAAAATTATTGTAGGTTTCATGAGTTGTATGTACTTTGTATGAAAAAAGTAGTTCGATTAAAGATTAAGCCCAGTAACTTTTCGATGCTCCTGTCAGTCGAAAAATCACGTTGTTATGATTGTGATCAACTTATCTTGGTAACCCCAATTTCCTCGAAAACGTCCGAATATTTTTTCATTCTCTGAATGGCGTTTTGAACAAGTCAATGTTGTTTTGAGATCCTCATGAAAATCTGCGTAAAAATAAAGTCGCCAGGCGTCGCGACGCTATCAGAAACTTTTTTCCAGGAACAAACCCTTTTTGTCCTGTCATTCGAAAGAATATTTTCCTCCTGTCCTCCTTCATGTAAATAGAATGCAATTATCGAAAATTACAGTGATAATTGCATTGTAGAGAGCGAAAGATCCCTGCGATAATTGCACTGCTCGTATCCATAGCAATTTCGGGAAATATTCAACCGAATTACACTGCTCTAAAATGACATTAATACAATTTATTTCCATTTCTAAGCGTCAGCGATCTGCAACTTGTTTCATGTTGATTCTATTCCATTTTTTTTCCGTTATATCTCGACCAAAGTAACTTATAATAAAACAGGGAAATGATATAATTTATGTATGGATCATAATGGCTTGATGACCTAGATATCATTTTGTTTCGTGAAATGAAGGAGGCTTTGAAACAAACTATTTTTCTATCATCACATTCATTAAATATTATATGTTATAACAATAAAAAAATTTTTTTAATACAAAACAAAACATTTCGAAATATATAGGTTCTCTATACCGGCCATTATGATCCATACATCAATTATATCATTTCCCTGTTTTATTATAAGTTACTTTGTTCGAGATATAACGATCTACTTAGGCCCATAGATAAGAAACGCTTATCTTTCTGGAAAAAAATTTTTGATAGCGTCGCGACGCCTGACGACTTAAGCAGATTTTTATGAGAATCTCAAGACAACATCGACTTGTTCAACACGCCATTCACAGAGTGAAAAAAATTTTTTGACGTTTTCGAGAAAGTTGGGGTTACGAAGATAAGTGCATCACCCTGTAGATTTGAAAAAAAAGAATATACCTATTTACTGAATATCCTTTGGGCACCAGTTCTGCTCAACACCGGTGATGTCAGTTCTAAGAAATAATCTGAAATATGATACAGATTCTAATGAAAATGAGCATTCAGAATAATTATAATATAGTCCGTTTCAAAATGATTGTCATCAGAGCAAGCCATGGAATTCCAGCCGGGGCTTTATTTATAGTTACAACAAGTAACTAAAAAGTTCTGTGTGTTCATCATAGATTGTAATTTTATCAATATAACCTATAAAATGATTGAATATATTTTTCAAGGAAAATAAATTTAAAGAATTTTTTCTGATATTATTTTCATTATTGTATTATTGACAAATTTTCGAACTTAGCTTCAATTGCAGAAGAAAAACAAGCTGAGATGATGATATACACACTATTTCGCTGTAAATCAAGAATGGGAAATTCAGGATAGATAATGAAAATAGCGAGGAATGCTTCAACATGAAAACTTGCAGACTTTCCAGGAACTCCAATGTAGAGATATCATTCATTAAATAATTAAGACTTCGTCAAGGATTACTAAAAGTTGGTTCTCTATGAAGACTCTTCAGAAATCTTTGCATACTTTTCTGAGTATTGAGGAACAGAAAGTATAATAAAGCTGACATAACTTTACGATTTCATAGCAAGTTGTTGGAAACAAATAGAAAATATTTGTTGACAAATTGTGGATCATTTGAAGTGTGAAATGCTATGATATTTCATGATTCATTAAAAAATATACCAGATGTTGATTTTGATTAAAATTCAGTTACTTTTCAGGCAGTCCAAAAAAGATGTACAAACTTATTTATTCGTTGTTTTTGATTTTAGAAAGAATAACGTCGTGTAATGTGTCTTTGAAGGTATAATCATGTGGAATAGGTTTCCATTCACTGCTCACCCCTGACTGTAATGACTTGTCTTTCCTTCTTTCTTCTCCAAAATTCATCTAACAGTTCTAGGTGAAAACTGAAATTTTGAGACTTATTGACTTATTCGAAAACACCTCGAAAAAGTTATTGATTGTTACCTGAATAACTAGCAAAACGCGATTAATACTGACAGAAACCTGCTGAATTTTTGAAAAACTCGCAGTACCGACGATAAAGTGCTTCACGTTCCCTTGTAGTTAGGCGAGGCGAGAGGCATCTTGATGAATTCCAGCCATTTTCAATTCGGTAATACTTGAGAAATATTAAAATCTAAAACTAATTTGTCGATTCAATCAAGAACATAAGCATACAGATATAAATTCGAAATATATTCAGGAGGTTATTTCAAAATCTGGAATGTCAAAACTTAGTAATTTCAATCAACACCAACCTAAATCGTAGAACTCAAAAGTTACTGATGAGATATTACCAACATATTTTCGAGATTCCAAAGCCGCCCGAGATGCCAATCATTTTGAAACAGACTTTACAAGTGCAGATGGCATTGATATTCTTTCAAGAGTTCAAAATTCAAAAACGAGCCACGAAGTGTCGGTTTTTTTTATTGACGAATGCGAAAATGAGCCTACCGAACGAGTATTAGATATACATCATTTTCTCTAATTCACTGAATTTTCACTGAAATCAATGAAATATTTCCATGAATATCGTTCAGTAATTTCTGCATCGAAGAATGTTGGTTGGCGGAACTATTTTATGCTCGATTTTATGTATCATAAATTTGACAGATAATAATTATATCCGTGACAGAGAGCCAACATAAAATGAGTAAATATAACCATGAATACTGCACGATTTTGTTCTATAAGATGTGACAGAATGAACGGATTTATCACAGAATTAAATCAGCGTTAAATCATAAATCAATTCTACATTCTACGTTACGAAAAGACTATCTTTAGGTGAACAGGTACAAAAGTCGATTTCATGAATACTTCAATTTTGACAGCGAAAGGCGATTTTAAACGAATAAACATCCATTCCGGGATAGACAAATCGGTCAAATTAGACATTCAGTGTCCATTACTGGGTTTTAATTGTCGTATTTAATACAGCGCATCTCATTAAACGTAATGATCCATTCAAATCCATAATTCGTCACTGGAATTAACCTCTATACGACAATCCGAAAAGCTCTAATACCATTTCAAAGATCTCGTTCTACGTTTCCATCAACGCGTGATGCTGTTGGCAGCGTCAGACACACATCAGAATTTTTGGCACCATGTTGCAATTGAGTATATCATAAATTGCACAAGGTGCATAATTCTGCAGTTTGAGTTGGCAAACAAACCATCCGATATATAAGAGTAGAGGTTAGGTCTGTGCCATAAGGCTAGAACTTGAGGTTACATAAAAGGCATGAGTGCCAAAATGAGTGAGGGTATTCAGGGTAGGGTTGGGTAGTTTGATAGGATGGTTAGTGTTTTGAATTTGATATTTATTGGATGAGAAAATTACCAAAACACCTGCTAATTGCATTCTGCTTTTTCTATTTAGAAAGTGTTTTGTGTACACTGTGTCCCATTTTGGTTCAGACTTCACTGTATCTCACTTATTATTAAATGTAGAGACATGCGGTTTTCGCGACCCTGTGTCACTTTTTTGTGAAACTTTTAAGGGCACAAACAGAAATATTCCTACTACTTTTGTTCCTGGAATACATGGCGCAAACGAAAATGTTCACTTTTAGACTTTGGATTTTTTATTTCGCTCGCCCTGTATAAGATAGGAAAAAAATTCTCATAGTAGATGTTTCTACAGGAAAGTCAGTGGCGTATTTAAAAATTTTCATTAGAGCACTGTTCTTGAGATAGAGTACAAACTTGGCATTTTTAAATGGATCTTCCTCTGCATTCTAACGTCAAATTCTTGCATTTTCTTTACTGAATACATTGATGTAACAAATAAAAAAATCCATATTTATGTTTGTTTATTTGATTGTAGAGCCAATGAGATGGCCCCCGAATTCACCACACTTGAGTATTTTAGAATTCTTTGTGTTTGTCTGGTCAAACTTAAAAAATCAAATTTATGCAAATCGGAATAATAACATGAATGAACTCCGAAACTCAACTGAAGAATCATTTAATAACTTACAAAGGCAACCCTTTATAATTTTGAATGCCTCAAGGTGAATTGAAACAGTTTTTGTTTTATGTATATGACAAAATGGACGACAGTTTGCACAATTTTATTTGATTCATAAGTTTTTGATGATTCTTGCCATTACACTTTTTGATGTTATATCTGCACCAATATGATTTTTTTTGGTCTCAACATTTTTAAGTTTATGTTAAAGAGTAATATTTTAGGTTTATATTTAAAATATGATCAAATAAATAGTTTTATATCTCATGGCGGTTTGAAAAAGGATCAAGTGAATGCATGTGTGGGAGAATTAAAAAAAAAATGGATTTTTCGGTTTTTCGAAGCTAAAATTTATTGAAGATTAGGTTGTGATACATCAATGTATTCAGAAAAAAATTTTCAAGAAATAAACGTTAAAATATACAAGGTGTTCCATTTGAAAAATACCAAGTGCAATATCTTAAAAACAGTGCTGTTAAAAAAATTTCAAATACGTTACTGACTTCCGAGTAAAAATATCTATTAAAAGCAGTTATAACTTTTCACGGGGCCTGAGAAATAATAACATCCCCAAAAGTGAACATTTTCATTTTCGGTATGAATTTCAATAACAAAAGTAGTTGGAATATTTCTGTTTGTGGCTTTGAAAGTGATGCAGGGTCGCGAAAACCGCATGTCTCTTTCTTCAATAACAGCTGAGATACAGTGCAGTCTCAACCAAAAGTGTACAGTACTTTCAAGTTCGCTGTCCCCTAAGCTAAGGGTATTTCTGCAACCGTTGGAGATGAAAAAAATGAAGTAAGGAATTTATGGGATACTTTTTCATGACAAATACAGAAGTGATTTCAGTTTTTGACATATGTTAAACTTTGGAACTGACAGTGTGAATTCAAATATATTACGCTTTCGAAGATACTGTGTATCTAATAATATTTTCAGATGAAAGCTGTCTTTGATAGATATTTCTACCTTTAACGTTAGCGATTTTCGATGATTAATATTAGTTTTTGTTCTCCAATCTCGAAATATAATAGGAAACTGAATAAAAGCTACTTTCACTTATATGACCATATTGTCTCATTCTGTAGGTATAATACCATTAATAGTTTTTTATACTAACTTTTATACTTTCAATTTAGATGTGATGTTATATGATTTGATCTGATATCTGATGTATTTTAATATATGAAGGTATAAATGGTGAATATGACTTCATGAAATATTATACTGAATGACTCAATAATGAGTTGAATATTTATAACTGAATGAATTACTTACTAGCACGACAGACTTCTTGAATATCTCAAAAATTGTTTCATTTGACACGAATGTTGTAACGAGATTTTTCAATTTTGTTCAGGAATAGTAAGCCAATAAACAATAATTTGAATATTTGAGATTTCCTACGGCTACATAACCAACTCAAAACCATATCTCGAGTACTTTTCCTCATATACTCCTGATGTTGGTGAAGATGAATAAATAACCCTATTCAACTGGAGCAAAACGTTGCAAGTGGTTTTATGAAAACTTCACTGGAAGAATAGGTATTTGATACCTATTGGATTCTTGTCAACTACAACCTTTACTGGACTTTATAAAAAAATGTTATTTGTTGAGTAAATTCTCTCCAAAAAAAGGTATTTTATCAAGATGAAAAGGCATAATATACAGGGTGTTTCAAAAAAGGTTATCCAGTCTCTAGGACAGATAGAAAACTAAAAAATAATTGGGAATTGTTAGTAAAAAAGTTCCGTACCGCCATCCATAATCAAGATAAAGAGCGTTAAAGAATAAAATATACACACTTTTTACGATTTTGTCGAAACTACTGGCAACATTGAAATTAAGCAAAATTTCAAGCGAAAAAAAACTCACTTAATTTTACACGAAAAAGGTACTCTTGATGAAACTCGATACTGTGAAGCATTTTCGGAATATTTTGACTTGAAAATTATGAAGTAATAACCGATACTGTTATAAACTAGTTATAAAGTTATTCATTACTAGGAGGACATTTAGAAAATATACTCTGATTGAAAAAAGCGTAAGAACATAAAAGATTAAGTTATTAGGCTTTTTTTTTATCTTGTGATTTTTTGAAAAACATTTCATACCAGAATCGGTTTTCACTCCATAATTTTCAAATCAAAATATTCCGAAAATGGTACACAGTATCGAGTTTTATCAAGAGCACCTTTTTGGTATGCAATTAAATGTTTTTCAAATACGCTTGAAATTTCACTTAATAATAATATTAAAAAAGTTATGTTCAATACTACTAAGTACGAACGTGTAGCTAGTGCCCCCTTTGAGAATCAGACATAAAAACATATTCATTAGTTTTATCAGATTCCAAAACATATTCGTATAAAATTTCTTTACAATGTTAATCGTGAAAAATGTATATATATTTTTTCTTCAAGTCCCTTCATCTTGAATACGGATGCAGTTATAAAATTTTTTTACTGAACAAACCCCAATTATTTTCAGTTTTCTATTTGTCTAGAGACGTGGAATCAACTATTCAAGAAATATCTAATGTTATATTAGTAAGTCTTCAAACTTTACTATGAATTATTATTCCAATAAATGAAATTGTTTATGATGAAAAGCCAATCAACAAATGGCTCTGTTTAAAACGAATTTTTCAAAAATTAATATTTCATAATCATTATTTCGTGAATTATTCGGACAGTGAAAAATAACACTTTTTTCAAGGTTACAAAAAATAAACAGGCATTAATACAGATGCAGAAATGTGAAAAAATTTTACAATCGTAAAAAAACATTTTTACACCTGAAAAAGAATATAATAATATGAATATGGAGAATGATAAAAAAAATTCATTTAAAAAACACAGTATATTTGAATTCATTAGTCATTACATAATTCGCCGATGATTCTTCACTTTCACATATCTTCCAGATTGGACAAGTATTCCACATGCCGGATACAACATCTTCTGTCAGGAGGGAAGAAGTGAAGAAGATATACTGAGATACCACCAGCTGTGTTCACTGGCTAAAAACAGCAAACACAGAGTGGTTCCCTGTACATCATCATCTAAGCAGGAGGAAGATGTCCTGGACGTATCTTGAAGATTTCTTATGCAATTCACTTGAATAAATCGGTGACCTTACACTTCCAATTCATCTGGATGCACTGACAGTTAAAACTCTTGTGCTACAGCTCAGCTCACTATTTTCGCATTCGTACTAGTCTGGAAAAACTACCCTAACGCGCTTATGGTCTTCAGTTGATAATACAACGCTGCACTCAATATCCAGCACTAGGTGTTAGTTTGTAGGTTGTAGTTATTGGAGTTTTATCACTTAGCCTTATAAATACAAAATAATTTTTTTAATTCGGAAGCATGATATAATTGAACATAGTAAAAATCCTAGGTAAACAAGAGGGCATACCTCAGTTTTCGTGTGAAATCGTCGAAAGTCGTTTGTTTCATTTCAGCAAAAGATTATAGAGAAGAAAGATTGGAAACGAAGCGACAACACTTACGTGAGCGCCCTCTGGTCTCTCGGATGGCAATGAATTTATAAATATTGTTGATAATTACTTGTTTGAAGAGTAAGTGTATGGTTCTATTCATTCAGTCGAATTTGTTTGATTTGTTCAAAACATGGATGCCTCCTTAAATGTGTTGCATTGTGAAGACCTGCTTCTATAATAAAAGACCAACTAGCATTTTTTAAATTGCCAATGAAAATGGATATGTAAATGTAAAAATATTGAAATTCGACTCCTATAATAAGACTGTGTTATTTCAAATACTCTTCCTTTTCAAATAATCTTTCACCGAATTAGAAAATAAATGAATACCTCTGTTTTAAAAAGAATACCACAATTATCAGAATATCAGATGATTCAAAAATTGAAGAGTACAATCAACTCCTTGAGGTACAAAATTTATAGGAGGATAATATCGAGCCTCTCACTTTTCAATGCACCAACCAGAAAAGTATCTAAAAGGATGGAAACACTAGATAATTTTTCATTAAAGTTGATTCTAGACCTCAATTATTCGAAAAAAAACAGGAAATTGATTCAACATGTGTATACCGGCGCATTCACCAATTAGCATCAAGGGGACTCCTCGTAAAATAACATTTCTTGTCCAGGATGGAAATCAAACAGTTTCACCGTGCAAAACATAGCCAGATTTTTTTCTTACCTCATATACTCCACAAGAACATTAAATATTTGCTAATATGAATACTTCTGCAAAGAATTAATTAACACGAAGCAGGAATGAACATATTTCAATCAGTCGAGCTCGGAGATTGAGATTTTTAAAGAAACTAATGAACCAAAAGAATTGTCACAGAAAAATGTAATTAACCTCGTAATCATTGAAATAAAATGATTGGTTCAAGTTATTTCCGCCTTTGATTATGTTTGAAATTTTAATTTTTCTCAAGCTGTATTTTGGCGTGCAAATCTTTCAAAAATATATCGACAGATAAGTAATCTGACGTTGCAACGGTAACGTCGAACACAGAAATGTTTGAAAATATTTCGTGTTACTCGAAAGCAGAATTAGGAATTCTGTCATAGTTCTGGGCTGATTTTCGTTTTTATTACTTCGAAGAAAATAAGCTTAATTTCGACAAAGTAATGAAAATCAAAATCAGCGCAGAATTATGACAGAATTGCCTTATTCTGCTTTTGAATATCACGAAATATATTCAAACATTTTTGTGTTAGACGTCACCGTTGCAACGTCAGAATACTTATCTTTGAAAGATGTACACGCTAAAATACAGCTTCAGTTAAATTGTGACTTCTGCCTGAATTATTACAAATTATTACTTTTCTGATCGAGTGCGAAGTGAAGAAATTATATTTTTGTGTGTGTACTCAATTCTTGAAGAAAAAGGAACGACAGGAAAAATTCTTAAAGTATTTACGTAGTTTGAAGAATTTCAAATCACAAACTAGTTTTGATGGTAAATTTGAAAGAGGTTCATTTTCCCACCACTAGATAATGAAATAAGGCAACTGTTGAAAGGTATTCAATAAAGGTTAAAGGACTGCGACATGTCACCCTACTATATTGTCTAATAAAAAAGACATTGAAAAAAAAAAACAAATCTATCTACCCTTAATTTTTGTTGCAGTATTTCAACCAGGGTTTTCTTGGATATTTAGATGCACCCTATATACAGGGTTATTCGCGGAGGGTTGATCATTAGACGTTTTTGGAAAACTGAATGGTATTTCATTATGAAAATTGGCATAAGATGCCAACATAAATATTTTCAAGTTTATGTGACATTCACTTTGTTATCTCAAATAGATCCCCTATTTAATTTCTTCATCGACTTCCTTGCATACTTTAACCACTACGTTGTTCGAGAAAGTCCCGTTTATATTATGTTTCCGAATCCATAAAATCACTCATTCAGAAAGCAGTTCGAAACACTATTACTATTATTTTCCAATACCAATATACCAATTTTGTCAAGCTATAACATTGGCTGGCAGAACTTTTCGAAAAATGTCTATTTGGAAACCGTCCACTTTATGAATAACAAAAAACTGATGGAAGAAATAGTACACATTTCTCAATTACACATACATAGTCTGCTGAAACATTCATATGAATAAAACGTCCTCAATCATACACGAATTAACAAACACAGGAATACCAATATACCAATTTTGTCAAGCTATACCATTGGCTGGCAGGACATTTCGAAAACATGTCTATTTGGGAACCGTCCACTTTATGAATTACAAAAAACGGATGGAAGAAATAGTACACATTTCTCAATTACACATACATAATCTGCTTAAACATTCATATGAATAAAACGTGCTCAATCATAAACGAATTAACGAAAACAGGAAACAGATTCCAAAAATTCAACTGATTATCTGACAAATTATCGAGCAACATTATACTTACTAATATGTAACAAGTTTATCGATGTATAAATTACTATGAACCATTTGCATTCTACTCAATACAAGACAAGTGAATGACTTTTTAGTTACTGAAATAAAAGGTTGAATTATATTGTTGTCGCATTGTTGCTGATTCGGTAAACCGTAAATAAAACGTTGATTCACAAAAATTTCTTTGAAAATATGATGAAATTATATGTTTATCTTAATTGAGTTGAGGATGAATATATATTTTTGTCATTTATGTCAAGTAATTCTCGTCCTTTTCACATGCTATGACGTGTGTTGTCAATTGTCAACCAATTCACAGATTTAAAATGTTTAAAGCATATGCATAAAGCAATAGATATCATTATTATATTTCTGAAAAGAAATGTAAAATTTTGCTAGTTCTGATTGATTTGAGTTTCTTATTTGAAATACGTATTGGATCCAGAAAATTTAGTCATTCTGAACTACATGTGCGAAAAATTACGATTTTTCAACAAAGATTTGATTAACGTTTTTGAGATGAGGCATACTGAGAAAAAAAAACTCGTGCAAACATTTTTCAATTCAATTTCGAACTAGAAAAATTCCTACTTCTTCAGTTATTATCAAAACGTATGAATATTTCAATATAGAAAATATTACAACAATTGTAACATAAATCATATTTCCTCTAATTGAATATTTACCAACAGAGCTTCACATAAATCCAAGGAGTGTCCTCAAATATATATAGAATGACTACTGTTGGAATAAAAATGGATAAAGTTTAGTTTTATTTTCCAATGTTGTTCGAGAATATAAGAATAGATTTTTTATGTATTGACATGTATTTATTATTCTTCCAGTTCAAAAGCTGTAAGAATCATTTATATGTTACCGTACGTTATTTTTTATCCATGTTATGTTATTATTTAAAATGAGAATATGTAATTTTCTTCAAGAATTCGAAAACACAAAAACATTTCTGTTATGTGGGTCCACAATAGTTCGAGATACAAATCGCAATGTTACTTGTTGGAATTGACAAATCGCTGCTCTTTTTGAATGTGGTGTTCTTTAAAAACAATGAATTAAAAATATTACCCATATCTACAGCTCGATCCATAATAAGCCTTTAAAACTCACAGCAAATCGTGTGTTTTGAAACTAATAACTTCATATACTTATGCTTCAATTGAAACACAAACAAAACCATTATAATTTGAAAATAATTGAAATAGTACTATTGAATGATATAACTGTAGGTTTGATTTTATATTTAAATGAAATTTCAAAGATCTTCATTCTTCAAGACATGATGATATATTATTTCAATTTTACTAAAACAAAGCATGAATAAGCAGAGCGTATTTGACAACAAGTAATAATATTTCTAACACATAAATGTTACTAATTTCTCCTTCCTGAATTATTTAGGAATGAAAGATACTTTCATATTTCTTAGGGTCAGTTTCCCCACTTCTTACATTGAGGTGGTACAACGCAAGAAGTGGGGAAACTGATCTTAAGAAATATCGAGAAAAAGTTCTCTCATTAAGAGGCAATATGATGATGTACCATTATCACCCCCCCCCCACCTATTAAATGCCAGAAGCTGTTGAAATTTGCTGATATAAGTTTCAGTTTCTCGATGTGTCTGTTCTATTTGAAATATTCTACTAATTAACTTGGCAATGTTTGAAATATCGTATATTACGGAAAACTTTTTTCAAATTTTTTTATTGGTCGAATATAAACTGTTCCAATAGTTTAAGGAGTATCAGATCCAGAACGATATTAATTAATTATCAGTTCTAGATTTGCGAGTAACGAATGAAGGATCATTCATTAACAATGGTACCAAATAAAGCTCGTGACTCTGAACAAATGGTGATGATTTTACAAAATATTCGTCATAGAAAGATTTCAATTTAAGATCGAAGCTAGCAACGCTCACATGTGAAAACTACAGGGTTGTGGATAAAGTATGGAACCAAGTAAATATATCTAGAACGAAAAGGACAATATTCATGAATTTTTGCAGGTAAGTGTAATGGAGCTAAATGCACCTGATAAAAATTTTTTTTCGATAATATACTTCCGGTTCAACCGGAAATACCTCAAAATTTTCCAATTTATATGGGACCTCCTGTATATCTTTGCAGTTTTTGAAAAAGCTTTGGACTTCGAATTCGTACATACTGGGTTCAGTGTGAAAAATCTGTATGCACGAGAGTTATCAACTTCTTTTGAGTGAAAAACGTGATCAAACGTGAAAAAACGATCAGATAAACGAATTGATTGTGTGTCTTCCTATATATGCAAAGTAAAAAATAAAGTACGATCTAGCGGTAATTGTTGCCCATGTGTCAAATTCGAATTTATATATACTGGATTTAGTGTAAAAAATGAGGAAAAACCGGTTGTTACTTCTAGAATAGATTTCTTTTACTTAAATGAAGCATTTTTTTTATTGTACTTTACTTTTTCCTATGTTATCCCCAAAAGTGCTTATATAACCTGTAATCTTTAATTCTAAGCTTCCAGCTTGAAAAAAAAATGTCACTTTTTGCCGATTTAGAGAAAATCCAAATGAAGAATATCTGAGTAGGTGGGTAGGGCGATCTGGTACAATATCGTGGCAAGCCGGTGCACCTTATTTTAATTTGTTTTTAAATGGGAGCTTTGAAAAGCAAAGTTCATTCAAAAAATAGTGGCACGTCTTCCAGTATATTTGACGAACGATTTTGTTAAAAATCGAATGAATTAGGTAGGTTCATGTCACCATCTTCTATAAGGGTTGATTCATCCGGATAGTATTGGATACACTAGAATCATTCTTACAAAGTTCGAAGAAACTGTACAAAACTGTGTTTCTTCAAGAAAGACCGTTTTTTTACTGATCCAAGAAATAATGTAGTGTTATAGCACTTTAGAAACCACACTAAATGTGCTAACTTTTAAAGCAACTTGTTAAACTCGAGGCCAAACTGGTGTAGTACAATTTTTTTCAGTACAATGAAGTTGAAGTTGGTCGAAATATAAATTTTAAATATTTGTTTCGGCAAAAAGTGACTTTATTCTTCAAGCTGGAATAATTGGTTCAGAATTGAAGATTACATGTTACAGGAGCATTATTCGGGATAACATACGAAAAATGAAATTTAAAAATTTTTTAAAATCTCAGGAACAACATTTCGAGAATCATCGGAGGTTGTGTATTTTCCCGAATAATACCAAGTGCAATATAATTTGAAAAATACAAAAATTAGATTCTTAAAAATATTTTTCTGATGAACACAAGGACTCAGTCTATTACCCTATTCCGGATTGACGTCGACTTCTGGGACACCCTGTATACAATAGTACGATACAAAATGTTCCATTTAAGTAAAATGGATCTATTCTAGAAGTAAGTCATTTTTAACAGTAAATCCAGTATGTGATCATTCGAAATCCCAAGCTCTGAATATGTCTTATGTAAGGGTCTATATTAAAAACGTTTTTACATGTGCATGAAGTGGGCATTCCACTTTTGGATAAAAAATTTTGTGCTGAATGAATATTTTTCTAAACTAAATGTGTTAGTCAAATTTAATTCAGAACCTGAAGAAACCACCAATGTTTCATTTCGTCTTCAGTACCATTTCCGTAAAATCTATTGAATTAACTTTCTGTTTCGACCGGTAATATCGAGAGAGGAAGAAAGAACGTCCATTTTCATACATGAAAATATTAAAATTCGATTAATAATTTGATTTGTTCGCTTTTGAAGTGATGAACTTCATTCAGCTTTTCGAGGAACAGACCTCCATATATCAAAAAAGGCGAGGAACACCTTCGATCATCACCATTTGTTGTTTGCATATCCAATTTTCCGCGAAACGAATGCAGTTAATGAATCACCTTGTATAAGCCTTTCGCGTAAATTACAAGTAAGAAAATGGACTCGTAAGGAAGAATACTCACAATCTACTGGACTGCTCATTGGCTGCCTCATCTCCCTCTATCCTGTACACTTTTCCGGACATGACGTATTCGAAACTGTCGGCCCTAGAACCTTCTGCTTCCAACCCTTGGGGATTCCAGTCCGAGCCATCTGGATAGCCATCTTCTCTGAGCGTGGTCGCCAAGACTAGACGAAATTTATCACCTGAAATGGGTTAATTGTGTTAGACAGTTATCAATCCGAAGGCTTGTTTATACCAAAGGAGCAATGTTCGTGAATACTGTTTGCAAATAATAGCACGGGCGTTAAAAAAAAAAAAAAACTGACATAACCGGAAAAGTTCGAAAAAAATAAATGCAAAATTTAATGTGACAAATAAAATACACATCAGAAGACTTCGTTAAAATCGCATTCAAACAACATGAAAAATCCATATCGGAAATGACAATCAAGGACAACGAGCAAATAGCCAAATGAAACACCAGGTTGTCCGCGTGAAAATATATCAACAAAAAAGAAAAGACCCAAATAAGATAATATTGCGAACAGAATCCATCATACTACAATACGACCAAACTGGACAATGGCACAGGATGCGTGTTGCTAGATTCTTTCGTTATTCAGGATATCTATGAACTGGCATTGAAGAATGAAGTCTGTTTTCAGAACTTTGCGCATTTTCTCTGTAAGGATCTAGTGCTAGTGAATGTTTTGTATCATTCGATATACTGACAACTTGATTTTATTCTGAGGTGAATAATCAGACCTACAATACTACCATCTGTTCAAATAGAATGACTTCGGAAATAACTTCAGTACGAAATGAGATATTTTCTCTCTAATCTTTCATCTGTCAAACAGTAAATAGCCTCGTTAACTGTCAATATGCTTAAACTTATCAAATTTGAAATTTTTCGGTTACTCACAATGGTGAGTAACCTCAATGGAGTTTCATAATAAATTCAGATATTCCATAGTTTTCGGTAAGAATGAAAAAGTCTCTTATCAAATTATATCATCTCTATCAATATCAAATAACATAGATTGACGAAACCGTGTCATTGTCACGGTCACTCGTGTCACTATGATATCTACGTATAATCTGTTGTCGAACTTAGTATTTCATGATTTTTTTGTATGAAGTGCAGTTATGCCTACGATAAGAATATCATTTTGATTTTATGTTGATTTCCTGTTTCGTGATTATGTCAGAATGTTATTCATGCCATTTTCATGTGACAGATTGATACATTTCCTCTTTTTTTCTCTATTTTTCTCTTTAATTCTTTTTTAATGTTTTCTATTATGACGAACAAATTATGCCTTCTCCTGTTTATATTTTTGTATGGCCTCTTTTAAGAAATCCTCCCGTCCCGCCCTCGGTTCCGTCACATGTCAGTAAACCGACGAATATAACGAATATGTCCCAAAGAATGACGTTTAAAAAAAAGTAATAACGCGTTACAGTAGATTCTTGAAAACTTCCATAAAAAAAAAAGATTGTTGGGACATCATTTTTACAACTTATACTTTATTGAGTTGCCTTGCTGCTATGAGAAGTACAAAAAGTAGGTGGCGCCACAAAGTACCCAGTGTAGATACCCAGTGTGTTTTCGCTTTTTGGGCTAGAAATATTTTTTTGCAACCATATCAAGAAAGATTCATTCATACCAAGGAAAACCTAGAATATTCATAAAAAAATTCTTCGCCAATCAACCGTTCATCAGTTATAGCGTGTACAGAGTATCCCAATTTCATTGATTTTGATTGTTTCTGGTACTTCTGGACTAGACAGGTACTACTAGTGAAAACCGTTTCACAATATCTTCATTGGTTTTGGAGATATCATAAAATTTTCAAATTTCATCGATATCGAAGATGTGCAATAACTCTTTCATTTTTGAAAATTCTGAAAGAGATTTGAAACTTTCAACAAGCACTTTTCAACTGGGACTGAGACATTATTTTCAATCTTTTTCATCTATAATTTTATTTTATGATATAAGATGAAAAAGAATGCGTTCGTATTTAAAATTGAAAAGTGTTTTTTTCCATCCTTGGTACACTATATGAAAAAATTTTAATATAGCGTCTTATTACCAGCGAAAAAGTGCCTCTGAAAAGTTTTGATCGTGTCAAGATATTTTCGTAAATAAAAAAAAACAATGGCACATTATCGAAATCGATAATATATCAAAATAAGAAAAAAATTAAGATATCGTGAAACGGTTTTCACTAATGGTGTTTTCACGTTTTTGGCTAGCTAGTCGAGAAATACCAGAAATAGCCAAAATTAATAAATTTGGGATACCCTGTACAATTATGACGAATGAGTTGGATCAAATAAAGTTATTTCTTACTCGAAATGTTCAAGAATAATCTGCCGTATTTACAATGGGGATAATTCTTTTGATTGAGAGAGCTAAAATAATACAATACATATTGAGACAAAAACCTTATTTCCCGTTTTGGAAAAAAAAATTTACTGAAAATATTGAATATCAAAGGATCTTGAAGGACATCTACGTGATGTTGGAGAATATCTTCATGTAATTCTTCTACCCTTAATTCTCAATCAGAAATTATTTCCTTAATAAGAAAAGACAAGAGCAGTAAAAACTTATTTTCTATAATAAATTAAATTGTTTTCAAATTTAACCACCCATTACATAAATGCATTCGTTACTTCATGTATTATATAAACTGGAAAAAACCTAAAGATACGATTAAGAACAGACCATATTCTTCTGGAAAGGTGATAGGGACCATAAATGAAAACAAAATTATAATTAATAATGAAAAAATAAAAAGCATATGGAAATTTTGAGATAATATTCTATGAATATTCATTTAATTGGTCAAAAGTGATATAATGAATGTAATGAAATTTTTGTATTTATAAAATCATATTACATTTCTGATGAAATTTTGAAAATATTTCCCGTTATGAGGGAAACTGATAAGAAAATTGATGACAGTAATTGCTTTCATGAACATCCTAATTTGAAATATTTTGTACTCATATTAATCCTTTTTTTTGAGACCTTGTTGCCCTTATCACTATAATGTGGATATCATTAGAAGTTAACTATCTCCACTCAGAAATTCAGACTTAATTGAAAGCAAATTTAATTATCACCTTGAATTCATTAGTTTCAAATTATGTAGCTTATACTATTTGATTAAATCGAATAAATTTTTTTTCTATATTAAACATATGCAAATAACCGGTGCCCCACAAAAAAACGTACCATTACTAGATTAAGTAAAATAGAAATTCTACGGGAACAGGTTTGAGACGTTGAAGCTGAGGAACGGTTTCTCAAGGAAGGTTTTTTGATGCATTTTGTACGTTATTTTGAGACGAACAACTTTTTTCATGATACTGTTACGTTAAAAAATGATCATTATCTCCGTCAAGATCTCCGTTTATGTTCATCCTGCAATGTTGAGATTAAAACATTATAGACACTTTTTTGGTGTCTATTCAGTGGTGTACTCTGATTGTTTCCGAAAGGTATTCCGAGATATATCATCAAACATTTTTTTCGCTTTGGAACTAGAACTTCTTTTTTCTCGTATGGTTTGCAATATTTTGAACTTTGAATCCTGATTTAAAAGTTAAACGATCGTATATTCTATCATATTCTTCAAAAATTTTTTCCTGAATCATTTGTGCCCTAGTGGTCGGACCATAACGACTTCACAGAGGATTATTTGTAATCTTCGCCGTTTTGGTTCTTCATATTAAAAGCATTATCTTTCTGGAGTCGTTTTCAAAATCTTATGAGAAGTTTCTTTTGAGAAGAAATTCTGTGAACTGGTTCCATGCAGATGTTCTACTGTTTCTCGTATTGAGAGGCATCAAATTGGCAATTTCCCTATACAGGCTGATTTTTTCAAGTGTTTCATTAGAACTTTTAGAGGAATGAATTGTTATACAAATTCAAGATTTTGTGTTTTTGTTTTAGAGTACAGGTAATCCCAAATTGCTCGATTTTGACTGTTTTAGTTACTTCTGGACTAGATAGGTATAAACTTCGGAAGGTGTCCTGGACTCGATTTTCGTGAAAACGCCATTACTGAAAACTGTTTCACGATATCTTCATTATTCTTTTAATTTTAATATATCGTTGGCGACACCGCAAAACCAAGTAACTGCAAAAACTGAAATTTTCAGGAGGCACTAAAAACTTAATAAATGTGGATTGATGAATTCGATTGAATACGTTATAATTATCCAATCACTTAGATTATTAATTAATCTAAGTGAATTGATAATTATAACGTATTCAATCGAATTCATCAATCCACAACTATTAAGTTTTTAGTGCCTCCTGAAAATTTCAGTTTTTGCAGTTACTTGGTTTTGCGGTGTCGCCGACGATATTATCAATTTCGAAAATGTGCCATAACTTTTTTATTTTCGAAAATATCTGAAAATTATTAGAACTTTCTAGAAGCGCTTTTTCACCGGAAATAAGAAACTATATCAAATTTTCTTCTCGTGGAAAAAACACTTTTTTATTGTAAATACGAACGCATTTTTTTAATCTTATATCATGAAACAAAAATAAAAGTTAAAAAAATTATGGCACATCTTCGAAATCGAAAAAATTTAAAAATTTTGTTGTATCGCGATTCGTGAAACGGTTTTCACAACTGGTTTTTTTCACGGAAATCTAGTCCAGGACTCCTTTCAACGTTTTAACCTATCTAGTCTAGAAGTACTAAAACAGCCAAAATCAAGCAATTTGGGATACCCTGTACATGAACTTGAATTGTAAAATATTTTCATCAAGCAGAATATTCTTCCAATTTTACCGGAAACGAATGTGGACTTCGTCATTTAAAATGTATCACCCTGTAGGTATATTTAAACAAATATGAATTCGTCGTTCATTTCTACACATATTTGATACACGATATGAGCAACGACATGAGCGATTGTCAAATTTTTTGTCAGTAAGATTATCACAAGTTTGTGTTTATACCTCCAAAATGCTTCATCGTAAAATCGTTTTTGAACAAGTTTAATAAAATGAAGTACGATGATACTGTTGCTATGAAATAAAATTTTATCAAATTGTAACCATATAATGTTGTAATTCCGATCAATTGCTCGTGAAAAACTAGAGTTTGCCAAACATGTCATGCCTTTGAAATCAGTCGTTTTACCGTTATTGAATAAAATAAGAATTTCTCGATCAAAGCCTGGTTTCATTCAGCAGAATTCATTGATATGTTCGTATTTTAAGTAGACTATGTCGAGGGCTATGTTAAGAACTATCATTCTTACCTGTATTCATGATGATCGAATAAACAAAACAAAATCTCGGTTTAACACTATCACATAAATTTTCTTAACAACAAAAAACCCAAAACAGAAAATGTTGGTCCCCTTCCCCCATACATTTATTAATTCTTCTAAGAACCCCATCTACTGTAGGTGTTCAGGTGATAATTCTCGCAGTGCAGTAATCCGCACCCTAAATTCAAACTCTTTGTTTTGCTGTTTTTATAAATATCTCATTTCATAGTATCCCTTATTCAAAAATCAAAGAATGTTAGGTCTGGAGAACAAGGAGGCCACTCTAATGGAACATTCAATCTGATACCATAAATGAAGAACATATTTAATGCATCACTGCTTACTTAATTCTAATTTTGCATGTTGCCCGATTAATCAAACGAAAATTTCGTAACAATGCGAGAAATGAATTGTAATACAAATTCAAGATTTTGTATTTTTGTATGAGAGTACGTGAACTTAAATTGTAGAATATTTTCAAGCGGAATCTACTTCTGGTTCTTCCGGGAACGAATGGGAACTTCGTTATTTTACAGCCTACTTAAAAATCATCTCAATAAATCTATTATTAGATTTAGAAATCTAGCTTTATTCATGATATTCGAATTTTATTCAATAACGGCGAAACTAGTGAAATGTTTGGCATACTCTAACTAGTTCTCGACGAGCAATCGATCGAAATTACAAAATTATAGGGTTAACATTTGGAGAAAAATTTCATAGTTTTATTGAGGCTCACTTCGAAGCCCCGTTTCAGACACCCTGTATAAAATTTACCCGAAACAGTATCATCGTACTTTATTTCATCCACTGTTACAATGAGGAATTTTGAAGATATAAACACTAATTTGTGACGACCTTTCTGACAAAAAATTGACATTAAGGCTATAACTCAACAATCCCTTGTATCTTTGTGCATATAAGGCATCAAATTAGTGTAGAATTGAACGAAGAATCCGTATATTTTTTAATCCGAAGGGTGTTACATTTGAAATAACGAAGTTCACATTCGTTTCCGGTAGAACCGGAAGTAGATTCTGCTTCAAAATATTTTACAATTCAAGTTCTTGTACTCTAAAACAAAAATACAAAATCTTGAATTTGTATTACAATTTTTTCCTCGAAAAGTTTTAATGAAACACTTAAAAAAGTCATTCTGTATATATCTTCGACGAAATATTTCAAAAACTGCTGCGAAATTAACTATTGCCGAAGCTATGGGACCTTCCTCACTTAAAATAGAATAGTGAGGTAGTAGTCATTTCATGTGCTTTTTTTAGAGATGTGAAACAAAATCATATTCCATATTCAACTCAGCATACAGATCGACTTAAATCGTTTCCCCATTATTAAACAACTAAAAAACTCTAAGAGTTTGGAAAAATTGCATTTTCATAAGCTTTCCAATGCATTTGAAAAATGTGTGTCTGTTAACGTGTGAAAAACAAATGTTGGATAGGATTGCCGCCAAGCGGTCGAAAAGAATTATTCCATTTCATCGACAAAAAGTAGGGAAAATTGAAAATCAATTGACGGGCTCAGCGATTTTATTCTGAATTATTGGTTGAAATGACTATCGCCCACCTCTGTATATGTCTCGTATACATCATTTCACGTTAACCTGTTTTGGGATAAAGTGAATAAAGGCCTCTTTGTAGCCGAACAGGATAGATTGCGTATCAAACGTGAACTGACACGAGCTCATCACGCCATGTTATCAAACTGCATTGAAACTATCAATTAATTTATCCAGTGCAAACAACCTTGTGTAACTCCAGTGCAACTACAACAGAATAGGGAAAACCTGGATATCATTGTTACGATAAAAGTAAATCTCACATTCGCATCTCCTAAAATAATATTAATTTCATGTCATCTATTCGATTTGTGGAAAAACCCGAAGGTTCAAATGGAGATGTTGTGAGAGATCGCAATTTTAACAGTTGGAATTAGAAATTCTTTTATTCCCCTCAAATATTTATTCTTCGGTTAAAAAAAAAACTCCGATGGAAGCAACCAGAGCAACAATATACCGCAGCATAAAATTACATTCTACTAAAAAACGTATTATTCTAATTTCTGTACTTACACTGATAGGTATAAGATAGTGAGATATAACTGGTAACATCTAGCTTAAATGAGAATTACCCGTAAACGGAATTAAATCAGGCAAAAATATTGTATATTTTTGAAAAACCGAACTAAATCATGAATCCTAAGAATGAACTCCAAGCATTTATATACATTTGAAAGAGTTATTTATGATACAAGTGCAGAAGGTATTGATAGGTTTTATTCTGAACGGAATTTTCAATGTAGCATTTTGCCTCTGAATTGGATTTCCAGCTTCCATGATGTTTCTAACGTAAAATGCATAGCATGCATGGTTGGAAAATTATGAATTTCTGCAAGTTCATAACGGATGTCATTATGAAACGGATTATGGGCATATAATTGTATCATTATATCATTATAAATTACTCCAGAAATTCACAAGTGACAGATGTAATCATTAGTCCTTATGATTCGGATTTCAGAAAATGTATCTCGATATCTTAATGATGAATTTTTAATTTATTTCATGATCATGGTGAATGCTTATTATTAGGAATTCAACTAGAACTCATCTGACATGAGTGTAAAAATTTTCCGAAAATACGTTTCAAACTCTTCAAGTTTTGGAATTGTTAGAGCTCCAAGAAAAGAAGGGTAGTTGATGATGAGCAGATATAATTAGTGTACTGACTCATTTCGTAGCGTATGAAAATTCATCTATTCGATGTGCAGCCCATGCATGACTATAAAAGAAAACGTACATGCTTTAATAATATAATAATAATAATAGTGTTTATTTGTAGAATTTTTGCAAAACATACAGAATAATAACAGAAAAATTACAAACAATTCAGAAATAAACAAGATGAAATCCACTAAAACCGAAGTTGTGCGTGGACACCCCCATCCCTACATTACTCCTAAAACACAAACAAACTATACAATTGAGAAAAGATTTTAAACCCACTGTTTAACTGAATATCACATTTTAAATCTCTTACAAAAGTTTCATGTTATTTTTTCTTTAAATTTCTTCCTTCGAAATTCTATGCTGCTTTCTCACATCATCTTATGAATGAGAAAATAATAGCATCTACAATAATTATGGATGTCAGCTGCTTGTAACCAAACTGTGAACAACCTGTCTCTTCATAGTGAACACAAAGTCTTTAAATATCCTCTTGATTAGGTTGAAGTTGTTAATTTTATATATGTATGCCTTATATGCTTCAGGTAAGTAATTGAAAATTATGTTACTTTTATATTTATATGTCCGCTGACCAACAGATTTCTTTGCGATCTCCACCTGCACATTGCCCCTTGACTTAGTTCTCGTCTCATAATCATGCTCAATCCTCTGGAGATCTCCTCTGTTCTTGTAAACATGTAATATTATATTGAACACGTATAATTGACGAATATCCAGTACTCCTGAATCTTCGAAGATACGATCAGATGGGTAATCGTACTTCCTAAAATACATTATTTTGAGTATTTTTCTCTGTAAAATTTCCGCTTTTTTTAGATGATGATCAAGCATGCTTCCCCAGCTCAAAATGGCATATTGAAGTCGAGATTGCACCAGTGCGTAATATATCGTTTTAAGGTGAGTAGCGTCTAAGATAGATCTCAAATACCTGAATTTATATAATATATATCTCATTGATTTGGAAATATGATCAATGTGTTCTCTCCATCTGAGATGTGGATCTATTATTACGCCAAGATACTTCACACTGTCTGCTCTAGATATTTCCATAATTTCACCATGGTTGTCAACTTTAAGCTTAACATAATCCGGTAATCCATTCTCGTAACTTGCAAACGGAAGAAACTGGGTCTTCTCGAAGTTTATTGTAAGACACCTATGATCGAACCAATTCTTCAATGCACTTACTTCATCTTCAACTTTCGTTTTTAAACTTCCCCAGTCATCCGCAGTGAAAACAATGGCAGTGTCATCCGCGAATCCGAAAATAGAACCATCAAATTTCACTGTAAATAGGTTGTTAATATACAGTGTGAACAGAAGGGGTCCAATCACCGTTCCCTGCGGTATTCCGTAACTAACCTCCTCCTCTGAGCTGAGAGTAGTATTTATTCTAACCATTTGCTTTCTGTCACTCAGGTAGCTTTCAAAGAGTTTATGCGTTTTTCCTCTTATTCCCAAATCCTCTAAAACCATCAGCAACAGAGCGTGGTCGACAGTGTCGAAGGCCTTCGCCAAATCCAAAAATATACACAGTGCTGGTCTTTTTTTGTCTAAATATTCATATATTCTGGCTGTGAGGGCTGCTATCGCGTCGTTTGTTGACAGACCTTGTCTGAATCCATATTGTCTAGTAGAGATTAGTTGATATTTATCAGTGTAGGATGTCAATCTGACCTTGAGTGCTTTTTCAAATATTTTATTAAAACTTGTTGTTAGTGATATTGGCCTATAGTTGTCAACAATTCCTGGATCTCCCTTCTTAAATATCGGTACAACTATAGATTTTTTAAACGCTTTTGGAACCTGACTCGTTTCAAATATATTATTTATAAGTGATTCTATCAAGGGTGATACTTCTATGGCTATCTCCTTCAGGTCTTCTGCTCTGACACCATCGATCCCTGGTGATTTTTTGTTTTTCAAAGAACGTATTATCTCTAAGATCTCGCGCTCAGTTACCGGAGTCAGGAAAAATGAATCCACAACGGGTGTCTGCTTGGAGACTGCAGTAGGCGGTTTGACTATTCTCTCAGCTAATCTCCTTCCCACATTTGCATAATAATCATTAAATATATCTGCCTTCTCACTGTCCAATCTTGCTCTCATTCCATCTCCTCTCACTATTTCGGGTATTGAATTGTCATTTTCTCTAGTATTGATGTTATTAACGATTTCCCATAATTTTCGTGGACTATTTTGGCTATCATTTATTTCCTTTTGGTAATATTTTTGTTTAGCTACTTTTATCAATCTGTTTGTGTATGCTCTATATTCGATGTATCTTTTCTTCTTGAATTTATCCTGTGGATCCTCTTTATATTCACGATATAATCTGTTTTTATTTTTGATAGAAATTACAAGTCCTTCCGTGACCCAATCTTTTCTCTTCCTCTCTGAACTCTTAATTTTTATTTCCTTTGTGTTCCGCCTCAAAATCGTGCCTATAATCTCAATCAAATATTCTGCCTGTTCATCAGTATCTTGCATGAAACTATACAATGACCAGTCATGTTCTTTAATGTTCTGTCTGACCATTTCATAATTTATGAATTTTTTTGTTTTTTCTTTTTTAGAAGCCAACACAATTCCCTTAAATGGAATACCTAAGATAATACTCTTATGATCTGTAATACCAGTATCATATATTCCCGAGATGCATGAGGTATGCACACATCCACGAGTCTTCATGAATATATGATCAATGCATGTTCTTGATTCACCCTGTATCCTGGTAAACCCATTGATCATGGAAACGAAATTATGCTCACTTAAATTATCAAGGTAATTGGAAACAGTTTCTGATTCACTATTGATATCTAAATTTATATCACCTATTATAATTTGGTTTTCTACACTATAATTTTTTGTCTGTTCCAGATATTCCTGTAGGTTCATAACAAAATCATCCGCTCCTGTCGACGGGGATCTATACAAGGCTGTTATAATGGTGGATCTGTTTTCAGTAACCAATTTAGTTTGCACAGCTCTACAATCCCCAATATCTACGAGTCTGTGATTATATTTTATTTCGTCCCTCACATACACAATAACTCCATCGTTTTTATTGAATTTTCCTTCATTGTACAACATTTGGTAACCATTCAAATTAAACATATTCTTACATTCAGAGATATTAAATGTTTCCGACAAAATTATCAGATCAAACATGAAGGTTAGTTGATTCAAGAATATTTTAAGTTCGTCGAAATTTTTTTGTATGCTTCGTATATTTTGGTGAAATATCTTCAAATCCATTTTAATCATAGAAGTGTTCATAGTAGCCCTGTCATCGAATTCGAGAGTATTTATTGGTTCATAATTACAATCTCTCATAAGCTCTTCCATATTCGCCAATAGCCCCCCTGAAATATGCTAGAAAACAACCTCCCCGTGAACCCCCGGAGAAAAATCGAAGACCGCAACCGAAAATGAAACTGAAAAATTGCGCTGCCAAAATGCACCACCCCAACAAACAAAATAAGTTTACTCCATTAACATTGGATACAATTAAGTATAAGCTCGTGAACAATCAACAAAACACGTAAAAATACAAATCCCAAAACAACCAACAAATTTACTTATCTTCCGGTTTAGTGGCTGAGCGTGTCCCAGGTTTTTTCCTCGATATTTTCTGAATCTGATTCAATTGATCCTTCTTTACTACTGGAACTTTCGGCGCGCTTGGGTCTTTACTTAGTTCGGAACTTTTCCCCACCACAAGCTCAACTGTCGGATCCGTCGGAGTATGTGAGTCCTCTCTCGGTTCCAAATTTTTTTCCACTGCAAGTTCAACCGTCGGAATGAAGGGAGCTGCACCCTGATTGATTTCCACTATATCCTCCTGTTCTAGATCCCTTATCCCATAAGCAGTTCCATCAATAATCAATTTATTTCCTCTTATAAAAGAACGAGTTGACCAGTTCTTGTAGAAAATTATGAGAGCTAATTTTGAACAGTGTCATTTGGACAGACGTAGCAATATTTAAATTATTGAACTCTGAATATGAACGTGTTCGAACACTTATTAATTTAAAAAACAAAATAAGTGGACGATATCTGATTAAAACATTTGAACACCCTGGATCAATTAACAAAGTTTATGCACAATATTACCACATTCCTCAAGTACGAAAATGTGAAAATAGTTTATGCTCAAGCTAATGAGAATGGGAATGATTTTCTCGATATCTTGAAAACGTTTGAATGCAACGAATTGAATAGAAAGATATTCCAAGTTGATTTACCGATCAATTCAGGAACGAAAAAGTAAATATAAAAATTTTGAAAAATTTACTCATTTCCAGTATAACTAAAACCGCCTAGGCTTCAAGAATATTTAGGTTTAGTAGAGATTGTCGAACAATATCATAATCTAAAGTTTTAGATTTCCATTAGGCCAGTTCTCCAGAAACGTCTAATAGGAACTTGAACCTGGGACATGCTATATATTACAAAAATGTTCATGTGGATGTGTCAAAAAAAAGGCAAATTTAAAAGAATTTTAACAGAAGTATTCCTGTCCTATGCACAAATGAACAATGAAATTGTTGTTCAAAGTTTTGCATTTAAATAGTGAAGATAAGTCTAACCAAATATTGATGAAATGTGATAAATATGAAACACAGTAGTCTGAAATTGAATTCATTTTTAAAAGCTATTCCAACATCAAGTGATGCTGAATCAATATTCAGGAATTCTACTATAAGAAATGATGATGATTTGATCAATCATCAAATGATGATTGTGTGAAGGTCTCCATTCTCAATAAGTCTGGTAACTCTTGACTAAGAATAAGCCACTATACTTATTCATTTTTTTCTCATTTTTTGTAAAGGGTGTAGAAAAAAAACTGCGTTATTTCTTCTTTCGATCTTTTATGATCCAAATATCAGCTTCTCAAAAAGACATATATTTGGATATATCACAAATTCAAGGAAAAATCAGCATAAAAGTGAAATATTCACTAACTGTTCAGTCTCTCATACATTATTCTATGGATGGAGCTCACGTATGAAGCGTATAAATGCAAAACCAGACATTTGACATTCTCGAAAAAAATGTGTTGAGAAAGGATTACGCTTGGGATTACGATAGAAAAAGTTGCTGGCAATATGATTATTTTATCCCTCAGGTTCATAAGTAGACATTTGAAAGCCTTTATTCGTTATTCAAATCTAGCCTCAGATGAAAAAGCAGATATTTGCATGAGCAACTTAGATAAAAAAGCAGACATTTGCCGTTTAGCCAATCAGAGTGAGATTTTACTAGTCACGTATCCTGGATCAGGGTGACATTTTGTAAATGTGATACAATTAAATGTATGAAATATTTAAAAAGAGAAGCTCAAAATCTAATAAAATAAATAGCGTATCTGCTCTATTAGCTAAGCACTATGGGAGAGATTGGGCGGCTGATTAACATACCAATTTTTTCAAATACCTTAGCTTTTGAATTAGAAACTTTTCATGAGCTAGATCATCTCGAAGACCCTAAAAAGGAGCCAATTTCTGATAATGTAAATGATGGTTTAAGAGTTTATTTTTTTTTTCATAAAAGCATTAACTTTAAGATTCTTTTTCAACTTACTACCAAGCCCTATTGTTGGCAGCAAGGTTTTTCTTCCATATAATATACTTTAGAATATAAAAACCTTAAAACAACTCTTTTCAATTTCATTCCGACAGAAACGTTATACAAAATCAGATGCAAAAACAGATATTTGTTCATCTCAGGGTCAAAACCATATATGTCTAATTTTTAGCAAAATATCTTTATACAGAAAGGATATATTTTTATGAAATATTGTTACTTGAAAACTATGATTTTCAACTATCTACATGCCCCGTCAATAAATTCCGGACAGGCAGAATTTTTATCAAATTCAACACCCTGTATCTTTTTTCGTGGTTCTCCTATTTTGTTGAAATTTTCACCAGGTATAGTATTGGGTCTTGTAATATTAACCTGAGATTTACTTTGCAAAAATACCTGTAGTTTATCCGTTATACAGGGAGAAACAAAACCCTGTTATATAACCTCCATTTCTAAACACCCTGTGGTGAATTTGATACGGAAAATTTTATATCATCAAAGTTTAATTTGAAGTGTGACCCTTTCCTAACAAAATGTTTTTTGATTTACGTAAGTATCTGCTTCAATAAAAAAGATACACATTTTCAAAGAAAGTGTTGCATTTTTTCAATTTTTTATAACAATTTATAACATGACAATACCTTATCGACTAGCAAACATAACCAAACATCTGAAAAATTAATAGAGTGTATTTCCATCTCGCTTCCTCATCACTTCTACCATACGACGTGGCATACTTTCAATGCAGTTCCGAATTGCTTCTGGGGGAATATTTCCCCAACAATTTCTGTTAATGCAGGACAATGCTAGGCCTCACGTTGCACGGGTTGTAACAGAATACTTAGAAGAAAAGGCGAATATTCAACGATTGGTGTAGCTAGGCAGAATTCCGGATTTAAATCCAATAGAACATGTATGGGATATGCTAGGAGACATTTTCGAATGTGTATCTTTTGCTTTTTGAAGCAGATACTGACGGAATTGTTTAGAAAGGTCACACTTCAAACTAAAACTCAATGATTTCAAATGTTCCGCCTCAAATTTAGCACAGGGTGTTTAGAAATGGAGAGTATAAAACAAGGTTGTGTTTCTCCCTGTATAACGGATAAACTACAGATATTTTTGCAAAGTAAATTTCAGATTAATATAACAAGACCCAATACTATACCTGGTGAAAATTTCAACAAAATCGCAGCACCACGAAAAAAGATACAGGGTGTTGAATTTGAGAAAAATTTTGCCTGTTCGGAATTAATTGACGGGGAGTGTAGTCCAGAATCGCCAGAAACAGCCAAATGTTCAAATGTATTCATTTCAGATAGAAATATGGCGAATCTAACAGCGTATTTAATTAATATCTATTGATTTGAATCAATGTCTAATTGGAAAATAATATCATGAGCAGAACAAAACCACCACTTTTGTTTTGTCGTCCGGTATGCTATTTTCTGGGCTCGACAAAATCGGAATTATATACAGGGTGAGTTTTTGACTTGTACATATATTCAAACCATAGATTGTTGAGGTCAAAAGAAATACTTTTTTCGTATAGCATTTTAAACTTTCATAATGAGCTATGCCACCGATGGAAATATGACACTAAAATTTTTCCTAGCATTAGATCTACCACCTAAACCTTCGAAAAAATGTAGCAGAAATTTAATTCTGCGAATCTTCTGAATAGAATTACATTCAGCCAAAGTAACCAGTTTTTTTTAATTCGCTGATATAGATTTTTTTAAATCATTAATTACTCGAAGAATGCGCATTTCACGATGAATACTTTTGTTTTCTCAAATGGTCAAATATTCATTAAATGACATTCAACTCACTTCCAAGGGACGGGATCATAGATTTTCTGCTATAATTATGGAATGGAATGGTATATATTGGTCATAACGAAAAACATAAAACATGTGAGTTAAATTTTGTATTCGTAAAAGATTTGCCACATTAATGAGAACCTATATTCTGAAAATCATTTCATTCGCTGAAATAGTTCACGAGATATATTTGAAAATTACATTTTTTTATGGATTTTCACTAGCCTGTATCTTTCTAACCGAGCCGAATCTGAAGAAGTGGTAGAGACACAAAGTGTTTCTTTTGGCCTCAGGAATGTCCCGTTGAAATATATGTACAAGTCAAAGACTCACCCTGTATAAATATATGCGTTTGATTGTATTATAATTTCGCGCCCTTTATAAAATACAGTAATCTGTATCGAAAATTCAGTAAACATAATTTGAGCGCCATCTAGTCTTTTAAATGTCTAACACAACCGAATAACGTCGAAAAGCGAAGTAGGTTTTTGGGATATAGGGGAGTTTCCCATCTTTGCACTCGATATCATCAACTTTTACTAGCTCCAATTCACATCGCCGTCTTCTATTTTCCGTTCCACTGCCATGTCGGATCCAGAACGCCCCAAAATAATGTCGTTCAAATATCGAGCGATATCAGCTGGCCGACCTATCGCAAGGGCGCCGGTCCTGCCGGAAGGATGCGCCCTTGTCAGGGCCCTTCGTCACGTACAACGGCGGTAGCTTGGGAAAGGACGCAATTGCTCTTGAATGGAGGAAGTTCAGATAGGTCCTGCCCAAGTTCAATGTCAACGAGGGAGTAAAAGCAGGAGTTATAAAGGTTAAAGGGAAGGAGTACCTTGCAATTCCGCTTTTCCAAGTAATTTTTCACATGAATACGTGATTTTTACATTACTATTAAAGTTTAAGGGTGTCTCGAGGACTGTCAATTTTTTTTCTGATGAAATTTTTTCCACACGAAAAAAATCGTGTTGAACTTGAAAGATATCTATTGAAATATTTTCTGGGAGGACTCTGCATTTTCCTGAAAACTTGATATGGGTTTTCTCTCCAAGTCTCTGAAACAAGAAAGAATTAGAAAAAAATTTTTAATAATATAAGAAAGGCCCCTGCGTGAAAATTTTGAGCACTAATTTGTCAGGGGCCAAAACTTCATGTGAAAAAATTGGATTGACAAATGTCAATCCAAAAATCAACAAAATTATCACGACTCTACAAAGTTGCATGAAAATCAGTTATTGTCTGACGAAGGAGTGATTTAGACTCCGAAACGTTACGCTTAAGATTTCAAAGTGTTTTCATTTTCTTTATGTTCATTGCTAGGCACCAATTTTTTCACGTAAAGTTTTGGCCCCTGACAAATTAGTGCTCAAAATTTTTACGCAGGGGCTTTTCTTATATTATTAAAAAAAATTTCTAATTCTTTCTTGTTTCAGAGATTGGGAGAGAAAACCCATATTAAGTTTTCAGGAAAATTGAACTTGAAAGTTCATGAAAATTGAATTCATAATCGTTTTTCGTCAGTTGGTCGTCACATTTTGAAAAAATTCTCATTTGTAATACTTAACGAGTATTTCAAAAATCTTCATGGGAATATATTACGAAATAACTGCTAAATTAAGGAAATATTGGAAATAATCTATAATACTCGAAACGGTAGAAATCTGAACTTCTAGGAGGACATTATAGAAAGGCATGGTACTTCAATAAATTCAAAAAAATTAAGGTTCTACATTGAAGATTCCGAGAGAAATTCGGATATTCAAAGCAATCAGCTGTGACGTACTGAGTAGAATATTACAAAGTATGTAATTGGAGATGTGGACCATCTTTTTGGCGCTATTAGATGTCACTACTTTGTAATATTCTACTCAGTACGTCACAACTAATTGCTTTTAAATATCGAAGTTTTTCATGGAGATTTTGTCCTTGGGGTGTATGGGATACTGATGATGCCGAATAAGGCTGAAACCAGTATATCTCTCATCCCAGTGACAAAATCTAATATCATTTCCCCAACCTCATGATAAAAGATCTGTGAGCCTAGGAATTCAGAATGATATTCATTTCGATTATCACTATTTTGAATTAATCTATTTTTCAAAAATGTTGCCTCCATAAAGGCTGTTAGGAGTCGAAGTATTTATGTGCGCATGCTCATTTGTATTTGTACATAAATGTAGGTGGAAGAATTTAGTGGGCAGTTTTTCTAATAAACCAGCACCTTGAACACGTCTTATGATTGAACCCCAACTGATTTTTAGTGAAACTCTAACATGGCGCAGTCGGTATTAGAATTTGTTTAAAATTGACTTAAATAAAATTCAAGTTAAATAATAGTGAACTACAAAAGAAGTAAAATTCAAAGTAGTGAACAAAAATTCAATGACAGGAGAATCGAAAGATCTTCGATCAGGTACGTCATCATCATCAGATCCCTCATCTCAACAATTTGAAAAAATGAATACCAATGTGAAAATACCATCAGAAATGAATTTCAACGGAAATCTAGCTAATAACTACCAATTTTTCAAACAAAAATTCGAGATTTATCTGAACGCATCAAGACAGACGAATTTAGACTCGAAATATAAGGCAGCATTATTTTTGAATGTAATTGGTGATAATGCACTAGCTATTTATAATAATTTTTCATCAGAGGATAAAACAGAAGAAAAATACGAAGAACTTATAAATAAATTCGACAAATATTTTTTGCCTCATATCAATGTTACCTACGAACGCCACATGTTTTTTCTAAGAGATAAAAAAGTGGAAGAAACAATCGACGAATACGTGAATGCACTGAGAGGCCTGAGTTCCACATGTGAATTTGATAATTTAACAGACAGTTTAATTCGAGATCGTATTGTTATGGGAATCACAGACAGAAATTTGAAAGATACACTCCTTAGAATACCAAATTTAGACCTTCAAACAGCAATAAATACATGCAGAGCAGCGGAGCAATCACAAAATCAATTGGAAAAAATATGTTCATCCCAAGAGTTAAATGAAATGTCGAGAAAGAATTTCAAGATGAATGGAAATCAACAAACAAGAAACTTTACGAAGAAAATACCTTTTGGAACAAGAGGACATCCGATTTCATCATCTCAACAAAACCAGGGAAATCACAACAAATCATCATTTAGAAATCAACTTCAATTTCATCGCCAATGTCAACGATGTGGTCAACAACATCAACGAGGGAAATGTCCAGCATATAAAGCTAAGTGCAACTTTTGTAACAAATTGAATCATTTTTCGAAAATGTGTAAATCTAAAAATATTAATCTTTTAGAAAAAGAAATTCCCGAAGATACATTTTTTTTAGGTTCTATAGAACTCTCACAAATTTCAAATGATACTGAGTGGTATGAAAATTTAAACTTGAATAATTCTTTAAATGTAAAATTTAAATTGGATACAGGAGCGAAAGGTGTCAATATATTACCATATCATGAATTTAAAAAATTGAAAAATGTGAAATTAGAAAAGTTTATCGGAAATATTAATACTTATGGAAACGAAACATTAACTATTCTAGGAACTTGTACATTGCAAACAAAATATAAAGATATGATAGAAAATATTGAATTTCATGTAATGAATACTGATAAATGTGCAATATTAGGTTTACAAGATATAATTAAATTCAAGATATTGACTAGAACTAATGAAAATAATATTATTTCTGTGATATCGAATGAAAACACAGACCAAGATTATTCAAAAATTGTTTCTAATTACAATGATCTGTTCACAGGTATTGGATGTTTGAAAGATGAGTATCACATAGAGGTTGACCCAAATGTAACTCCAATAATACAACCACCGCGGAAAATTCCATTCAATCTTCACAAAAAACTAAAACAAAAACTTCAAGAATTAGAAAACGAAAATATTGTAGAAAGATTATCGGAGCCAACCGATTGGGTCAGCTCAATGGTGATTGTACAAAAGGCCAATAATGATATTAGAATCTGCATTGACCCAAAAGATTTGAATAAAGCCATAAAACGGGAGCATTTCCATGTGCCATCATTGGAAGAATTAACGTACGAGTTGTCAGGAGCTAAATATTTCAGCACTCTAGATTGTAGTAACGGATTTTGGCATGTTAAATTGGACGATAAGAGTAAGAAACTAACAACTTTCAATACTCCTTTTGGTAGGTACTGCTTCAAAAGATTGCCATATGGTTTACGTAACTCTTCAGAGATATTTTTTAAACGTATCAGTGACTTATTTTCTTCAATTGATGGAATCAAAATTTATGTAGATGATATTTTAATATTCGGAAAAAGTATTGAAGAGCATGACAAAATTTTGAAAAAAGCTCTAGACATTTGTAAGGAAAATAATATAAAATTGAATAAAAATAAATGTAAATTTGGCATTACTGAAATCAAGTACATGGGTCATATATTAAGTTCTAATGGCATAAGACCAGAAGAAGAAAAGATTAAAGCTATAAGTTTATACAAAACTCCTCAAAATAAAAAAGATTTAGAAATATTTTTAGGAATGATAACATATTTACAAAGATTTATTCCAAATGCGTCTACCATAACAGAGCCATTAAGAAATCTACTAAAATCAAATATTGAATTTCAATGGAATTATGAACAACAAAATTCTTTCGAAAAGTTGAAGAATATTATTTCAAAAGAACCTGTATTAGGCTATTTTCAACCAAATGAAGACATAATAATATCGTGTGATGCATCTTCAAAAGGTCTTGGTACTTGCATTAAACAAAAAAATAAAATAATTGCTTATGCATCAAGATCCTTAACCGAGACTCAACAATCATATGCTCAAATAGAAAAAGAGATGCTCGCTGTTGTATTTAGTTGTGAAAAGTTTCATCAATATTTATTCGCCAATGAGAATATAACTATTGAAACTGATCACAGACCATTAATATCAATTTTTTCAAAGCCTCTAGTTAAAACACCTCCTCGATTACAAAGAATGTTATTGAAACTCCAACCTTACCATTTCAAATTAGTCTATAAACCAGGAAAAGAACTGAAAATTGCCGATGCATTATCAAGGGCCTATATCAATGAGGAATATGAGTTCAACAAAGATATTGATTTGCATATTTGTTCATTAATTAAAAATTTACCAGTTTCAGATTCGAAAATAGAGAAGATAAGACAAATAACAAAAAATGATGACCATTTGCAAAAATTAGTAAAATTAATAAGTTATGGTTTTCCTAGTAACAAGAATAATTTACAAGATGAAATGAAAATTTATTGGACATATAGAGATGAATTGACATTTGCTGATGGTTTGATTTTTAAAGGTGATAAAATTTTGATACCAAAGGAATTAAGGGAAGATACATTAAAACAATTACACATAGGACATATGGGTAAAGAAAAAATGAAAAACAGAGCTAGGGAATTAATATTTTGGCCAGGTTTATCTTTACAAATTGATAATTTGAGCGACTCTTGCAAAACGTGTAATTTATATAGAAAGCAAAATGTAAAAGAACCACTGATTAATCATGATATTCCTACTGAGCCTTGGATTAAAGTTGGTCTCGATTTATTTCACTTCAATAACAAGAATTATTTAATAGTGGTAGATTATTATTCCAAGTTTATAGAAATATCCAATTTGAACATGAACACTACGTCTAGTAATGTTATAACTAATTTGAAAAGTATTTTCTCCAGACAAGGAATACCAAAAGAACTTTGTTCAGATTCTGGTCCACAATTCACTTCTTCAGAATTCAAAACATTTGCTAATAGTTGGGACTTTAAACATACTTTATCAAGCCCACACCATCATCAGTCAAATGGAATGGTTGAAAGAACCATACAAACAATCAAAAATATATTGAAAAAATCTCTACACAGCGGTAATGATCCATATTTAGCCTTACTAGAATATCGTAATACTCCATTGTCGAATATTGTTGGGAGTCCATCACAACTTCTCAACAGCAGACGACTGAGAGGAATTCTACCCATTCTTGAAAAGTCATTATCTCCGGAAGTTTATGATAAAAATAAAATAAAGAGTTTTCATAAGAAAAGATTATCAATGGGAAAATATTATAACAGAAATACGAAATTACTACCTAAATTAAGAATATAATGAAAGTATTGGTAAGAAATATTTTGAATAACAAATGGGAAGAAGGTATTATCGTAGATTCACATAATGATAGGTCATATATAGTGAAGCTAGAGAAAAATGGCAATTTGGTGAGACGAAACAGAAAATTCCTTCGTCCAGTTAAATGTAATTTTGAACAGAACGTTGTGAATTTCGGAAATGTAAATGATAGGAATTATTTACAAAATAAAGACAATAAATGCAGACACTAATTCATTAGTTGATGTCAATGCAGGTACTAGATCTAGTGGCAGGAAAGTAAATAATCCAAATTTTCTGAATATAAAAGATTTCAAATCTAAATCTTATGATTGAATTCCATTCATAATAATATATTGTAAGACTTAGGATTAAGATGAGATATGAATAGAATTGTTGTACAATGTTTTCATTTGTATTATTGAATTTATTGGGTTTTCATTTTTATTGTTAAAATTGAACAATTAATTTTGAAATAATTTTACACATATATTGTAAAATTTAATTTTGTAACAAAAAAGGGAGATGTTAGGAGTCGAAGTATTTATGTGCGCATGCTCATTTGTATTTGTACATAAATGTAGGTGGAAGAATTTAGTGGGCAGTTTTTCTAATAAACCAGCACCTTGAACACGTCTTATGATTGAACCCCAACTGATTTTTAGTGAAACTCTAACAAAGGCAAAAAAGTTTTTGTTTTTTCGATTTATTTTTTTTTTCTTTGTTACACAGAGTAAGGAATAACGTCTATCAAATTCAAAAGATATCACTTTGTATATCAAAATTTTGAAAAAGTTAATTCGTATTTCAAAAAGTATCATACAAAATGCACCCAGATTTATAAAACATGAAAAATAAAGAAATCTTTTCTGCTGTTCTTTAAAAAATCATTACTGTTTACATCGGTTAAAAGTGAGAAACTATAGCTCAAAACTGCCGATTTCCAACGATACTTATATCGAAAACTTCAAGTGAGCATTATTTATTTTTAAGGCTCTAAAAATTTTCACTTCATATTGAAAAATTTGAAAAGTTTCCCATTCTCATCCAAATTTCTTGAAAATAACTGAGAACCGTTTTATTGCTGTAATTATGAATAATTTTCGCATTGGTGGATTTTTGTCGTTGAAAACTCAATACAGTAGAACCTCGATTATCCGAGCTGTTGTGGACCGAGCCGACCTCGGATAATCGAAAACTCGGATAATACGGACTTTATTAAATAACTCTGAAAAAATATGACTTTTTTAATCAAATTGAGTTTTTTTTACGTAGACAGTTACTAAATAGATAAGAAAATACATATATTATATGTAAATAATACACAAGTATGTAGATATGTTCTTAAACAAATGACAAGCACAGACATCTCGCAGCGCGAGCAAAGTTTGAACGTGTGAAATAGAACTACCCTGCGCTATCCACGCGACTCGGATAATCGCGACCTCGGATAAAGCGGGCTCGGATAATCGGGGTTCTACTGTAATTCTGAAGATTTCACGAGTTGCTCTGTTGAATAAGTCTGATATAAACTTCGTAATGTCACTTCTTTTGAAAGATGGAAGTTGTATTGTGCGTTCATTGCTATACAATTTTGCAACAATTTTTTGCAAGTGATTTGGTCCCGATAAATCAGTTCAAGATTCGGTGCAAGCATTCCAGTGGAAGCATTTTCATCATTTGAATACTTTTTGAGTTTATGCTGAAAATTTAATTTATAATAGTAACGGTTCAATACCTGTTATTAATAAAAATTGAATATTCCTACGCCTCCTTTGTCAGAGAAATTATAGAAGTTACTTTGTAATAAAAATCATTTTATAATTTCTATTATTTTTTTGGAGAGAATGCAAAAAATGGACCAAATATCCATAAAATATCACATGAACTCTACAGAGAATAACTTGAACGATCTCATATCAGAAATGGTGCCAAATGGCCATCGATGCCGACGCACCAAATAATTAAAACCTCTCTCTCTCTCTCATATCAGAAAATGCACAGCGCCTATCGTGCGTTAATTGCTATTTTATGCAATTGATTTGCTCCTGAGAAATCAGTGCAAGATTCGGTACAAGCAGTCCTCATTTAAAAACTGTTTGATTTAGTTTGTGCGACGGAACTATAAATTGCAAAGCTTGTCATTTAAACCATGTATACGAAGATAACAGAGTATAAAGATGGGAAACGAAGCGATTGCAGTGATGTGAGCGACATCTGTAGTTTCAAAAGTAAACGGTTTATGGTTAAAATATATAATTAGGGTCCATTTGGCAAAGGTCTTGTTGTACATCTCTGATATTTTTTTTATTGTTGTTCAAACATTCTGTAATTAATATACAGTGGACTCTCATTAACTCGAACTCCTAGGGACAAACAAAACTGTTCGACTTATCTATTGTTCGGCTCAGCAAACATTCGAGTTATTCAAGTGACACTTCACTTCATTGAGAGAAAAACTCAGGTAAACACGAAATCATCATCAATGAGAAACGAGCGACTGAGCACTGGAAACATGTCCTTAGAGGTCGTAAAATCGTATGATATTCATCACGTGTGGTGATTTGTTTGCGAACCAAATTTTCTTCATTCATTAGATCAAAAAGTTCCACTCATAGAGGCAATGGTGGTCAGAAGAACGACTTACAGAAGTGGAGGTTCTCTTGACGACCCTTCCAGAAGTTCGACTCATCTACTAGACCCTCTAGACTCATTGAAGTGAAAATACACTGGGTAAGATATGTATGAATCGGGACCAGAACAACTGTTTGATTTATCGATGTTCGATTTATCGAGAGTTCATATGTGAATAAGTTCTTGAAATTGTTATAATAATTCTCTAATATGTGAACAAATTTTTGAAATGTTTTCAATTTCATAATTATTGTATTGTAGTTGATTTTACATTTCAAACAAAAATATAAAGAATCCAGAAGCGTATTTCATTTGATTCAAAACAATATCATCCTAATCAAAAAGCGGAGCCCTGCTTTTGTTTTGTCGATCAGGATGTTTCTTTAAAAGCTTGACAAAGAATACTCAATTTAATGAAAATTCATGACAAATATATTTCGAATTTCGCGCCTTTTCTAATAGTTTTCTGTACTGGATAATGTTTTCAGCATCATCTAGGTGTCAAAAGTGAGAAACTACCCAAAAATCGTAGTCGGATATAAGGGCGTTTCCTATCTTTCTTACTCTATAATCTTTGCATGTATATTAGAGTTGAATTAAGACACATTGCACAACGCAGTGATAACGCTGCCTATATTTCAGTCATTAAGCTCCAAATCAAATTACATGGTTTATTCACTCAAGCAACTGTAAAATTGTTTTTTTTTTCATGACGTTCATAATTCATGACCTAAGCTAAGGTGACATAAACTGACGAAGTCAATTACTGGTAAACTATTCAAAATGATTCAAGAATATTGGAAAAATTGTGCGTAGTAGTGATCGAGAATACCGAAACACTTGTGAAATATGGTAAAATTGAATTTACATTTTTTCTTGAAACTGGATTTAGGAAAGAATGCTTCTCAGCGTCTAGAGGGTATACAAAGCAGATTATTTTCCTGTTGGCGTCGTGGCCTACTGCGCGGTTTTCGCTCAGCATTTTCCATACAAAAATGGCTACGTAGACCGAATCGGAATCCTTTGTTCTGTGAAACATCATTTACCTCACATCTGCAACCGCCATCGATCGATCCCAAGCACAAGAACGTAGATAACCTCGCCTCAGCAACCACGAAGAACACGGGAGCCTTACGCGAGTCGCGAAAAACACCTCGATGCACCTACGACCGCACAACAAAAATATTTACGCACGTAAAACTCGTGTTGCGCGGTCCGCCCGTTCTGTTACTAAGCGGCTCGTACTGAAACTCGCATAAAAGCGGCGACCTTGGCGATTTTTAAAAAACAATTGGGGGTCACCTTGCCGCAGACGCACGCGGAACCCGAGCAAAAGGAGGAACCCCGCGTTTCGGCCCTCGCGATCATCCTCAGGGGTGGTTCGTGGTGCGTTCGTAGGGGGAACGCGCCTGAATCGCGGCCGGCGATCGGCGTTGCTTTACCGACGCTCGTAAAGTCCGCGATCTTGAATTGGGATAATAGGTGACCGGCACCGTTCGCGGAGTTTGTTTTGTTTGATGTTTGACGCAGTGTTGCCAGATTGTTTATTCAAGTTCTCAATTGATCCTCGGAAATTTTTCATATTCTTCAGTGGTGTGAAACATCATTTTTGAGTCGATATATTACAGTAGAATCCGTTTATTATGACGCCGGCTATACTGACCAATCGCTTATAATGACGCAAATGCAGTGTTAAGTTTGGTTTCATTCAAAACTCCTTACGTCCGGATATAATGACTTCGCTTATAATGATGTCGCTCACAATGAAATGATTTCAGATACAACATTATTTTTCGAAAATTTTTCCGGTTATAGTGACCGCTCGATCGTTTTCTCAAGCCACCCTACCCTTTTTAATGCAATGCGATACGAGACATACGCGTGTCGACATGCTTTTTAGTATAATGCAGTTCCTTAAAGAGTTTATTGGTGTTTTGTGGACGAAATGACATCCATTGAAGCCATTTCTGAGTTGTACAATGGTGTAAGAAGCTATTATTTCAGGTCGAAAAAAAAAACAAACGCAAACTAAAATTTCAGATTATTTTTCTAAAAAATGAAAAAGTTCTTTATATTTAATTTTTTTTTTTAAGAGAAGCTATTTTTTATTTTTTCAATAAAGAAAAATCTGAATTTGTCGTTTTTTTCTTAAACTGAATCCAAGAAAAATACCAACAATTTTGCTTTATGTGACTTCCGGTTATTATGACGTATTTTTCATTTCCCATGGATGTCATTATAAGCAGATTCTACTGTATCTATCGATCTAAAATATTCTTGGAGCCTGACCACTTTCAGTTATACAGGGAGTGGGAAAAAAATTTTCGAAATTTTTTTTTCTGTTCCTTTGTTTTCGAATTTGATAGAGTATGCAATTCTGAATACATTCGTACACAAATCTTTGCATTCGTCAAAATAATTTTCAAAATATCGGGAAAAAACTGAAGAAAAAAGGGAGATAAGTGTATTCGGTATTATGTTTGTTATTCCTAACCTAGATATCGTAAGCACAAACCGTTTTTACATTTCTGAAGGCGAAGAATGTGGAAATATTCTACATTTCCAGAATTTTGAAAAACCCGTCACAGGGTGTTCAAATGTTGGTTCAAAACTTGGCATCAAGATTGATCCATAACTTTCGTTTTTCAAATTAGAACCTTTTTTTTATGATTGCGTTGGATTGTGCGAAGAAAAATGATGATAATGTTCCAACATGTTAATGCTCCTGATATTAATATTTCTTGAGTTATTCAGGATTTCCTGATTTCATGTCGTATGTACCGTCAAATTCATAGAATCTGTTTCATATCAACAATGACCTTGATCATAGAAGATAAATTATTCAAATAACTCACTAGTGACATTGTTGATATGAAACAGATTTCATAAATAAATTAAAAAATCCTAAATAACTGAAGAATTAGTAATTTTAGGAGCATCAACATGTTAGAACATTATCATCAATTTTCTTCGCACAATTTGAAGCAATCGTAAAAAAAATAATTCTAATTTGAAAAACAAAAGTTATGGGTCAATCTTGATCCCAATTTTGGAACCAGCATTTGGAACACCCTGTGACGGGTTTTTCAAAATTCTGAAAATGTACAATATTTCCCCATTCTTCGCTTTCAAAAATGTGAAAACGGTTTGTGCTTACGATATCTACGTTAGGAATAACAAACATAATACCGAATACACCTACTTCCTTTTTTCTTCGGTTTTTTCTTGATATTTTGAAAAGTATTTTGACGAATCCAACGATTTGAGTACGAATGTATTCAGAATTGCATACTCCATCAAATTCGAAAACAAAGGAACAGAAAAAATTTTTTTTCACCCCCTGTATAACTGAAAGTGGTCAGGCTCCAAGAATATTTTAGATCGGTAGATAATGTCAAACAATAATATAATCCTAATTTTCAAATAGGTCAATTTCTACAGAAACGCCTAATAGGCCATCTAACTTAGTACACCCTGTATATATAATTCGATATTTAGTTTCAAAATTTTTTTAACAATGATTAATATTTTAAATTCCGTAAACTTTGGCAAGACCAAAAACTCCCGATTTTTTAAAAAAGTATTTTATTTTCCTACTGCTACTGCCATCTCGAGTTATAAGTCGTAGCTAAAACATTTTACCGAAAATGTCAAATAGCATATCATCGCATACGGAATGAGTAAAATAGTAGCAAAAATATACGAATAAAAAAAATTCTTCACATTTTAGAGTTTTTCCTAAAATATTCTCCTTTTCTTCATCAATAATAATATAAATAATAATAATAATATTAATAATAATAAAGGTCTTTATTCAATAATTCAGAAACATCTTGTTACAAAAATTTACAACATATGAAAGGGCGAGATTCAGTTCGCATAATCTCAAGTAAGTATAAATAATTTTACAGAGAAAAAAATTAATGAAACAAAAGTATACCCAAAATAATGCGAATCAATCAATTTTCAACAACAGTAAACAGTTATATGTATAGTATAACTCACAATTTTTTTCAGAGTTTACAACTTGTATAAATATGTTGAATAAACTCATATCTATCTATCTATCTTTTTTTGGGCTGAAATTCCGCATATGGCAGAGAATTCTTCCTATCTGGCAACGCTGGTTTGGCGTTACGCAACCTTTTTCTCGGAGGCCCTGTCGAGGCGCATCGCGGCGCGCGAGCGCACTAGCGCGCCCAGCCTTGGCAATGAACTTGATATTCGACGTTCGCGAGGGGGGTTGGGGGGCCCTTCCTGCCTCCGCGCCTCCCGGCGTTCAGTAGAACGCAGGAGGAAGGCGCGAAACGCGGTCGATATGGAGTTAGCGGCTGAGGATGGATCGCCGTGACGTGCCAGGTTCGCGTGGGTGGAACTCTTCTGGTTCCGAAATGTTACGTAACGATATCATCACCTTTGCTATGAGAAACATGTTTTCAAAATTTTCTAGAAAAAGAACGATGATGTTACTAGCATTTTCTGACTTCACGGTACATAAACTACTTAAAACAATCACGAATAAAAGGGAGTTGACCAATGTTAATGATGATAATAAGACTTTTTACGAAATTCCTTGTATACCACATGAAAATAGTGGACAAATATACACTCCCCGTCAATAAATTCCGGACAGGCAAAATTTTTGTCGAATTCAACACCTTGTATCTTTTTTCGTGAATCTCCGATTTTATTGAAATTTTCACCAGGTATAGTATTGGGTCTTGTTATTTTAACCTGAAATTTACTCCGCGAACATATCTGTAGTTCATCTGTTATACAGGGTGAAACAAAACTTGTTTTATGCCCCTGTTTCTAAACACCCTGTGGTGAATTTGAGGCGGAAAATTTGATATCATTCAATTTTAATTTGAAGTGTGACCCTTTCTTAACAAAATGTTTTTTGATTCACGTCATTATCTGCTTTGAAAAAAAAGATACACATTTTCAAAGAAAGTGTTGCATTTTTTCAATTTTTATAACAATTCAAAACATTACAATACCTTATCACCTGGAAGGTCGTATCTGGTTTGAAAAAACCCTCACGACCAGAGAGCAACAATTTGTGGATTTTGAATTTGAATATCGAAGGAATTTCGAAAGGAAAGTGTGATTACGTCTCCAAATTAGCTGATGAACATGGTATCAAAGACATTCTTCTGCAAGAAACCCACACGGCAACAGAAAAAAAATCCTCGTGAAAGAGGACAGTTGAAAGGTTATGTGTTAATTGATTTTTTACAAGTTTAGCTTGTTATGTTGAAAAATTATCATTTTCGTATCTTTTAACAGATTCGGAAAGGGGAAATTGATGGAGTTTTTTTCATTTCTTTCAAATTTTGTGACATTTCTGTCATGAATATTTATAAACCTCCGAACATTATTTGGCCAAGAAATCTTAATGTTGATGATTTTTAAAGTAGCAAATGCATTTCCAAAATGCATTCGATTTATTCTGAATAATCGGTTCCTTTTCTGCTTTTGTCCTTTTTCATTTCAGATTAAGAATTACGAGTCGTTTTGGGAAGAATCTGTGTATCCGAGCCCATCGACGGATAACATGAAGATGATCACACTGATGTCTTTCAAGATTTTCCTGATATTTGATATTTTATGTTATTTTGTTTACGGGGAGGCAGGTTTTTTCGGCTGAGGTTTTTTCCCCTGGCTGTATAGTATCGTTTGATACTGGTGTTGATAGTATCGTATGATTCTATAGTATCATACAAAGAATGTTATGATACCCCGTTCTTTTTTATCTCAGCTTAGGTACTTTTTGTTTCAACATTTAATGTATTATTTTAGCTTTCTTTTTCATGAGAATATATATCGACTTGTAAACATAAACAAACATCTGAAAATTAATAGCGTGTGTTTTCACCTCGCTTTCTCATCACTTCTTCCAAACGACGTGGCATACTTTCAATGCATTTCCGAATTGCTTCTGGGGGAATATTTCCCCAACAATTTCTTTTAATGCGGAACAATGCTAGGCCTCACGTTGCACGGGGTGCCGAGGGTAAAGTAGATAAGTCTATTTTTGATCAAAACGAAATATGTCTTGATTCTGGAAGATTTGTAATTTTGTAATAAATCTTGAAGTAACATTCTCAAAAATTGACTTATTTCCTTTTACTCCGACACCACGGAATGATGATAATGAGACTTTTCACGAAATTCCTTGTATACCATATGAAAATAGTGGTCAAATAAACTTCGCGAAACGATTGAAGGAACAGAAAAATGTTCATAATTTTTTGGTGATTTTCAACAAGCTGTATCTCAGTGAAAAATGGTCGTATGGGAAACAAAAAAAAACTTACTTTTGAAGACTCCAGTTTCTTAATTTATTGATCAAGAATTTCTCGGAGTACCGGTAGCCATGCAATCCTCGGATGAATCAGAGAGAAAAAATTTTCAAAATCGAGATATCCAATGTTAAATGCAAAAAGATCCTTTTTCACTCAACTGCCGATATCTCCGGAACTACTGACTGTCTAGCAAGCCGACAGGAAGTTTCTTTTTCTGCGGAAAATTTCCTACAGAAATCGGTTTTTTCACCTGTAACGTCAAGGTAAACAAAGAGCAAATAAATGCCATTTTGCCATTTTCCGGTAGATCGATCGGTTCATCGGTTTCATAATTGAAATTTTGAAAAAATTAAGAGAACACGATTTTTGTCCCCCAACCTTGAATTAATCTCTTTCATGAATCAATAATTACATTATAACTTAATTCTTAACTGAAATTTGTTGTTTTTCCGAAGATAAGTTATTGAAAAAAATTGTTTTTTTAATTTCAAGGATTTCTATGATTTCAAAAAAAGAATTTTGAATTGAAAAAAATATGAGACCATTTCTGCTTTACCTCAACTAAGCTGGAGACACATTTAAACCTTCATTTTCCTCAGAACAAAATTCATTGAATAAATTTAAACTTGATAGCCCGTTGAGTGAAATTCTAAGCTACATAATTTCGTGCATAGCCACAACGTATTGAAGGACATTTTTCTTCAAAGCTTTTCGACTTATTCGGTGAAAACACAGATTTGAAAAGATTAGTTCAGGGAATAAAAACTTTGTTCCCTTAATTTTCTTAAAATTTTAATCAATGGATCCAAAAAAAAAACCGCTAAACCGATCAATCCACCGATTCAAGGGGGGATTTACGGGAACATCAGGCTGTAAAATTTCCGTATAACCAGAGATTTACCCCATATATTGACGAAGATACATCCATCAACCAATAAATGCCATTTTTTTGCTCTTTATTCACGTTAACGTTACATGAGAAAAAATTTTTTTTTAATTCTGATTTTTGCAGAAATTCCTGCAGAAAAAAAAATGCCAGTCGGCTTGCTAGGCGACCAGTAATTCCAGAGATATCGGCAGTTGAGTGAAAAAGGAACCTTCCGATTTCGAAATTGTATATCTCGCAGACAAAAAATGGTCATATCCGAGGTTGGTGAAAAGCAGGTTAGAAGTGGATAAACAGGTTGTGCGACCTCTGAATCGGTCAAGATCGAGAAAATTTTGCAATGCGCGTAGAGCAAAAATAAAAATCCGAAAAATTTTGAAAATTTTTTCTTTCTGATTCAACCGAGGATTGCATGGCTACTGGTCCTCCGAAAAATTGTTAATCAACAAATTAAGAAACTGGAATCTTCAAGCTTCAAAAGTAAGTTTTTTTATATCCCATTCGACCATTTTTCTCTGAAATACAGCCTGTTGAAGATCACCAAAAAATTTTGAAAATTTTTCTGTTCCTTCAATTGTTGCGCGAAGTGGATACAAATAAAAAAAATTCCGGGGAGCCAAGTTTTCATGGAGAGCTAGATTTTACCATTTCAAATGAAGTTTTGAAAGTCTCCATCGATCCTATGTGGGCGACAAAAATTGTTCGGGGTCAAAGGTCAAAATTTAAGGTTTTCTGAATTTTTCTCGAAAGCAGTGAGTTTTGTCAAAGAAGTCTTCGAACGAAAGTTATAAATCTTGCAATTCTCGACAAAAATGATCCCCATGATTTTTTATCTAATGTTTTATTTTTTTTTTTTCATCATAAATGTTTCATTCGGTTCCTCAAGTGAAACTTCTGATGACAAATAAATATGTATGTATAATATGTATGTATGTAAGTATTGTCTGGTTTGACTTATATATTTTTTATTGCATTCTGAGCAGGAAATGCTATACGGGGTGTACCAAGTTCGACGGCCTATTAGGCGTTTCTGGAGAAATCTGAAAATTGTGATAATGATATTATTCGACATTATCTAGCGAGCTAAAATATTCTTGAAGCCTGACCACTTTCAGTTATACAGGGTATGAAGAAACAATTTGAAAATTAAAATATTAAAAAATTAATTTCAATGATCTTGGTCATAGAAGACAAATTATTCCAATAAATAACTAGTGACATACCTATTTTCTGAATTCATTCATCATTGTTGATATTGAACAAATTTTATGAATTTGACTCTACGTATACGATATAAAATCACAAAATTTTAAATAACTCAAGAATTATTCATTTCAGGAGCATTAGTATATTGGAATCATCATTTTTCTTAGCAGAATCCAACGCAACCTTCAAAAAATAGGGTTCTGATTCGAAAAACGAAAGTTATGAGCCAATCTTGATTCCAATTTTTGACCCAACATTTGAAACACCCTGTGACGCTCGCTGTGACGAGTTTTTCAAAATTCTAGAAATGCACAAAATTTCCACAGTCTGCCGAAATGTGAAAACATATTTCGAAGGGGAATAACGAAGATAATACCGAATGCTCTTGTCTCCCTTTTTTCTTCAGTTTTTTCTCGATATTTTGAGAAGTATTACGAAGAATGGAACGATTCGAAAACGAGTATTCAGAATTGGATACTCTATCGAAATTGAAAACGAAAAAAAAAACAGAAAGCAAACATTTTTTCATTCCTGTATAACAGAAAATGGCCAGACTTCAAGAAAATTTTAGCCGATTAGATAATGTCTAACAATATCATAATCCCAATTTTCAGATTTCAAATAGGTCCAGTTTTCCAGAAACGTTTAATAGGCCATCAAGCTTCGTACACTCTGTATATCAACTGGACTGTAGATAATTTTTAATTTCATTATTCAAATTAGTATTGATGATTCTCCTTAACGTTTCCAAACTGAAAAAACTATATTGACATAATCTCTTTTGAGATAGCGTTTGATTGGTTAGCATGGTCAATATGGACATTTGAATATACATTGCCAGGGGTAAACCATTACAATTACTATAAATGCGACAAAAGTATTTCAGGGTCAAAGGTCAATATTTTAGTTCTTTATTTTTCTCGAGAGCGGTAAATTGCTGGAATTTGAAATGAATTGATGGTATCGTCGCCTGAATGCAGAACTAATCTAAATCCAAAATGCTAATTCACACGAACAGAACAAAATATTTCTCTTGAAGTTTCCAAAAGTTTAACACTTTGATAAAGAGAAAATTGAATATGATATACGTGATGCATTATATTATGTATTATATCATGTTAAAAATTTTCATTAGAGCGTTTACATTGCTCAAAATTAGAGGCATCATTGATTGTTAACGGGAAATAGAAAAAATAAAATTTGCTGCTCAAAGTTTTAAAAAAATTAATTGCTTTCACTAATCAAACCATTTTCCGATAATCCTGAAAGAGGAAATAATAAATCCATTATGTCATCATTTTGTCATTGACGCTATCTATCAAGCAATGTGTTATATAATTCACAAATCTGTCACAACACAGTTATTAATATCTTATACCGACAGCCTCGTTTAGTTTCAACAGCTGAGATATACCTATTCCAATTTATGGTCGATTCAATATTAGCAACTTATGAGTATGTATCTATTCAATATTTTATGATATTTTTCAAATAGGTTATATCTCTTTCGGGTACCTTACATGAATATTTAACTAGATCAAATCAGTATTAAAAGATCCTGAAACTCTTCATTCTTTCATCAATTTTCCGATCGCCAAAATATTAACTTAATTTGTTTCTACTTAAAATATGATAATTAATATTTTGAAAAAATATTTTGAATGATTTTGGTCTGTATAATTCTGTTTCTTGATAAAATATTCTCTCATGCTGCATAATGTATGTTTTATAATAATTATATGAACATGGTCGAAATAATGAATGTTTGTCTAGGCAGTTGTTGAGGAAGATAAAAACAAATATTGTAGAATTCAAATGGATATATGCCACGTTGAACAAAACCTCAGGATATTACTCTTCGTAATTCGTATGAGACACTTTTCAAGAAATTAGTTGGCTATTTTCATTATAGATGAAGTGGTACATTTCCTATATCAAAATCAATGAACAAAAAAACACTGAGATGAATGAACTTTCAAACTTCAAATTGATAAAAAATATGTAAGAAGTACATATCAAATACCATTTTATATGAAAAGAATAGTTTGAAATTTTGAGAATGAAATTTTATTGATTACGGATTGAATAAACATCAACCTACCTTCATTGTAATTTTTGAACGTCAAAAGGGTATCAACAATATTTTATTTCGATATCTTCCTAAAGTGCCCTTAATACATCGAAGGAAAAATATCATATCACCTAAAAAGTGTCTTAAAATTTCATACAAAGATTGAGTATAGTACTTCGCAAACATACGTTTTAATGTTTGAATGTATCAGGGAACATTTGATGAAATATTTCTAGATATATAGGTTTTTTACGATTTGAACCATCTGATTCAAATCGTATTTCGAATCGAAGTATTTATTCCAATCATAAATTTTATGGTACCTGTCTCATTAAACTTTATTGTCCGATCAAGAGTTTGTTAAATTGGATCAAACGCTGAGATTTTTCGAAATGTCAACTATACTCTCTAAAGAGCACATTTGATAAGTTCACCAGATTCAAACAAATTAGTTATCGATTCGCTTAAAATGAAAAAATGAAACAGAAATTCCAAAACAAATGAAAATGCACTGAGAAGTAAAACTAATCATAAGTGAAATGAAAAACATTAGATCAATCAAATTATTACGATAATTATAATGTACTCACAATTGTTATTTTTGTAGTCACTGTCAGCCAATTATTTATGCAACTAACCTACCATTGCTGAAACCAACTCGTAATTATTGTAAAGTGAGTACATTATAAATATCGTAATAATTCGATTGACTTTTAAGTAGTATAATATTTTTCATTTTATTTTCCTTTGTTTTGTCTGATTTGTCTCGGAATTTTTCTCCGTTTTTCTTTTGTTAGAATGTTTATTTTTCAATATGAGCGGCAAATATTTCAGATCGATGAGAGTTTCATGGAGTACTAATGAATATTTTTGAAAAAAAGTTGAATTTCAAGAATTCATCGGTTAAGAACAGTTTAATGATCGGTTTTTGCATCTTTTTTGTTACCGATAGATTCGGGTGACTTGGGATAATCATTGCAGATATCGCAGATTTCTTCTTTCTCGCCATGTATGAGTGACGGGACAAATTCATAAAATGATGTAGCCCCTTTTCGGGTTTTCCAACAATTAATTCTCATTCACCTTGTCATGAATAAATGTTGTTTCCAAATCAAATGGCAACAGGGATCTCATTTATTTATATTCTGTTTTTTTATATGAGGCGATTCAGCGAAGAGATTAAAGACATCAAAAAGAATCATTCAATTTACAGAGAAGCTTCAAAAGATCATAAAATACTGAATACACTTTTCAAAAAGAAATGAACACGAAGAAAATATTTCTGATGCAATTATATCAGCAAGTAACTGGGGTTTCCGTAAGAAAAAGCAGATATATAAAAGATCTTGAAGAACTGAAACTTTTTCCAGTTAGTACCGTTATTACTTTCAACGTTTTTGAATATTCGTTGAAATATCTTTATCAACAAGTTAATTTGTATTGCATTTGAATTCAATATATTTACTTCGGATGTGACAGAGGTTTTTCATTCCATTTCCCCACCAAATTTCAACTATATAGGTAGTAAAGAAGTTAATTTTTCGAACTTTAAGCCATTACATGGCACCACTTTCATTTGAGGATTGAGGAATCAACTGATTTTAACTCGTGTCCTAAACCTTACAAATCCATGGGTAACTTGGGACAAGTATATTTTATTTTTTTATTTATGTTCGCATTCTGAATCATGAAAAATATACCGATCAATTGTTTGAACCATTTAACATGTTTGAACGTTTTTTCAGATGAAAATAGATCCCTCTTTCTGAAATATGACAAGTTAAATTCCAAAATTGTCCTAACTGATCCGAATCTACAGTACATAATGATTATTTGTAATTTGATTCCGATTTTATCTCGTTCATGTTCTCGAAAAAATATATTCATAAATATTTTCAAGATATTTATATTGAATATATTTTCAATACATTCATATACAGAGTGTTTCAAAAAAAGGTGATCACTCTCTAGGATAGATTGAAAACTGAAAAATAATAGGAGTTTGCTCAGTAAAAAATTTTCGTATCGCCATCCGTATTTAAGATACAGGGCGTTGAAAAAGAAAAAATATAAACATTTTTTACGATTTTGCTTAAACTACTAGCAACATAGTAATGGAATTTTATACGAATATGTTTTGGAAGCTGATACATCTAATGTGTGTGTATGATTACTGACTCTCATAGAGGGCGCTAGTTACACGGTTCGTACCAAGTTGTTCCGAACATAACTTTTTTGATATTAGATTCATGAAGCCAGATTTTGAGCGACCTTAAAAATCATCATAATTTGCATCAAAAAGGTACTCCTGATGAAACTCGATACTGTGCACTGTTTTCGGAATATTTTAATTGGAAATTATGAAGAATCCTAACAAGGATGGTTGTGCACACCAGAAAATGATAAATCAATCAATCGATAGGTACTTCAGTGTGAAATTTTTTATTGTTAAAAACCAAACGCTTCAGTGTGAATTTTTTTTTTCTCATATAGAGCGCTTGGTTTTCAACAATAAAAAATTTCACACTGAAGTACCTATCGATTGATTGATTTATGAAGAATCTTTCAAATAACCGATGCTGGCACAAAGTATTGATGACGTAATTATTTTTATTTTTCATTAATAAGCACGATGGAGCTTCACGACACATTGATAGGTGTCGTAATCGGTTGAGTAACTATTTTCCGAATCGATGGATTGATAAAGAAGCTCCGATTCATTGGCCTCCTCGGTCATGCGATTTCAATCCCTTGGATTACAAAGTTTGTTCATACCTTGAAGAAATTTATGCAACAGGGGTAAATTCACCTCAAGATTTGAAGGACGGAATTCAACGTCACTTCAATGACCTCATAGCTGACTCCAAAGCATTAAGAAGATTAATGGATTTTTCAGAAAAAAGAATAGATTTGTGAACAAGGAGGACATCTTGAACGCCTACTCTAATTGAATTTTTTTATGTTTTTAGGCTTTTTTTAATTTTCTTGTGATTTCTTGATCAATGAATACATTCATCATTACTTTATACCAGCATCGATTATTATTTTATAATTTTCAAATCAAAATATTCCGAAAACGGTGCACAGTATCGAGTTTAATCAAGAGTACCTTCTTGGTGTGAAATTGGATGATGTTGAAGATCGAGTAATGAATCTAACCTAACCTCGAAACACATTTATTAGATTTATCAGCTTCCAAAACATATTCGAGAATAAAATTTCATTACAATGTCGCCAGTAGTTTCGGGAAAATCGTAGATAATGTGTATATTTTTATCTTTTTCAACGCCGTGTATCTTGAATACGGATGGCGTCACGAAAATTTTTTACTGAACAAACCCCTATTATTTTTTAGTTTTCTATCTATCCTTGAAAGGAGGTCACCTTTTTTTGAAACATCCTGGATATAATTATACAGAATATAAGAAAATAATTGTTGATGTGACAACTTCAAGCGACATCACAAATTGAAGCATAATTTAGCTTCTTTCTAACAAGCGAATTAAATATTTGTAATTCGAAATACAAAGTGTTTGTTTTACCCTGAACACTTTAAATAAAGATTAATGAGTCCGGCCCTGGAATAATGAAATAATTGATATCATTCTGACTCGACCTTAGCATGTGCTAATAACCTCTCAAGTTTCAATAATATCCGTCAATTAGTTTGGATTTTATGATGGTCTAAGTATTTCCATGAAGTAGAAAAATCACCCTGTAGCGTTCTAGGGAAATCCAGAAATTCATTTTTTATAGTCAATCAGTAATCACCTAGTCCAACTCTATCTCTGGTAAGACTATGTACAGTTATTCCCCGGACACCCTGTATATCCATTCCAACAATGAGCTTATATTCACTTACGTGAGTGTTTTTCTTGAAATAGTGCCTATTTATTTTTTCTGGAATTTTTTGAAAATCTCCAATTAATTCGTCAACGTTTCTGCAAAATACACCGAAAACATCCAACGCCTTTAGGGCGTTGCCAATTCTCATGTCGCCAACTATCATTCGCCAAAACCGCAGAAGTTATCAACCAAATTGCAGTATTTATCCTTGAAATGTATTCCTGTCGGTCCGATACAAATTGAAAACCGAAAAGATAGAGGTGAGTGGAGCGAGTTGAGGAAACAAGCTAATCATGACGCTCCCCTCGCAGGCCCCAAGCATCCTCCCTTGATGACCTAAATATCGCTTACGTGACCTTTGACATTTGCGGAACTGGAACAGTAGTGGCTGGAGGGTTGCTGTTGAGCTCAGGAAGGGCTCGTGGCATTAAAATATGCGAGATGATCTCCAGCGAAACGAGTTTCGTTCTACTGATCGTATCTTCGACTTGACATGCAATGCGAAATTTTATAACTAGGAGAAGGAAGTTATTCACAGGTACTCCAAATTATGAATTCAGTGATAAAATTACTTTGATCGATTTTATTTGTAACTAGCTCAAACCCGCGGCTCCGCTCGCGTAATATTTCAATTGAAAACGGTACATGATAACCAGGTCATCATGGCCAATGACAAAGACAATATACAATATATGGCCAGAAAATTGCAAGAGGAGTACGGAAATGGGGTCTAGAAATAAATATACAGAAGACGAAATATCTTCCCATAGGAACTGCCCTCTCGGATATTCAACTAGAAAATAATGAGACAATCACAGCATGTAACGAATACACCTATCTGAGAGTTATATTTGATAGTACAGGAAAGGACGATAAGGAAATAAAAAAAAGGATAACACAGGCTAGAAGAACGATTGGTTGCCGCAATGGAATATTCTGGTCCCAACAGATAGGAAAGAAACGAAAATATAACATTTATCAAACACTCATTAAGAACAGCCTTCTATATGGGGCCGAGACTTGGAGGGTAACAGAAAAAAACAGGAAGAAACTGGAAGCAGTAGAAATGGACGTTTTCAGGAGATCCTTAGGAATATCTCGGAGAGACAGAATTAGGAATGAAGAAGTGAAGCTCCGAATGGGTATAGAGGGATCTCTGACAACAGACATCGAAAGAAAACAACTGATTTGGTACGGACACCTCCAGAGAATGCCGACTACAAGAATACCTAAGAGAACTTTGGAGTGGATACCGACAGGAAGAAGAAAGAGAGGGAGACCAAGGAAGAATTGGAAGGAAGGAATATCGAGGGCCATGAATGAGAGAAACATTTCTGAAGATCAATGCAATGATCGTTTGGCGTGGAAATTAGGCATCGGACAACGTCAGAAGACGTTTTGAAACCGACAAAATATATATACTGATAGGTCCGCAACCCCACATTCATAACCTCGAATCGAAGAAGAGACAGGCAGCTGTCTCGCGTAGATTCAATAATTTCTTGCTCAAATTCACATTCGTTCAACCTGCTCTAACTTTTGAAGTATCCATTAGAAAACTATACTGTAAAAATCATTTTTCATCAGAAATAAATGCCGCAGATAACAATTACATTCATTTCTATATGAATTCATTCCATGCCAGTCAAGTGCTTTCTTCAAATGGAAAATTATTTTGGGTTGTATTGAAAATGTTAAAAATGGTTACTGTGGGTTGTCCTCAGCAGTTAGACATATGCCGTCGCGGACTTATTTATAGAACTTTTTGAGCACTACAAAATTGTCTCTGGCCATGTTTCTCTATCTCTCATAGTTTACCCAGCGTCCGCCGTGAAAGCCTGAAAAAGACCGGGATGATTACCGACTTTTTCATGAAAACTGGATATTTTTTCTCATTTCTTCGTGTTATAGGAAAGAACCCTAATACCTGACACACAGACACAAGGACATTCACATTTATAATATTATAGTCCAAGATCCCAGGGATGTATGAAGTAACTTATTTTCAGCTTTATAGCGTTTATGATACTATTTTAGAAATAATATTCTACAAAACATATAAAAATTAGCCATGTGAAAATAAGTTACGTCATAAAAATTCGGAAATGTGAAAATAAGTTCACGCTTTAAAGCGTCTGACAAAAGTTTTGTCGCTCATCAAATTTTCAAACATTACGCTATGAATTATTTCTACGATTGAATAAAATCTTTGATCATTACCATGGTTTTATATCGTTTCAAAGTTGCGTGCCTTCAATTCCCTGGCGGTATAAAGAATTTTACAGTAACGAGCTCGGAAATATCAACAGTAATTCGAACATTCCAAATCGATACAGCTCAAAGTGTTGGTCTATAAATACTCTCGTGCATCATATTATTGGTTCACCTGAATCAGAGAAAAGTCCAATCTGCTCGAACAAAATCGGAATATTCACTTCATTTCACTGAAAGAACTGGGCCAACTAAATTTCATTTATTTGAAAAAGAAACGTATAAATTTCTGCTTTGAAGAGAGGAAGGAAATCATTGAATCATTAAAAAGGAATTTTCTCGATCAATATTGAATATCTGGCTCTGATTATTTTCGAATATTTTTCATCATTCTATGAAATTTGTAACGTCTCATTCAATCCATGTTAAATTTTTTTTTATTTTTGTGTGGAAACCTGTAATGGTTGATTTCTTTGTAACATAAACGAAAACAGAATTTTCACTCAGCAATTTCCATTTGAATAATTAAGAATCCTGAAGAAACTGGGATATAAATTAATGTAAACGGTATTGAATTGTCTAAAATCCATCAAATTTGAGAATTTTTTTATGTAGCTTGTTCTTAATCAGCCCTTTGAATGAAAATGGAATCTACCTGATCCGACTGATATGTCTCATTTTAAGTCATTCTATTGAAATCCTTCAATACTATAGTAGTATGCATAATATTAATATTAACAGTTCTTTATTGGTTATGCAATTGTTACTAGTATTTCACAATCTTAAGTACATTCAATTATTGCTTAAATAAAAAATAAGAATTGAAGTGTTACATATTTTGGATTTTCTTAATTTGATTTGTGGTTCACTCCCACTTGTAAATCATCATGTTTCAAGTTAAGATGTGAGACACTATTATAATTGCTTTTTTTTATTCCACAGAAACATATTTCCATGTCACATATTTTTGAAGCAGTTCAGAGTTTAGCCATAGATAGTGTATTATCATTATCATACACTAAATATATTTGAAATTTCATGTAGAATCCAGAAATTCAATAATACAGAGTTCAATTAAACTGAAATAAATGTGTGTATGAGTCAAATTTCTGCAAAACTTCAAAAGTTTTGTCCTATGCTGAATCCATTTTGAAAATAATTTCACTTTACATATGAGCAGGTCAGAGGAAAAGTGGTATAAGTCACAAATTTTGAGTTTTAACGATATTTGGGAACATAAGGTTGCATATCATTCTTCTAATAAGTGGAATCATCGTTTTGACCTAGTATGAAATAATCTTTTTTTCGAACCATAAAATTTTGTGATTCCGATCAATTGCTCGCCAAAAACAAGTTAAGAGTGTGCCAAACATTTCATGGCTTCAAAATCCGAAGTTTTGCCGTTATTGATTTTCATCTATGGGGTGCTATAATATGAAAGGTTTATAAAAATGGCATTCAATCAAGGGAAGAGTTTGAAGTTAGGATGCAAGTTGCACTGTGGGAATTATCACTTGAACACTCACCGTTGATGCAGTTCGTAGAAGAATTGATAAATGTATGAAGGAAGGGGGGCAAAATTTTGAAAATTTATTTGAAAAGCTATTACCAAATTTCTTCTTAAATATCCTTCTGAAAATATAAGCATACTGATGAATTCGACTGTGCGAAACCTTGCTTTGGTCTTAAATTCGAATTTTATTCAATAACGGCTAAACTACTGATTTTAAAGGCATGAAATGTTTGACACAATCTAACTAGTTTTTGACAAGCAATCGATCGAAATTACAAAATTATATGGTTACCATTTGAAAAAAATTAGATTTCAAAGTTTTATCAAGGCTCACTTTGAAGACCTGTTTCAGACACCCTGTATAAAATTCTCCCATAAGTTATACCAGAAACAGTATCATCATTCTACTGTTGCAAGAGAAAAACATTTTGCGATGAGGGATTTTGAAGATCTAAACACCAATTTGTGACAATATTTCTGACAACAAATTCGCAAATTAGGCTATAACTAAACAATCGGTTGAAGTGGTTGCGCATATCATACATCAAATTAATGCAGATGTGAACGAAAAATTCAAATTTATTTGAATATAAAGGGTGTTACATTTGAAATAACGAAATTGAAATTCGTTTCCGGTAGTTCATCTACTCTAAAACAAAAATACAAAGTGTTGAATTTATATTACAATTCGTTTCTCGAAAAATCACCGTGTATATGGTTGACATCATTGAAAGTGGCGCTGAAAAATGTTTTACCGTTACTGGGACTCTAGACAGAGCGTTTTGAAAATAATGATGCGATTTTCGATAAATATTTGTTTCTGTTCTCTCATCCCGAAACATGAATGGCGTCTGACGTAAAATATCGGTTTTTGAAAACTTGACCAATTTCATTGAATCGTAGGAAAAAAGCTGCAACAGGAATGATTTCGAACAAATTTATTATTTCTGACAGAAGGAAAGTTCTTTTACTATTTCTAAAATGATGATTCGTTTGTACCGGAATAGGACATCACCTTTGGAAACCCTGTAAAGACCGAACACCAACATTCATCTTTACTATACTAATTGTCCAAGATCCCAAAGCTGTATGATGTAACTTATTTTCACATGGCTGATTTACATATTGGTTTGGTAGAATATTATTTTTAAAATAGTATCATGGGCCAAAACTTTTGTCAGACGCTTTAAAGCGTGAACTTATTTTCACATTTCCGAATTTGTATGACGTAACTTATTTTCACATGGCTAATTTTTATATGTTTTGTAGAATATTTTTTCTAAAATAGTATCATAAACGTTATAAAGCTCAAAAAAAAAATTAATGAACTTATTTTCACATTTCTGATTCTTATATATGTTATTGAGGTAACTATCAAATTATATTTCATAAGTTGGACAAATTGTAGTGACTAGACATTCCTGAACACAAATATTATTCAGCTGAATAGTTTTTGTGTTTAGGGGATGATTAGTCAGTACAATTTGCCCAACTTATGAAATATAATTTGATGGTTACCTCAATAACATATTTAAAAATCAGAAATGTGAAAATAAGTTCAATCATTTTTTTTGGAGCTTTATAGCGTTTATGATACTATTTTAGAAATAATATTCTACAAAACATATAAAAATTAGCCATGTGAAAATAAGTTACGTCATACAAATTCGGAAATGTGAAAATAAGTTCACGCTTTAAAGCGTCTGACAAAAGTTTTGGCCCATGATACTATTTTAAAAATAATATTCTACCAAACCAATATGTAAATCAGCCATGTGAAAATAAGTTACATCATACAGCTTTGGGATCTTGGACAATTAGTATAGTAAAGATGAATGTTGGTGTTCGGTCTTTACAGGGTTTCCAAAGGTGATGTCCTATTCCGGTACAAACGAATCATCATTTTAGAAATAGTAAAAGAACTTTCCTTCTGTCAGAAATAATAAATTTGTTCGAAATCATTCCTGTTGCAGCTTTTTTCCTACGATTCAATGAAATTGGTCAAGTTTTCAAAAACCGATATTTTACGTCAGACGCCATTCATGTTTCGGGATGAGAGAACAGAAACAAATATTTATCGAAAATCGCATCATTATTTTCAAAACGCTCTGTCTAGAGTCCCAGTAACGGTAAAACATTTTTCAGCGCCACTTTCAATGATGTCAACCATATACACGGTGATTTTTCGAGAAACGAATTGTAATATAAATTCAACACTTTGTATTTTTGTTTTAGAGTAGATGAACTACCGGAAACGAATTTCAATTTCGTTATTTCAAATGTAACACCCTTTATATTCAAATAAATTTGAATTTTTCGTTCACATCTGCATTAATTTGATGTATGATATGCGCAACCACTTCAACCGATTGTTTAGTTATAGCCTAATTTGCGAATTTGTTGTCAGAAATATTGTCACAAATTGGTGTTTAGATCTTCAAAATCCCTCATCGCAAAATGTTTTTCTCTTGCAACAGTGGAATGATGATACTGTTTCTGGTATAACTTATGGGAGAATTTTATACAGGGTGTCTGAAACAGGTCTTCAAAGTGAGCCTTGATAAAACTTTGAAATCTAATTTTTTTCAAATGGTAACCATATAATTTTGTAATTTCGATCGATTGCTTGTCAAAAACTAGTTAGATTGTGTCAAACATTTCATGCCTTTAAAATCAGTAGTTTAGCCGTTATTGAATAAAATTCGAATTTAAGACCAAAGCAAGGTTTCGCACAGTCGAATTCATCAGTATGCTTATATTTTCAGAAGGATATTTAAGAAGAAATTTGGTAATAGCTTTTCAAATAAATTTTCAAAATTTTGCCCCCCTTCCTTCATACATTTATCAATTCTTCTACGAACTGCATCAACGGTGAGTGTTCAAGTGATAATTCCCACAGTGCAACTTGCATCCTAACTTCAAACTCTTCCCTTGATTGAATGCCATTTTTATAAACCTTTCATATTATAGCACCCCATAGATGAAAATCAATAACGGCAAAACTTCGGATTTTGAAGCCATGAAATGTTTGGCACACTCTTAACTTGTTTTTGGCGAGCAATAGATCGGAATCACAAAATTTTATGGTTCGAAAAAAAGATTATTTCATACTAGGTCAAAACGATGATTCCACTTATTAGAAGAATGATATGCAACCTTATGTTCCCAAATATCGTTAAAACTCAAAATTTGTGACTTATACCACTTTTCCTCTGACCTGCTCATATGTAAAGTGAAATTATTTTCAAAATGGATTCAGCATAGGACAAAACTTTTGAAGTTTTGCAGAAATTTGACTCATACACACATTTATTTCAGTTTAATTGAACTCTGTATTATTGAATTTCTGGATTCTACATGAAATTTCAAATATATTTAGTGTATGATAATGATAATACACTATCTATGGCTAAACTCTGAACTGCTTCAAAAATATGTGAAATGGAAATATGTTTCTGTGGAATAAAAAAAAGCAATTATAATAGTGTCTCACATCTTAACTTGAAACATGATGATTTACAAGTGGGAGTGAACCACAAATCAAATTAAGAAAATCCAAAATATGTAACACTTCAATTCTTATTTTTTATTTAAGCAATAATTGAATGTACTTAAGATTGTGAAATACTAGTAACAATTGCATAACCAATAAAGAACTGTTAATATTAATATTATGCATACTACTATAGTATTGAAGGATTTCAATAGAATGACTTAAAATGAGACATATCAGTCGGATCAGGTAGATTCCATTTTTCATTCAAAGGGCTGATTAAGAACAAGCTACATAAAAAAATTCTCAAATTTGATGGATTTTAGACAATTCAATACCGTTTACATTAATTTATATCCCAGTTTCTTCAGGATTCTTAATTATTCAAATGGAAATTGCTGAGTGAAAATTCTGTTTTCGTTTATGTTACAAAGAAATCAACCATTACAGGTTTCCACACAAAAATAAAAAAAATTTAACATGGATTGAATGAGACGTTACAAATTTCATAGAATGATGAAAAATATTCGAAAATAATCAGAGCCAGATATTCAATATTGATCGAGAAAATTCCTTTTTAATGATTCAATGATTTCCTTCCTCTCTTCAAAGCAGAAATTTATACGTTTCTTTTTCAAATAAATGAAATTTAGTTGGCCCAGTTCTTTCAGTGAAATGAAGTGAATATTCCGATTTTGTTCGAGCAGATTGGACTTTTCTCTGATTCAGGTGAACCAATAATATGATGCACGAGAGTATTTATAGACCAACACTTTGAGCTGTATCGATTTGGAATGTTCGAATTACTGTTGATATTTCCGAGCTCGTTACTGTAAAATTCTTTATACCGCCAGGGAATTGAAGGCACGCAACTTTGAAACGATATAAAACCATGGTAATGATCAAAGATTTTATTCAATCGTAGAAATAATTCATAGCGTAATGTTTGAAAATTTGATGAGCGACAAAACGAGTTCGGATTAGTAACCTAGAATCGTTATCTGACCGCTGATTTCAGCTTAATTTTTCCAATATCCTTGAAAAAATTTCACGATGTGATTATAATTTCATCAGATTTTTTTTTCAATCCTGGAGGTACTTATTTGAATCGGTAGAAGCAGAAATTCTACTGTACATAAGAAAAACTCGGTCCCAATTTGACCCATATTTTTCCAACAACTGCTCAGCTATAATACAAAAGTCTCTAATCTGAATTTTCATTTGAATTTCGAGAGAATTTCACGAAACTTGAATGAAATAGAGTAAAATATCGTCTAATACTCGTTGCAGAAGGCAATTCCAACACTCATGCTTTCGAAGGCATGAGTGCTGGAATAGGAGCTCATTCTGCAACTTGTTTCAGAATACGCTATTATTTACTTTTAACTTGTTTCTTTCAAATGTACCAACAAAATCGAATGCTGATTTTACAAAGATTTTTTGACTGACTCGAAAATTTTTCTAACACAAATTGGGACCTTTTGGTTTAAGTACAGAAAAATTTTTGCTCCTACGTATTCGAAGAAATAGCCTCCCTGAAATAAAAGTATTCTGAAACTGAAATGTTCGGGATAATGAAAAAATAACACAAATTGGGTAGATCGAAAATGGCATAAACCAAATTAGGCACTCAACTTTTTTCGAGAAAATAAGATGATTCTCACAAACTACAAGTTTCCTACGACATATTTTGATGACAAAAAGTGGTCAATAAACAATAGCCATGAATTAAGGTAGACAAGTGAATGCCTTTCGAAAACTTTTTGCCTATTTTTTTAAATATTTCTATTGGGAGGGATAATTCTGATTCAATCATAATTGGAAATAGTTGTTTTTGGGTGCGTCAAATAAAATACATACTTTTTTATACTTGTGAAGGTGAATTTACAAAATATTGAATTGTCCATCCTCCCCAAACACATTAATACTTGACTCTGTTAAAAATTATCACTTCAAAAAGTAATATTTCATTTTTAATTTCGGAAGTACTTTGACAGCAGAAAAATTTTTTTTTTGTCACGATGAAAACAAATTGGTTCTCGATCGATTTATACAGGTAGGCACGGGTAGGTCATATACTCGGAATTACTTTTCAACTGATCTTAGAAACAAGAGTAAAACGCTGCCTTATTTTCATTGTTTATGTTATTGCATTCCAAAAATTCAAGAATTGCTCATAATTCATTTACAGCAGTAGGATTCACATCATGATTTAGTGAGTAGGAATTATTGGAGGAGATTCCAAAGCTCATCAAATTTTCTGTCTGGCTGTGAAAACAAAGTTTACCAGGAGAATGAACACTTCAATTGGAATTTAATTACTGATGGATATGATCGATCTTCTAAGAATAGAACGGAATTGCATAACACTGATGATATTGGATGATTCGCATTATCACGAAAAAGAGCATTTATCATTCTTCATTGAATATTGCAAAGTCTGGATTATCATCAGATATTTCCGCATGCGAATAATTATTCTTATCGACATTTCTCTCATTTCATCAACACAAAAACATTTACAATTTCCAACACGTTATCTCGAAAGTGAAAAAATGAGATTGGCAAGAACCGTGCTTCAAAAAATTTCGTTGTATGTATCCGAAAACAGTGGTTCCGTTTTAATATGACGTTGTATGATTTATTATTTGTTTTACCATTTGGTTTCTCATCATTTCTGTTTCTTGCTTTTCAAGGCACTAACTCTGTGAACAATTTCTGGTAATCTGATGTTCATCTTACAATAAATACAAATAATAGGTTTGTAATATGGCAAGTCAAATAATGTTCCGTACTGATTTATTGTTTTGACAGTCTCTGACATGTATTTTTTCAATTTCTTCACAATGCAATATCTACCTATCATCTGGACAGTAATCTAAATTTCAATAAATTACTATAAGCATATATCAGCAGGTTTTCCCACGGAGTTAACTACCGCGAAACGGCATTTAAAATTAAAAACTTGTCATTTGTGTTGTTGATTTTGAACTTGAAAATCATATAAAATTTTATTATTCTCAACCAATTGAGGTGTCAATTATTTTATATGTAATCTCATTTCAAGTCAGAAAAAAGACCACGAAATATGAAAAATTGTTAACATTCATTCATTTCATTCATTAGCATTTTTAAAATAAGTCAGAAATAAAAGTGGAATGAAAAAAAATACCCTTTTTCCAATAAATTTAGATCACGGCTTCTAAACTAAAAAAAATGTATATCCAAGAAAAAATTGACGAAGAAATTTCCACACTCTGCATCCAAACATATAACTTTCCTGTCAGTATAACTTCGAAAGCACTCACCTAATTCCATAGGATACAGCCAAGTGTTGATATCAAGTATGAGATCCATTTTGAAAGACTCGCTCTCGCAATGCAGTCGGCTCACTGTAAAAAATTCAAGAAAATAATAAATAAAATCATATAATATTCAAAATCATGAAACAATGAAATCAATGTACATGATTGGTATCCACAGCTTCTAAAAGATTGAATACAAAGTGCCAATATGTTGTTTGATGAATAAATATACATATTTTATCGGTCATGAAATTTTTTGTTCAATAAAAAATTGAAAGTTCCTTCCCAATTTGCTCGCAATTAAAATCCAATTGACTGAATAATTTGAGAGTTTATAATATATTTTTGCTAACCCCAAAAACTTTTGAATTAAATATATGAAAAATTCAATATACCATTTTGCAGAATGTTTTTCTCGTTCTGTTCGTCGCCCTGATTTTTTTAATGAAATATGAATTCGAATCACAGTGTTACTTCTGAACCGCTTATTTAAAACAAATTCATCATTGGAGATTTTCATATTCAACTTGTTGTCGATTCAATGCCAAAGGGAGGAAAAATTGCTAGTATATGTAAGATTAAAAATGTCTGTAGGTTACAAATCTTTCAAAAACCTCCAGAACCTCAATTTAGCTATTGTAAACTGTAAGATGAGGTTATATCAATGAAAGCAGAATACCACTTATAGAATATACAGTTCACGAAATGTTTAGGAACCAAACATGCGCCCAATATCTTGGATATGCAATTGAAGAGTATATTATCAAATTTATATTTCAACTTGCTGTGAGAGTGAATAAACCTTACAATATTATCAAAAACATTCAAAATCATATTCTGAGCAATATTGTTTTCGTGATCTGCGTAGTCCGTTAACGTTCGGTATTAATATTCTCTCATAAACAAAAAATGGGAAAATATTATGCATCTCTTGAATTTTCGAAAAATTCCCACATGATATTTCGAATAGTATGCCAATAATCATGATCAGAATTTGTCCATAACTTTTATTTTCGAAATTAAAACCCTAATTTTTCATGATTGCGTTGGATTTTGCTGAAAAAAAAATGATAGTGTATCAAGCTACCAAATTAAATGATTTCCGAATCATTGAGGATTTTCTGAATTGACGTTGTGCATCGAATCAAATTTGTTCAATAACATACATTTCTTGTCGTTATGAATGGGAATATACTTCTCGTTAAAATTCCGACAAGTTCTACTTATAATTTTCTGTTACATTCACGAAGAATAGGAGAGAAATAAAAAATTTCACCATATCAAGGAGTCATTTCGTGGAATCCGAAAGTATGTAATTAAAACGACTCGTGCATTTCTAGGATAATTTATATCCTTTGAACACACATTATGTAACAAATTTCATGAATTCGGCTCTAAGCACAACATTCAGAAATGCCTGAATGAATAAATCATAGAACATAGGAACATGAAAGTTTGAGAACACTATGATTATTCATCTCAGCAGAATCAAAGACAATAATAAAAAAATAGGGTTTTTATTCAGATAGCAAATGTTATTGACAAATTTTTGGCATAATATTTGAAACACTCTGTGATGACCCTTCCAAAATTCAAGAAAGGAACAATATTCCTGAACTTTTTGTCTTCAAAAATGGGAAAACAGTTTATACTCAAGATTTTGAGAATAGTATTAGATAAAGTAAAAACTCTCCTTTTTTTATTTAGTTTTGTTTAGATACCTTGAAAAATTTTGAGACGAGAGCAATGATTGTCTTTCCGTGTATAACTGAAAGTGATCATGCTTCAAGATTATTTGAGATCAGTAGAAGATGTCGAATAATCTCTATATTTGTTGACGGAACTTGATCATCATAAAAGAAAAATAAGAGACGTCCCCCTTTTACTTTGCTGGATGTAGATGATGATGTTGCCATTTTTTTCGAATTTGTATTTATTTCTAAAAAAAAGAACCTCAAGAAATTTCAAAATAAATAGATCAATGATTCTATTTATGTTGACAAATGTTGCAGGACAAATTTATAAAATTTAGAATTCTGAAAAGATTCAAGATTTGGTCTGATGAAGAATTTTAATACATACTTGCAAACGTTACATATTTTAATATATCGATTTTTCTTAATAGATTCGCTCCTATTATATGCAAGAATTTAAATGGGATTATTTCTATTGGGTATATTTAAATCTTTTTTAGTTGACTTCTGCCAGAAGGATTAATCGATATTTGTAGGTTTTCGTGCGTTGGAATATCGATAAACTGAATAAATTGACTCGAATTTTACATTGCTGAAAGTGCATTATTAATAGTATTAGAAAAAAGTTATTGAAAATCCATATTTCATAGTAATCATCCATTTATGAAATGATTTTAAATTTTTGTTTTGAAAATAATGAACCACATGACGTTTCGCAGTGATATGATGAAAGTTCAAATTGAATAATTATTTAAAATAATAAATTAAAAAATATTTACTTATGTCATTTTCTTATTTCTGAAAAACTATTAAACACTGAGAAACCTGAAAAAAACACCATTTTTACCGAGGATGACTATGTCCAATCTTCCCCACAGATGTCTCCCTCTCATTTCGTACCCAAGAATAAAGTCTAGGCACGCCCTAACTAAATTTGAACAACAACAAAGACGGAATACCCGGCTAAAACAAGTGCGCCATTCTCGAGCGTACAGTTTCCCCGCTGAAATCTGCGAATTCGAAACTTTTCAAGTGCATGGCTATCGTGATATGAATCGCCCACGACTCGGGTATGAACGCCAGAACGCGAAAACCTTGACATTGAACTTGCATAGCACGTCATTGCATTGCACAGTAACTGCCATCGATCGAACATGGAAAGGTGGACGTTTATTCTATAATATGTGATCTTGCGGCACTTTTCCCCAGTACAAGTGCTGCAATAATTGGAGGAATTGCTCGCGAAATTTAAAGAGGACATGGTAAATTTGGGGAAGTTCCAGAATGCTCTGGTATTAAGCATGAAGAACTCTAATCATATAAATATTTCTCTATTTCAGTATCGTAATGAGTTCATTTCAGTACTAAAAGTGGTGTTATAATGAAAATCATTACAGCATCGTTTTTAGATATATTTTTCGTTTTGTGGTTGTCAGTACCGACCTCCGATCCACTCAATTTTCGAATCAAATCAATTCAAATTCCGCAATCTGTCAAATTTCGTTAGTGATACCAACTGCCAAGATACAATACAAAAGTGACTAATCAGAATGTTTATTTGAATTTCGAGATTTTTCCACAAAACTTTACTGAAATAGAGGAAATATCTTTTGATACTCGTTACAGAAGGCAATTGGACCTCATTCTGCAACTTGTTTTAGAATTTAGTTCAAGATCCCAGAGCAGTATGACCTAACTTATTTTCACATGGCTGATTTTCATATATGTTTTGTAAAATATTATTTCTAAAATAGTATCATAAGTGTCAGACACTTCCCATGGGCCAAAACTTTTGTCAGACGCTTTGAAGCTCCAAAAAAATGAATGAACTTATTTTCACATTTCTGATTTTTGAATATGTTATTGAGGTAACTATCAAATTACATTTCATAAATTGGAAAAATTGTAGCGACTAAACATCTCCTAAACACAAATATTATTCAGCTGAATAGTTTTTGTGATAAGAGAATGTTTAATCACTACAATTTGTCCAACTTATGAAATATAATTTGTTACCTCTATATTATATTCGAAAATCAGAAATGTGAAAATGAGTTACGTCATACAGCTCTGGGATCTTGGGCAATTTTATGTGCTTCGATCGGGGAAATTTAAATTGAAGTTTGAAACATGTCATAAACTGAAAAATTCTTTGTTATATTCGGTGAATATGAAAATGTCAGAAAACAGGGAATCCCATTCGAATATACATGTACAATATTTTCAACTTCTCGTTATTCAGAATTAATCATATCTTGTATCTTCTATCTCTAGGTTAGATAGAAAACTGAAAAATAGTTGAGGTTTGTTCAGTGAAAAATTTTCGTAACGCCATCCGTATTCAAGATAAACGACGTTGAGAAAATTATACACATTGTTCACAATTTTGGAAAAACTACTGGCAACATTATGATGAAATTTCATACGAATATGTTTTGGAAGCTGGCGCATCCAATGAAGTTACACGGTTCGTATCAAGTATTATTGAATATAACTCTTTTAATATCAGATTGATTAAGCAAATTTCCGAGTGAACTTGAACGAAATTAAATTTTACACCAAGAAGGGCTAACTAATAACACTAATAATTTCTTAACTTTCTCAATACTTCATAAAAGCATTGGTTATTCTTCTTAATTTTCAAATCAAAACATTCTGAAAACGGTATACAGTATCGAGTTTCATCAAGAGCATTTTTTTGGTGTAAAATTAAAAGATGTTAAAGTTCAGTCGAAATTTTTTTTAATGAATCTAATATTAAAAAAGTTATGATCAATACTACTTGGTACAAACAGTGTTACTACAGCCCTCTTTGAGAGTCAGACATAAAAACGAATCTATTGGATGTACCAGCTTTCAAAACAAATTCGTATGAAATTTCATTGCAATGTTGCATGCAGTTTCGACAAAATCGTAATAAATGTCTATATTTTTTTCTTCAATGCCATTCATCTTGAAAGGATGGCGTTACGCAAATTGTTTACTAAACAAACCCTAATTATTTTTCAGTTTCGTATCTATTCTAGAAACGGGACCACCTTTTTTTTTGGAACACTCTGTATATTCTCACTTATATCAAATAGTCGTAATCACCTTCAATTCAATGATACCTTTATATTTGATAAATCACCAATTATATTTTTCAACTACAGTGCCAGAGCTCATTAATGTCATTTGCGAAAATGGTTCGAAAAGTGCAAAAATTTTAATAAGACCTTTCGTTTCTTTTTTTAACTGGTATAATATCAAATAAATAATCGCAGAATTAATTTGATTTTCTATTTTAATAATTCCCAAGATTAATGAATCTTCATTCCGAAAGAAAAGATGTGAGAAAAAACAACGGTTACGTATCATTGGATCGAGATTATAACGAAGATTTTGAATTTATAATATTATACAAGAGAAAATACAATTTTAAAATTTACAGAAACAATACGCCATTTTCCTTCGTTTATCTAGATATAAATCTAAGGAAGCGAATTAAAATGGCGGATTTACCATGGATTTGCTTCATCTTTCTTGGGTAAAAAAATATCATTAAGATTTCATTCATATTTTCAATTGCATAGATGCTCAAAAATTTTTACCACCTATTTTAAAATTACCTTGCTCAATATGAAGATACTTCAACACAATATTCTGGAGTTCAGAATATTTTTTTTCTTCGCCCGTTGTTCATATTTGGCCAATATGAAAAGATTTTACATCAATTTACATTATGAGCAATAGCACTCCCAGAATTCTCCATACTGGAGTTTTTCCATGCATTATATACACCATTTTAACTTTGAAAATGAAGTATGCTATGACAAAGAAACAAGCATTCACTCGCTTGGTCCATTTGTTGAAAGATATTGTTACCTCATGACGATTAATATTAAATATTCTCTGCTTGATTTAAACTTCATTTTCCCTATTATAACAAAATCAACCTGAAACAACACCTATTAGATCTGATATTCATATCCATTAGGTAATCATTCTTAGTCCTGGTTCATTTAATCTCGTACAAAAGGAAGCATACCAAACATAACCCATTCAACCTTTTATTTTCATATGAATAAATGATGATTATCACCGAACGTTCAAACGCTGCAAAGTTGACAAACACAGAACACTTATAATTACAAAAAGTCCACTAATTCATAATACATAATCTGTTGGTTTGAGTGAGATCCTGCTTGTTTATTCAACATAAAATCATGATTAATGTTCTGTACATAATGTCAAGAAATTTGGAATAACAGAGAGTTCTTTAAAGTTACGTCTGAACCAATTATTTTCCTTATCCAGAATTTTTACATTGGAAAAATCGAATCTATGTTCTGTCTCAAGAGCGTGCATGGACTAAGCTGTTGTATTTTTATTATTATCACAGTAGGGATATGCAAAAAATATCGATATATAAAAATATCGATATATAAAAATATCGATATTTTTTCCGATAAATATCGATAAATATCGTTGATATTTTCATTCTCGATATTATCGATTATCGATATTTATTTCACAATATCAAATTCGACATTTTTTGATATCACACATACATCAAATTCGGAATTGGGGGTATGTGGAGAGATGGTGACAAGTGTTTTGTTCAAATGGTCGATGGGCAAGTTGAGGGAGGAAAAAATTCGATTTCCCCTTTCCCCCCAAATTTTGGACGGAGCTGATTTTTTGGAGGGATATGTATTTTTTGAAAAACTTTCCTTGAAAAAGTTATTTGGAATGTTAGAAAAAAATTTTGTCACTTGGGGGTAATCCCCAAAAAAAATTTTTGGTTTCAACTATGTCTAGAAAAAATATTGGGATCGAGTCCTTTCGACTATGAAATGAGAAAAATTTTTTTTTGGCGGGACTGTCAAAAAAATTTCAAGCTATCGAAGAAATCAAAGAAAAATTTCAACATTTTTTTTCTTCGAAACGGCAGGAAATATCGGCAAACGGTTTTCAAAGTTTGACAGGGCAGAAAAGGGGATATAAGAAGCACTTTCTAAACAATAAGAAAATTTTTACAGGGTGGGCCAAATTTTTTTTTATTTCAGATCAATTAAAAAAATTAGTTTAAAAAAATTCAAACCCCCATTGGCCACCCTTGGGGTCACAGCTTTTACCGTTACAGAAGTTATAATACAGCAAAATCTATAATATTTTCGGGAAAATGGTTCCTTTATTTTATTGATCGGAATCTCCCGCGAATTTAACCCTACCCTGCCTATTGTATCAAATCAGATACAACCAAATAAACTCCATTCAAAGTTATCTCATCTAGTATTTTCTGACCCATGATGCGCTGTATCATTTTTGATACATACTTATTCTAAGATGCAATACGGTACATAATGAATTTTCGCTCTAGAATATAATTTGTGGCTTGTTTTCATTTCCATAGTGCAGCTAGTTGATGTCATGTCAAAAGTGTGAGGTGATTCAGACTAGTTTATACATTTGTTTCTGGTGGAATTGAATTATAAAAACTATTATTCCTCTGATAAAAGTAAGATACATACTATATAACATAATTTTATTCATTTATCCCATGTGATATTATAATATTCGACATTGTATCAAATTTGATACAACTGATGTTTTTCAAAAATAAAATTTTATATAAACTCTAGAATTTTTTTCTCATTTTTACACATACCTATCACTCCAATACAACGAATCGAAATAATATTTTTTCTAACAGAATAAAAAATTTGAGCAGTGTAGGGTTAATTTTTAATACAGCTGCAGAAAAAACAGGTCTCTGGTAAAGCACAGGAGTAACGAGTAACTTTTTGTTGAGATTTGGCAAATATATCGATATTTTTCACTCGATATATCGAATCGATATTCGATACTGTCGAAAAATATCGATACAATATATATCGATATATTTCTGCTCTTTGCCCATCCCTATATCACAGTCACGGATGTGTTGGTTCATTCTATCGCGTAAATATTGCTTGCATTCACCGAACGTAACAGTTGTGGAACTGTTGTGGAATCGTCCGGTGGCACAGATGCTACAAACTCAACACGTTCCGGAGAAGCGGGCATTTTGGGAGCGCTTTCTGTTTATGCTAGGTAGCGGTAGCGGAGCGGTGGCAACATTCTTCGTTCGGTGAATGCAGGCATTGTTTGGTCTGTCCTATACAGGGTCTTTCACGAGGAACCTCACCCATATTTATACGGGAAACTACTGAACGTATTTTCATGAAATTCAGCACTTATAAGTATTTCACGATGCTGATGAAATCTAAAATATTTTCAAGGCATGAGCACCTCCGGTTTTTCCGGAAATGACATCAAATTCCGTTTTTCAAATTAGAACACCATTTTTTTATTGCAGAAATAGATTCCTTAGAAAATTTCAAGTTATTTTGATGTAACATTTTTCAGTTTTGGTTGGAAAATTCTCTCTGAGCGAAAAAATTCGAAAAAAAAATCGAAAATAGAGCTCCGCTGAAACAAGAATAACTTCGAGGTTTTTGGATGGAAAATTTTCATTTTTGGGATTTTTCAAGATGTAAGATTGATGTATCCACTTTAAAAATCGAAATCGCGATTCATGATACAGGGGGTGAAAAAATCGCTTTCAAAGTTAGGGATGACAAAATCGTGAAAAATCAATTTTTTCAAATTAGAACCCCATTTTTTTATGGCAGATATCGAATCTACGTTAAAAAATAATGTGAGTGTATGCATCACACCCTTGCCCTAAAATGGATATTTTCTGAGTTATTCACAAAAAACTGTTTTTTCGTCTTGAATTTTCAACTATTTCTTTTCCCTTCACGCCAAAAAGATGAAATTTTCAGGAACTGTTACTTAAACCATGTTTTAGATTTTACTACCCTAATATGCAAGAGAAAAAAGTTACAGGTTGTTCCTAAATAGATGGCGAATTTTGATTCGAATTTGTATCGGAAACCCCTTTATTTCAACTAATCGGCCATCGGTTTTCTCTCCAGTGATAAATAAATAATTCCTTATGAACCATATGCAAAAACTTACCATGTTTTACATTCTTTTTTTTTTAATGATAGATATCATCTGCCAAATTCCTCTTTATTCAGTAGCATTCCTGAGACGTATAAATAAATGTCTAGAAATTAACGGTCAAAACTTTGAGCATCTTCTCTAGTTATAACTGCGAGAGTTTGCCATGGTTCTCCTAATAGTAACTTGCAGTCGGTTTCAAGAAGGGGTGAAAAATCTACAGCATGGTTCAAATAACAGTTCCTGAAAATTTCATCTTTTTGGCGTGAAGGGAAAAGAAATAGCTGAAAATTCAAGACGAAAAACAGTTTTTTGTGAATAACTCAGAAAATATCCATTTTAGGGCAAGGGTGTGATGCATACACTCACATTATTTTTTAACGTAGATTCGATATCTGCCCTAAAAAAATGGGGTTCTAATTTGAAAAAATTGATTTTTCACGATTTTGTCATCCCTAACTTTGAAAGCGGTTTTTTCACCCCCTGTATCATGAATCGCGATTTCGATTTTTAAAGTGGATACATCAATCTTACATCTTGAAAAATCCCAAAAATGAAAATTTTTCATCCAAAAACCTCGAAGTTATTCTTGTTTCAGCGGAGCTCTATTTTCGATTTTTTTTTCGAATTTTCCCGCTCAGAGAGAATTTTCCAACCAAAACTGAAAAATGTTACATCAAAATAACTTGAAATTTTCTAAGGAATCTATTTATGCAATAAAAAAATGGTGTTCTAATTTGAAAAACGGAAGTTGACGTCATTTCCGGAAAAACCGGAGGTGCTCATGCCTTGAAAATATTTTAGATTCCATCAGCATCGTGAAATACTTATAAGTGCTGAATTTCATGAAAATACGTTCAGTAGTTTCCCGTATAAATATGGGTGAGGTTCCTCGTGAAAGACCCTGTATATGTACCGTCACAATCACCCTCAGAAATGATATACATCATGAAAGACCCTAAAGCTTTAAATTTGAGGACTGATACTGCATCCCTGAGTTTGACCTAACAGAATTTCTTGAATGATGAACGTAAATAAGATGTGTCAGGTCATCTGCACTGAGTTTGTAATCGTTTTACGTACTTCTTCATGCGCTGTTATCATTCAGTTACAATAAGATTCTGAACACGTCAAATTTGACCGCTCTGATAAGATTACTCAGACACCGTTCCTTGTGAATTTACTGATATGGAAAAATTTTCCAACATTTTGTGATACAACTTTAATCTGAGGTGAGGAGATGCATCGTGTACAATATATATATATAAAAATAGATGATAATTGACAAAGATTTCCATTATTCTAAAGTATTGTTTTTTGTTGTTCATGTTCGTAACTGTTGAATTTCAATCGTTCTGATGTTATATTTTCCATATATGTATGTTTGTATAGTGTGTAGTTTTCACAGATGAGACTGAATATCGTTTTTGTCTGTTTTTTAGCTTGAGAAAGGCCACAAATTGGCCGAAACGTCGCAATGAAGATTCAATAAACTTGAAATTCACATTGTTCCTGTATACCGATAATTCCTTTTCAAGTTATTTCATATTTGGAACGAAATATTCATATATTGATATTATGGCCAATGTTGAAATCGGCCAAATATCAATGTTGGCCTAAACCTCAAAAACAAAAGAATACAGTTGATGGCATAATCAGTTTCCCTGAAAAAGAGGACCGTAATATATCATTCATTTTTCCTTATCTCTTTCGGTAAATAAAGTAGTTATTCAGGTATCACCAATTTTGCCCATCCTGTACACACCATCGATTGGTCGAATTTCAGTAACTGTATATGTAATGACCTTTAATTTTGTTATGTTACGACGTTCAAGTGAAAATGTTAGACAGAACTATCCAAACTGTTACAATTTATTCAATAGAGTTTAAAATTTTCAAATTTTACATTCATGTGACTAGAACAACGTTGGCGTGGTAATAAATAAAATCATCACATTCCACCTCGACCCAGCTTAAAATTTCACGCGATAAAAAAATCGTAACCCGATAATTTCTCCCAGTTCGTAGAAACGGAAAACAACGTTTATCTCGACCACGTATCCAAGAATTTTGTTTACTAGATCCGAGAAAAACGAAGAAAGTACACATCGATGACGAAATAAAAAAAAATGGAGGATATGCCGCAGCAGCCAACAACACGAATCGTACCACCTATCGAGCTCGACGTGACCTTCAGAACGTAAACGGTATAAAATGGGTGCATCCCGAGCTATTTATAGGTCACCAGGCCAACGTCGCATCATTTCGATTAAAAAAAAATACATAACACTTTATCGAAGGAACAACACGGTTCACTACCTGAAGATGGGTCGAAGGAGGCTTTGAAACGAACGAAACATATGGAGGTTTTCGAGGAAAATGGAAAACTAAACAACGCACGTAAACACCGGGAATGTTGCGACAGTAACAATGTTCTACTCACGGTGAAGCAGGAAAAGACGTCGTGGAAATCAAGAGGCCACTATCTGGGTTCGTCTGCGCCAAACGCATCGCTCCCTGATGATGCACCGTGGGAAATTCGGCAGAAACTCCGCAGCACGGCAGCCGAACCAGTGGACGACTGGAAACAGCCGTCGCGTCACTTAGCTGGGAAAATTCCATGACCTACACCAACTACGGAATATGTTGTGCGCGTCACACGGAGAGGGAAACGCTTGGGTGTGCCGTTGTGGCACATCCGACCAATGGGAGCAGTCGAACGGTCACCCTCGAACGTCAATATGGCGGGCGGGCCGATCACCCACGCACGGAAATTTGGACCGGGTTCGTTGTAGCTGATTCGCGCTACTTTGTCTTTGTCGCTTTGTCCCTTCCGAATTTGTTTTGTGTTTCTTGATGTCGTGTCGATGCACGTGCTGTGGCCGAGTTATTTTTAGATTGATTTTGCGAATTGCGAGGGGGGTCTCGGTCTTTGGTGCACAGGAGGTGAATATGTCGAATTTGGGACGAAAAAATGCCTACAAGCTTTTTTGCGGAACAGGATTTATCTTCCCGGAAATTAGTAGATTGTGGGAATATGAGTATATCTGGCAACAGTGTGTGTTGACCCAGCACTTCTGGATTTACGAGAAATATTTCTTGTGCTTAAGTGTGCTAAGTTTGTGCTTCTTTGTGCCGTTGAAATTTTGTATTCATTCAATAAGGTTCTCTAGATATTTTACAAAATATGTTGAACAAACACGTGTTTCTTACAACAAATTGTGAAATATCTTGAGAACCGTAAGTAATAAAATAAAAATTGCAACGGCACGAAGCAACACAAAACTAGCAAAATTCAGCTCAAACAAAAATTTTCTGAAAAATTCAGAACTAACAATTTATGTTTCATAAATGGCCTAAAAACGTTTACAGAACTATTTTTATAAAATATGAATATCGATATAAACGTTCTTACAACGTTTATACAAAGCCTATAAACCCAAAAAGGACGCACTCTTGTGCAGCAATTTTGTCCTTCAATTTATTTTATTATGGCTTCCAGAGCTTGTACCGGATAATTGTCTAAACATTTACAAAATAATTATAAAACATCGTTTGCAACAATTATAAAACAGTTTTATTGAAAACAGTTACGAAGCGAAATATTTTTTATTTATCATGAATATTATACATTTATCGAGCTAGAATAAAAAAGTTTTATCATCTCAGATGTAGCTTTTTTGTTCTCACTAACACTAAAAGTATAAGCATTTTGTTGTTAGAGTATTCCTGCTGAGAATTAATTTTTTAATGGTCCTCAAAAAAACAAGAAAGAAAGCATTGCAAACATTCTAACAAATGAAATATTTGTTCCAGTCAGTACGCCAGCCATATTACAATTAGTTCTGATATGAACATACACGATACCAGACAGACAGAAATTCGATTTGCCATGTGATGGTTGATTTTACTGCGAAAGGAAGTTTTCTGCATGATATATGAAACATATATAACAAAATTAGTTATTATTGGATTTTAGGAAGAATTTAAAAAAATTTTATTATGTATTTTTCCCTCATTTTGGCTCACATGGTAGAAAAACATTTCAAAGGGTGCATGTTTCACCACAATATAAATAATGAAGTAATTGGTTGAGGCATTTCATTATTAATAAAATGATTTTACGTCATACACTCAAAAATGGCCGCCACTTTGAGAGTTCTTATAAAATATTTTTGATTCAAGAGAAATTCTTATAAAGTGTTTTAACTTCCATGTATACTTTCGTTAGACCTACTGCAGGAAAAAAGGGTTGGTGTAAAAAATACATATTTAGACTTCCATAAGATTATTAATATTAGTATTCCTGTGCATTATGTTCATGTAATGAAGATTTATCCCTAATAGTACGTTTATAGAAACAAAACAGGTAGTATCAGCGGCGTTGTTTAAATGCTTCGGGTGGATCAGTTATAACATAATTTGCTCTCAAATATGTCACACATGCAGCAACAGCAGAGTTGATTTGTATCTGGTGCAACATCTCCGCTTATGTTTTAAGAAGCTAACCTGATTTTCAGTTCAGGTTTCATTGTTAATATTGTTATTGTTAAATTTTATTGGTAGCTGTCTTGTCTTTTTGTTTTGGATCAAGTTAAGTTAAACATTCGTTTTTCAAGATGAATAAAAATAAGACAGTATTTAATATAGTAGGTATGGTAGGAAGATTTTCAATTTAGTTGAGGGAGGAGGATTTTATGGGCGCCTCAAAATCATTATTAAAATATAAGGCGTTGTTCCATTTTGTAATTTTACATATTTCTTAGCAATAACCTGATTCTTTTTGATATAAAATCATTTATTACAGTTATTATGGGCCAGAGCAAAAGTCTCAAATTCAATTCTATAGAAAAAAAATCAAACTTTTTATTTTTCACAATAGGAAATAAGTAATACGGAAACAAATAGAATTTTTGTTCAATTAACCTATATCACTTTGTATTATTTCGCTCTTTCTTTTTGCAATTTGGCGTAATGGCAAATTGCTGTTTCTTAGCAAGATGTTTTGGTAACACTTCTTAACTCTTCTGTGAAATGCTCCACTTTTTTTAACTCTCTTCCATCTACTTGGCTAATTCAAATTGATATGGTCAAGCGACACTGATAAGATCATAAAATGGTTGTAAAATGACCGTCTGTTTTATGAATGTATTAACAAATGCCCTCTTATCCTTATAAACATTTTTTGTTTTATAATTATTATTTATAGTTTTTTATTATAACCGTGTTCATGATAATTATATAACAGTTTTTTAAGGTTTCGTTTGAGTGCAAAATGCTTTGGACAGCAATAATATCAGATGACGTTCGGTAAACGTTTATAATAGTATATTCTAAAACAAGTTGCAGAATGAGCTCCTATTCCAACACGAATGCGAAGTCCGAAAACGAGCGACGAAGGAGCGAGTTTTCGATAGCATGAGTGTTGGAATTGCCTTCTGCAACGAGTATTAGACGGTATTTTCTTTATTTCAGTCCATTTTTGTGAAACCTCTCGAAATTCAAATGAAAATTCAGATTAGTGACTTTTGTTTTGTATCATTGCAGTTGGTGTGACATACGAAATTTGACAGATCCCGGAATTTGAATTGATTTGATTCGAAACTTGATTCAATCGGAGGTCAATACTGACAATCATAAAACGAAAAATATAACTGAAAACAATGCTGTAATGAGTTTCATTACAGCACTACTTTTAGTACTGTAATGAACTCATTACGATACTGAAATAAAGAAAACCATATTAAAATTTGTCGTAAAACTGTTTTGTATTTTTGCACTAAGAACGTTTTTATGACTCCTTTATGAAGCAAAATACTTCTTGAAAGCTTAATTTTAATGAAACAAAATTGTGTTCAACGAGCAGTAATAGAGCAATTATAAAATAAAATAGCGCGAACAGTGAGGAATTATAAAATATCTTTGCTAGTTGGGCTGCGCCAATTTCACACACGCTGTTGCCAAGTTTGCTGATGTTCCCACAATTCTCTAATTTTTCTCATTCTCTCAATATGAGAGAAACCCTGTTGATGATTTTTTCTGGATGTCTGACCGGCCCAAGTTGGCACAATGGCGGCACAATCATATAAAACAATTTTTGTCGTGGAAAAAATTACTGAGCTGACTTCTTTTTTTCATTTTCGAAATTTGCTGAAAAATCTGAAGAATTTTCGTGAAAATATTCACGGCACAATATAGCGGAAGCGTAGCAAAAATATTTACATTCATTTGTGAGAAGGAAAAAACGATAGTGCTGGGCTATCTTTTTTTTCATTTCGATTTTTCGAGAAACTCGACAGATTTTCGGGAAAATTCTAACGGCACAACTCAGTACATGCGTGTAGTACAATTTTTTTTTAGTCATTGGAATCTAAGTTATGGAAAAGTGCTGGGGTAGCCTGTTTTTTTCCGTTTTTGGAAAACCAATTGTGGAATTAAGAAAAATGTTAATGGGTCACAGCAGCACAAACATAGCACAATTCAGCACAACAAAATCTTTGTCGAAAATCCAAAAGGGCTGAGCCAACTTCACACACATTGATTTCACGAATTACGAGGGAAATCCTATATGGGCCAAGATTTTTAGAGAACAGTATGGAAATCTATCAAGAAGAGCATTCAAAAAGCTCAACTTGAACAGGGGGTTTGTAGCGTCCGTCTTTACGAAAAAACTAAAAAGATTCACCTCAGGAATGATAGATAGATTTTCGGAAAAATTGTTGGGTAATAGTTTATTCTGTTACAAAGGCAGAATGAAAATCCGCGAACAGTGAATCATTCCGAAGGCGAGCCTTGTAAATCACGAGTATCAGGTTTTCATTTTAACCGAGTAACAGACTATACTTTGTCCACGACTGTTGAAATAACGCTAGATATTGAATCTTTTAAAACAAAAATGAAAAAACTTTTTGAAAACCGCAATGAATATAACAATCAATTTGTTTTCAAAAGTGTTGCGGAATGAATATTCCGTAACAGTGTGTGGGAATGAAATTCAGACGAAATGCTCAGAAAACTCGGATCGAACTCAAACCCATGTTGTTTATTCGTGGTTGTTCCAAAAGGGCAAAAACCAAGGACCAAACTGAACAACAACCGCTGTCATTACTGGTTGTTTGCTTGAAATCGATTTAGGTGTTGTAGAATGAATATTCTGAAATTGTTTTGTTCTACGAGATGTGGCAGAATGAACGGATTTGACACATAATTAGAGAAAATGATTTCTCCATGACTGCTATTGAATATAGCTCCTCTCACATAGAATTTGTCTGTAGAATCACATTATTCCGTCACTTGATATGGAATATTCATTGGAGCACTGTTTTCAGTGAATCACTGAGCGATATTCGCGGTAATATTTCATTAATTGCTAAATGCTTAATTTGTGCTGTGAATTTTTTCACGAAAATCTTCAAGATTTTCCGGCAAATTAGGAAAATGAAAAAAAATTAGCCTGGCAAAAATGTCTGTATATGATTGTGCCGCAATTGTGGCAATTTGTGAAAACTTTTCTTGACAGAGATACCGTTCCTCAGTTACAGCGTCTCAAACCAGTTTCCGTAGAATTTATTTCTATTACAATCTAACAGTAATTTTCGTGAGGCACCAGTTATTTGCATATCTTCGATATAAACTTTTATTAAATCTGAATAGTACAAGCTGCATAATTTGAAACTAAAAATTTCGCAGTAATAATTGAAAAAATGTGTAATTATGTCTGAATTGATAAGTGAAGACAGTTAATTTCAATGTGATGAATTACATAATAGTGATAAGCCCAACAAGCAGACAAAACAAGAATTAATGTGAATTCAAAAGATTTTAAATGAAGACTTTCCGGAAAGTAACGACTTTCGTGGATTTTTAACAGCTTTTCTTTCAAGGAATATTTTTAATGATTTTTTTTATGATTATAAATGCATCTGAAATTTGTTTCAATATATGTCTCTTTTGACCAATAAAATAAATATACATATAGAATATTCTCCAAAATATTCATAGATTTTTTATTTTCTCATTATTATTCACGATTATGTTATTATCGATTTTTTTCTATATTGCCAATATGGAAAAACATCTTTAAACATTTTGAAAGAACTTGATTTCATCATACAAAATCCACTGAGGGGATCATGAGAATTATAGCAGATAGTAGAGAACGCACATATTTTCGAGATTTCCTTTCCAGACTTATTTGAATCTGAGAACAAAACTGGCCTACATTTTTGAATTTCGAGAAATTGCCATTCTCCATAATGCTGAATTACTTACTTGTTTTAACTTGTACTCGAAAATGATTGTTACATTCTGCAGGCACTTTTTTATGAGTAATTCGAATATGATGCTATTGATTTTTGTTCAAGCAGTTTTCAAAGATATGATAGCGATTTCTGATTTTTCAAATATAAAATAAAGTCAGAAAGACAGCTGGTCTTCGGCGTTCCAGGGCAATTGATACATTCTCTGTATCCTAGTATAAATATGTAGAATTTTTGAAATACCAAAAAAAATTAAATTCTATCACATAAAAGTCGTAAAATTGCTAAATTCTTCTATCTACCAATTAAGGAGACGACCACCTCGGCAGCTCGCAAACTCCTGAAGCTGGATCCTTCGCGCACTCGGACGGGATCGCCTTCTTGTAGGCCTTGAACTTTTGCTACAATAATTCGGCGCGAAGTTGAAGTAACCGGCCCCAATTATGTAATTCCTATTATCCTTCTCGCCAAGGTTGACGCATGATAGATTTTTAATAGCCCACCAGGAAATTCATTATGTTTTGACAGACAACTGGGAGCATTCATCATGAACTTACAGAGCAGATCTTGAATTTGAATAAATAACAAGTGAGTCCTACCTTTCTTTTCAGAAAAGGTTTTTGTCCCCATTATCCCAGTGACTTGAATCCCGACAACTGAATTATTCATTCTCATATACAAAGTGTTTGAAAAGAGAACCGAACATTTTGTCGAAGAACTCGGAAATCATCAAAGTTCACTTTTTGTGAAACTTTCAAATCCACAAACCGAAATATTCCAACTACTTTTGTTTCTGAAATACAGTGCAATTTTGGAGATGTTATTAATTCTCGGGCCCTGTAGGAAAAAAAAGGATAAGATAGGAAAAAAATTAAAACTGCTTTAAAAGATATTCTCACGTAGAAATCAGTGGCGTAGTTGAAAACCGTTTTTGAGATTGAGTACAAACTTTGTATTTTTCAAATGGAACCTGTAATTCTTCTCGTCAAATATTTGCATTTTTTTCTGAATACAATGATGTATCACAACCTAATCTTCAATAAAGTTTAAAAAAAACATATTTATGTTTGTTTTTTTATCTTCAATTCAATAGTAGTCCATCAATTCTTCGATTACATGCATAAAAGCTGAACATACACAATGCATTTTTTTCTCAATACATTGTATCAGAACCGAAGCTTTGATGAATTTTAACTTTAAAAACAAAGAAAAATACATTTTTCTGTTTGATTTTTAATAGTAGGCATTGAATTATCACTTCTTCAAACTGCTATGTGATTTAAACCTATTTATTTGATTATACACTTCCCGCAACAATTTTTTTGAGCTAGACCGATGCAACGCCAGCAAAGCCTGTTTATTCAAGTCTGATTTGTTTTTCACCACCCTCGAAAATGACAATTTGTCTATGATATATCCCATTTTGAATGCGAAAGGACGTTTTTTCACTCAACTGCCGATATCTCCGGAACAACTGAGGGCCCAGCAAACCGAAAGCTGGTTTCTTTTTCTGCAGAAAATTTTCTACAGAAATCGTTCATGTCTAATTAAGAAAAAAATGTTTTTCACCTGTAACGGTAATGTGAAAAAAGGGCAAGAAAATGCCATTTTGCCATTTGTTGGTTAAAGGACTGTATCTTCGTCAATATTGGAGGAAAAGCTGAGGTTATGAGAAAATTTTACAGGCTAATGTACCCAAAAGGCCCTCCTAAATCGGTAGATCGATCGGTGAAGCGGTTTTCCTGAAGCAATAGATTGAAATTTTGAAAGAATTGAGGAAACAAGGTTCTTGTTCCTTAAACTTGAGTCAATCTTTTTGAAAATTATTAAATTGATTTTTTCCGTTATTAGTTAGTTAATTTTGTATTTTTTGAAGATCGAAAAAAATAAAAATAAATTTGAAGTTTGAATGAAAAACTGTTTTCTCGTTTTCTGACGACTAAAATTTTATTGATTGGTTTACCGCCGGCATCAGCATTACCCAAAACATACCACGTGGAGGTTGCACGCTCGGATTTACGCTTCTTTTGTGCCCGAGCACGTGTGTTCATGATTCTTCAGAAATGAGGCCCTGTGATTCATCAGCTCCAGAGTATTCATCGACCCGAAACTTTTTGTTTGAAGAGTGTGTTTATCAGTGTTGTGTGAGTAATTTTCAGAAGAAATGAAAGCCTGTGGTTCGTCAGTTCCACAGTATTTTATGAGAGCGGAAAAATAACGTTTTTTCGAAAAAAAAGTTTTTCAAAAATTTCCAAAATTTGTAAAGGCATTTTTTACGATTGAAAAAAAACAGTTAAATTTTGTTCTGAATATATCGGAACAAAAAATTTTTCCTCCAGTGAGTATTTCTATATTTTTCCCGATATTTTCAGTAATTCACAGTTTTTTTTTCAATCGTAAAAAAAGGTATTTTCAAATATTCGAGATTTTTTGATAAAATTTTCTCCAATTGTCCAAAAAATTCAAAATGGGTAAAAAGTGAAAAGAATCAATAATTGATTCTTGAAAAGAAGAGGTCAACTTTAAGGAACGAAAACCTTGTTCCCTTAATTTTTTCAGAATTTCAATCAATCGGTCCAGGAAAACCGCTGAATCGATCGATCTACCGATTTGTAAGGGTTCTTTGGGGTACGTAAGGCTGTAAAATTGTCTTATAACCATAGCTTTCTCCCCAATATTGACGAAGATAGTCCGTTAACCAACAGATGGCAAAATGCCATTTTCTTGCCCTTTTTCCATATTACCGTTACAGGTGAAAAAATTTTTTTCTCTATTTCAGTATCGTAATGAGTTCATTACAGTATTAAAAGTAGTGCTGTAATGAAACTCATTAGAGCATTGTATTCAGTTATATTTTTCTTTTTGTGGTTGTCAATACGGACCTCCGATCCAATCAATTTTCGAATGAAATCAATTGAAATTCCGTGATCTGTCGTATTTCGTAAGTCTCACCAACTGCCAAGATACAATACAAAAGTCACTAATCTGAATTTTTCTTTGAATTTCGACAGTATTTCACAAAACTTGACTGAAACAACCAGTGTTGGAATAGGAGCTCATTCTGCAACTTGTTTTAGAATATACTATTTTCATCAAACATGAAAGAGTTTCTTGGGAAATTTTCTGCAGAAAAAGAAACCAGCTCTCGGTTTGCTGGGCCTCCAGTAGTTCCGGAGATATCGGCAGTTGAGTGAAAAAGGGTCATTTTGCATTCAAAATTGGATATCTCGAAGAGAAAAGGTCATTTCCGAGAATATTGAAAAACTTGAAGAACGAATTAGAGCTGAATAAACAGGATATGCGGCCTTTGCATTGGTCTAGCTCAAAAAAATTTTTTCCATGTGAGTGGAGCAAAAAAACAAAATTTGAAAAATAAAAAAAAATTTTCTTCGTGCTTCATCCGACAATTGCATGGCTACCCGTACTCTGAGAAAATGTTAACCAATAAATTCAGAAACAAAAGTCTTCAAACTTCAGAAGTTAATTTTTCTATTTTTCATAGGACTATTCTTCACTGAGATACAGCCTGTTGAAAAACACCAACAAAATATTTCTGTTCCTTTAATTGTTGCAGAAGTATATTTTGAACATAAAGTAAATATATCACTCTTCAACATAAAATTAAAAATGTTGAAAACAAAAAAAATTTAATATTTTTATTGATGTTTTTTATGCATATTCAGCTTTTATACATGCGTGGAAGAATTCATGGACCACTATTAAATTAAATATAAAAAAACAGAAAACAAACATAAATTTGTTTTTTTCTGAACTTTATTGAAGATTAGGTTGTGATACATCAATGTATTCAGAAAAAATGCAAATATTCGAAGTGAAAAATCACAGGATGTTCCATTTGAAAAGTACAAAGTTTGTGCTCAATCTCATAAAATGTGCTCTATAAAAAATTTTTAACTTCGTCACTCACTTTTACGTAAAAATATGTATTATAAACAGTTTTCATTTTTCGGTATCTTATACAGGGCCCGACAAATAACAACTTCTCTAAAAGTATACATTCCATAAATATTTTCCTTTTCGTTTAGAAGATATTTTATTTCTTGGTTCCATACTGTATCCCAACCCTGTATATTAGGGCGATTCACGAAGATCGTTCCGTTCGCTAGAATTTTTCAACAAATGTCTTGAAATTTCATAGTTAAGCTTTGTTAGGAGAGATGAATTTCTGAAAATAATCTCAAATTCGTTCGACTTCCAGTTTAACCGGAAATGATGCCAACTTTCATTTTTTAAATTTAATAACCATATTTTTTCATTCATAATCAGATTACCTATTGAAATATTACTACATCATCAATGTGTGAGTCACTTGCATATTATTCTCAGAAAATTCGTGCGAAATCTGAAAAAAAACCTTCAAATATGACTTGCAATGTGAATAACTTGTAGATTTTTGCATGAAAATTTCTAATTTTCTAGCTTCAATCAGAAGACAAACCTCCTTCGTTCATTAAAAATTTAATGGATCATAAAGGTCGTTTCCATTTCAATGAAAGTCAGTCATGACAAAAACCTCAGAACTCTTCCAAACGAGATCCCATTTTCTTATTGCTCACCTGGAATCTACGTAAAAATAGGGTATTTGTATTGTACCTGTTTTAAAATTATTATTTTCCAAGACATAGAATAAAATCTTCTGGTATGGTTCTGATTTATATTATAAAAGTTTCATCAATTCTTCAGAAGCTATGGTGCAGAAAAATATAATAATATTATGTTTGTAATCTACGTTCCATAAGGCGACTGTTTTTTTCGCTCCAGGGGATTTCAGTATGCCTTACGAATTTCGGCAGAAATTGTATGTCAATGCGTAGGTATTATTTTTCACGAAATATTGGACATCCACTTTATCTGTCATGTGTGTTTTTACCATTCTTTGTCAGAGCTTTTCAGATATTGCTATCCATTATCATCGATTTATGTATGATGAAAACAGCAGAATACCCAGCAGAAAATGACGAGCAGTCAACGCAAAATATCCACTTCCCCCAAATGACGAAAAGAAAATTCTAGAGAAATTATCTGGATCATGGGAACGTATTGAGAATGAAATTGATACCCTAGGATATTCCCACGCTCATCCACGTATGTCCATCAGATCGGCTTCTGCTAATTTAGGAATTTCTTACGCTGCCATACAGAGAATTATTTGTAGCCACAAATTACACCCTGTTAAATTCATTAGGCTACACAAATAACGACCAGAAGATTATGCACGCAGAATTGCCTTTTGTGAAGAAGTAATAGATGCTGAGAACCATTTTCGATTCAGAATTAATGTGTTCTGTTTACTATTGGGCAATCAGGCTCATTATTTCATGAACGATGCATCGAATTTGAAAATTGAGGCTTTTTATTAATTCTAACACAAGTAGTGCAGAAATTTTCGGATGATTTGCCAATACATCAATAATCGATGCAGCACTAGCTCATTTTAGTATAGCAGTAGATGCCAAGCTAACGGATTTATTCGAAGATCGTTTAACTTCGAGAAACTGTCTCAAATATTTGAATTTAACCAGTAAATTTCGGATACTATGTTTTAGTTTTTGACTGTGAATATTCCATTTCCTGTGAATTCCGGCGCTAATGGGTTAGGCTGCACAAAAAGTGTTTCTTTTGTTCTCCAGACATATCAAATCGACTTACCCTTTATATAGGTTTCAGACCAGGCGACCTCGAAATCTATACAAAAATTCAAAATTCTTGCTCTACAAGTGATTAAATGATAGTTTTTCCATCAATAGATTTTGCAAAAGTTATATTGGTAGTTCGCTTGTCAATCTTTGCCTATCATCATTCAAAACTGACGACAGGGATTCAATTTAAAGATCTCAAGATATCAGAAATTTTGTATTTTTGATCATTCATGGTGGCACTTAAATGTATAGAATTTTTGAATGTTGAAATATTTCTCTTGAGTTTTGTTTTTTAGATTATGAATCATTTATGCAACGAGGTGTATTATCTGAGTTTTTTCAAGAGGGGTTGAGCTTAGGCTATTAATCATTAATCGGTTTTGTTTACTATTCCTTATAATTGTATTATTCTTTCACTATGAATAAGTTTGAGCGGATCGGCTGATAGTAAAGTGTACCAAAATTAAAGGTCTGTCTGATGGCGGTATTCTGCTTTTTCTCTGTAAGCTACGGATCTGTAGCGTACGATTGATCTGTATCTATGTGGCCGACTTACGGATTCGTAAATAATGAAATTCTGGAAGTTCTTCTGTAACTGTCGTATTAGAAGTGTCAATTTTGAACTACTTCGTAATGAGATCATAGAATAGAATTTATTTCTCTGCAAAATTGGACCGTAAGTATTGATTATTGGATATATTTATGTTCAATTTGTGTTCGTTTTAACAAGAAAGAGAAACTCACAACCGAAGTGCGAAAATGAAACACAAAAGTAGTTGGGTAGAGAAAGTATTTTATATTCTGTGATGAAAACAAACCATTCAACATAACCTCACAATATACTCTTCGATATGTTTTTTCCTGTAAGCTACAGATTTGCTTACAGATGAAAGCAGAATACCGCCATTAGTTAGATTAATCCATAAAGTCATCCTGTTTTCTTCAGATCAAAACTATAAAGGTTTTCCAATAATATATTTCGTTTATTTCCCTCCACATAAAATGCTTATTATTTCATCCACGGCTAGTCTTATGGAATGATATATTAAGTATCGCTGTTGGATACAAGCATCCGGAAAGAATGGTGTGTGCGTCATCCATTGTGAGTGCCATCCGGAAAAGCAATCGAGAGGGGTATATATCTGATTCACCCGTGTTTCTGGGAAATGGAGAAGAATCATATTAGGACCCCATAACGGATGTGATATCAAGTTTTATTGAAAGAATCAAAAGAACTTGATACAAAGTATATGTGGAAAACTCGTGAATAAGAAGGAATTTCGAATGAAACCATAAAAAAAAAGTAAAAAAATCGAATTATCATAATGTCAAAGAGTTGAAATAATTCATTCGAAAGTATTGAAGTGTTGGATGTAAGTATCCAAGCCGAACTAACGATAATTGAAAAAAGAGGCAATATGAATAATAAGTAGTAACAACGATTAAGTCCGTAAGGTTTTTTCTATACAGAATTCCTGCCAAAGAAAATAGGCAATTCGTGCATTGCAGAAACCACTTATGAAATAAAAGTCTTTGTGTTCTCATGTTAGAATAAAAAATACTCTTGAAGTATGTAAGTGTTAAAAGTCATGTTTCATTTTGTGAGTGAATAATTGTACACATAAGAATTTATAGAGAGTAGGTAAAGTTTATTACAAGTAACTCTTGATTTCATTTTGAATATACATCTAATAGGAAGTTTCCATCCATATTCCAACATTTGGTTTTGACATCCGATCCATAAAAAATTAGTCAATTCGAACATATCGAACCAATATTATTAATTATAAGAGATCGTATGAGAAGTTATCGAAAATTCCCATAGCCTTCTATTGAAATCTAAGTTCCTAGAAATTTATAACCGCTACTATAAGCAACAATGACGCTGTTCAGAGTAAATATTTATTCGAACGACAATTTACATTTTGTTTGCAAATTGAATATAGCAAGGTTCCAAATGCAGTGTTAAAAATATATCAAGGTTTACTGATGATGTCTAACTACTAATCTCATCGAATGATCTCTTACATCAAGTCTCCATAGATGAGTTCGAAAAGAATAATATTTTTGAAATTTTCAACATTATTGAAACGACTATCGTTCGCTCATTGTTATGCATCAATTTTTTCCACCATTCGTTCCAACAAGCGTTGATGATGGAGCGAAGAAGCCTGATGCAATGGCGACTATGATATTCATAATTATTTTCAGATCATTCTGTGAATATCAGGTCGAATGCCGGAAAAATTTTTTCTATAAAAAAATTTTTTTATACTTTAATAAATTAAATGTCAGTTGAGTTCGCTCCCCTAACATACTTGATTATTTCTTGATTTTTTGTGGCCATGGAAAGAGGTGAAAAATCAAATAGTTCTCCTTACTGAGATAAGGAAATAGGTATTGGATCGAATGCTCTAAATTTTCACCCAGAAATTCTTTCAGAATTAAATTATTGCGAGGTGATGCGTTAACGTAGCGCCACATTTTTTTAATGAATTCGTTTTTATGAATCGAATAAAAAGAAAATTGGCCTTTTTATCGCTCTCTTGGAAAACGCTAGTCCGTATGTACTTAAGACTTTAAGATCAATAGAAATTCAAAGTTTCCATTTTGTAATTCTCGAAGAAGTTTAAACCATAGAGCTTACATCAAAATTTAGAAGATCTCTGTTCAATTCTGTGAAAGGGGCGCTTTAGGCGCTGTTCTGTGATTATAGTGTTATACTTGAACTACTTAACCTCATTTAATTGTCGAATTGTTGATCGTTTCTTCAATTTATCAATTTATTATTAGAGTGTGATTTTCGTAGTAAGTTTGAGTACTGATTCGATATGGATATACGCTGATTTTATGCATTCATTGATACGAGTAAAACTCAGTACAATTCACGGTTGGTACGAACTATTTGAAAATAATTACAAGAAATTACAACGAAAATTAAGAATACACCAAATGATAATACCCAATTCCACAAGTACGGAAGTTCAACTTTCAATAGATTTGGTAAAGATTTGGTGAAGAAACATTGCCATTAGGAAATAAAATATTAAAGTGATAAGAAAGAAGTGTGTACGAAAGCTTTCAATTATATGAACTGCACCTAAGGAATAAACAAAAAAAAAAGTTTGAGAGGAAAATATGAAATTTTAAAGAAAAGTTCAAAAAGAAAACATCCAGAAAACCGCAAGTATCGTTATGGTAAATTTCAATATCGGAATCGGAATTACTCCTATCGGAATTCATATTGATATTATCACACAACGCGATAAATTAATTACCGATCTGTAACCCAACTTGAATTTCTGACAGCTTTAAACGAGCTTAATCCCTTTTACACAGTTTAACATCACCTCTGAGATAGTTTGAACTCTTATGGGTTGAACCATAATACCCAAGCGATAGTTTTACACAATACGAAACGCCTGCTGAAATAGATATGAATATGAGATGGAATATATTCAAAGATACGTTTGAAAAAATATTTCGAAGCGACACATCACTTTTTTTAAGGATCATTAGCGACTGCATAGTTGAGAGGCAAAGAAATGTTTTATGTAAATACTTTTCTTCTCATAATACACATTTGAAAAGAAATTCGGCAGAATACCAGAAATTGATAGTCGATTCAGTTTTCTTTGTCAGTTAACAACAATCGAATCTTGTTAGTTGACCAAAAAATGCAAAGAATCTGCAGAATGTTATCATAAAGACATTAATGCCGATATTTTGAAAACAAAGCAAAGCAATCAGGGTATTTAACTATCTCAATCTCAATAAACTTAATAATAATAATAATAATTAACCTAATAAAATCAGATTAATTAGAAGAAACATTTCCAAACGTAGAAATATCTACGAATATTCATTTGCCTGATGTAACCAATTGTATAGCGGAGAGCGGTCATTTTAGCAGCTCAAAGAATAAAAAATGAATTGCGAACAACAATGGTATAGGAACGATTGAGTAATTTGTCAAATGTGCATAAAGATTGGCTTTGAGCATAGTAAACGATTTTGCTCAACAGAAATCCCGAAAAAAACGTTATCTTAATCGTAACTAAAAAACCTTATAATAAATGGTCATACTCATTTAAAAAAATATTATTATGATTCGCTTTTTTTACTCTCCAAAAGGGCCCCAAATTCTAGTGTGCCCAAGGGCCCCAGCCTAATTTGAGACGGCTTTGACTACAGTTGATCTTAATACGGACCTTAGTTGTGTATTTGAACTCTCATAACTTGAGTTAGGAATATACCAGACGAACGAAATTCTCGAGATATGATGCCAATGGTAGACTTATCAAACATAGTTTCATCTGCATAGCTCCCACACTTCAGATTTTAGTGATATTTAAAAAATAATTACTTCGTCTCAGACCAACATCACCGACAAAATACAGACTCACTGACTGACTGGTGTTCATTCAAACTGAAATTTTATGTGAGGACTACTCATTATGAATGATAAAATAGATATTTCAGAATTTCCGATAACTCATCTCCCCACATTTTGATTGAGGGGATAAAATTGAGCGTTCACAAAAAGCTATTTATCAAATACAATTTGGTCTCTTTTGAGTTACATAACTACGACATTGTTGTCATATTCGCATCTAAGGTCATGATATGGTTTCTAAGTAATAACCACAACCACAATTTCCAATGTGTAATTACCTTTTGAGATGGAAAATAGCAAATACATCGCGATCGCGGCCAAAGAGACGATTACTCCAAGATTCAATATCAAAGACTATACAAGGTGAGTCAATCAGTTCTTATGCGCCAAATTGTTTTCCTTGCACCTTCTTTTATTTGAACAAACTATAGTCGTTGCGAGGGGTTGTATTATATAGATATTTCACACGATTTGAATGTGCTGAAGAGTTTGTCTCATTGAATGCAGAATTTTCGATAAACTTTCCTACTTAGATACAGTAGGCAAAAAGTTTCATTTAATGAGAGCTTAGCTGCCGATTCTTCACGCTTTAACTTTACAAGTCCTTACTTCATAAACTCTACAATTGAGTCAAAGTATGTGGTTTGGTCATTTCGCTACCGTCACGTGACATTAAGGTCAAAAATTCATTCACTGTTCAATACTTTTCCGTTATACAATAGCTCTAATAGTAACGAAACGTCACTCACTTATTTTGACCAAAGTATAGAGTTTGTGAAGTGAGGACTTGTAATGATTAAGCAGATTGGCACTAATACATGAGATTTGATAACTTTTCGACAATATTAGAGATATGATCTGGTCTTGGCAACATTTTACATGAAAATGTTTTTGATTAGGAAACAATACTACAATGCCATCTATGAAAGCGAGACGTGAATATCGATTCCCACTAGATTGCCATGAAGACAGACAAAAATAAGGAAGGAGCAAGCTCATAAGAAACCCACAATCGAAGATTTTCGTGATAAGTGACAAAATGATTCAGAAAAATAGTGATGTTGAAGTAGATTCTGTTAATCAATTACCAAGGGTTCGAATTATTCATCTCATGGAGAATGCAACGCCGAACAAGAGGGTTAATAATTTTTCTTGAAATAATCTATAAGGGTAGAATTTGAATATACTTTCTCCATCTTTCGATTCCCCTAAACTTTCTCATTTGAAAATTCTCTGTACCTATCCGGATACCATCCTTTTTGAACCAAGCGCTGTACGTATTTACTGAGAGAATGAGTTTATGTTAAAATAAATCTGCAGTTATCATTGCAGCTTCACAACAAAATGCGTTTATTGAGAAGAGCGAAAAAATCAAGTAAGCAAATATCGCCAGTAATCAATAGATTAGTGATAACTCACTATACAAGTGTGTATCTAGTGTAATCTATACAACCAGACAATTAATGCATGTTTATATAATTCCCAAATAGATCAAAGAACTATAAACGTTTTTTATTTGAAAGGTATTGATCTTTAAGAGATATCCAGTCCGTTGAGAACCCGGAAATTGCGATAAAATCTCTCTATTCATGATTTCGTGATTTACAACCAGTCCCAGAAAATTATAGGTTAATAGAATCAGGGTTACGAGATTTTACATTTCACAGGTAGCAAATTCGAAAATAGTATCTGAGAAGCATTGACTTAAGAAGGAAATGAAGGAGGGATAGTCGTCGATTGCATTGCTCAAGTGGCCAACGGTAGTAGCCATCTTAGTCGACCTTTTTGACTCATTATTTGTTTGTGATTCAATTTTGAAAAATGGTTATTTGTGTCCCATGTGGTTGTACTCGGAATAAGAAAAGAAAGATCAGAACAATACCTTGGATCGGTAAATAATTAAAAACACTCCGGTAACATATGAATCACCGTAGAGCGTGGGTATTGAATGAGGAAACATTTTTATTTGCTTGATACTCCAGTGTTTCATCCACATGTTTTTTTTTGTACTGTTAGAACATTTAATTCTCTTTTGAGTTATCATTTTTTAATATTGCTAATATTTGCAATTTTTTCAGATTTTTTCGTGATGAGAAACGTGCTATGGAGTCGTCAAAGATAGTAAATAAGGAAAATTTAGAGATAAAACCAACTGTACTGATTCGTTCCAATCATTTTACTGAAGATTGTTTGGACCGAACGTTTCTTAGTGTGTTTAGACTACGATAAAAAAAATCATTGAATCGTTTACAATTTCTGGAACATAAAATAATAATTTCATTGAGTGTTCATACAGCTACAAATAAATTGACTTTGTATCATACTTTTAATTATACATATATTATGAGAATCTGATTCTGAAATGTAGAAGATTTCAAACTCTCAAAAAAAATATTTCACCAAAAAGACTCAATTTTTAAATGACAACAACAGATCAACTATCAAGAGCCAATGACATAAATCCTTCAGACTAATAGATAACAAAAATTATATTCCTTCAGACGGTTGTACTATTGTTTCTTCGACATGAAAATTTATGTTACGCCAATGCAAACCGGGAATAATTGGCAGCCATATTGGTAGACTTTTGCGGACGCCTTCATGTTTCACAATTGCTCTTTCCTTTCCTTCCGTTTTCAATGGTGGGGTTTATTGAAATCCCTCCCAAAAAATGAAAAAAAATTAATAATTATCTTCAACTGCTTTTTCTTTATAACCAAAGCTCGTCAAAAATAACCTTAATCTTACCTCAGCTTACCCTACCCGAATCGAACAAATAGGAACTAGCTGGTCAATATGCTGGACTATTTTGGATGTTTACATTTGGTGTTTCTGAAATCAACTTCATTACAGACAAAAAATTTAAAAATATCGGTTCAGCAGATTAGGTTGATTTCAGTAGTAAACACGTGAACAGATTGAGGTTATTTATCCATGAAGATAATGAAGGAATGAGAATTATTTTAGGTAATAATAAATGTTCCCGATATCCTCCAACCTCCTAATTATCCTCGAATAGGACCATCCGGAAAAATCAATTCATAAATGTCGCTCAAAGGTTGTCAATAAAAAATGTTTCTATTTTCAATTGGGTAACGTTGAATGCGAGTCCCGATCCCATTTCCAAAAAACACTTTGTATAATGAATATCAGATCAACAACCAATTTTCCAAGAAATGTTCGTGAATTGTTGGGACAGTTAATTGGCCGACAGAATTCCAGGAAATTCGATATATCATAAAACTACATACAAATCTGCAATGTTTTTAATTGGCGGCAACAAACTCATAATTTGATCTGTTACAATTGTTTCTAAAAAACGAGGTGGTGTTGAAATAATCGAAAGAGGATTTACTAGGAAAAAATTCAATCTCGTAATCAACTTGAAATTTTTAATATTCATGATCAAGAATTCAGTATTTCTATAATTCAGACGCCAAACAAGGACGAAGAACAGATTCACAACCCAGTAACTCGACCTTGAATAGCATGCTGCTGGGTGGAGATAGCAGCTTGTGGTAGATTATTATTCTTGTTCTGTCTGAACGTTGAACAATGACTCCGAGGCCAACGATATTGACAAATCCAAATCAAATCATGATAGAAATCATTTCTTAGAGCAAAGATTCTGAATCCATATTTTTTGTTATTCAACAATGAAACATTATTATTTTCTATACAGTGTGTTATTAAATTGGAAAGACAAACGAAGTGGGGAGAATCCTTGAGTAATTATAAGTGAAAAAGTCCCATAAACATGGGATCGAAATCGTTTCGTTTTCGAGGTACAGGGTGTTGAATTTGGAAGGAAGTATTTTCAAGTATTATTTTCATAGTATCTACACTTCACAAGATATTCAACAGAAATTTGGCATAGCTATTACAATTGAGAGTTTACACCATGTGACATGTCCATTTCGGTAGCAAATCTACAGGGTGATATTTTTTTCTGGAACACTGTCCCCTGCTTTTCTCCTAAACTTTTTTTGGCGAGCCAGTGTTAATTCGGAAAAATTTGAAAATAAGCGTTGTTGTTTTACTAAACTTCATGGTTTCCTGTAGTTTGGTCGTATCTGCTTCTGCTTTCAAGAAAACAATTTTGTGCGATCTCCAGAAAAATCCGAATTGTCATCAAAATTTATTATGTAGTCTGTGGTGAATAAATTCATTGTTAGTTTTGGAACATCCATTCATGGCCCGCCAGAACCCCAGACTTAGAAGTTCATATTCCATTTAATGGGGCCACCCTTAATCTCTGGTATACTCAAAACCAGTAGACGAACTGAGAAAATAGGCTTTTGATACAGTTAGGAATATTCCAGGAGTGTTTGAAAGAGTTCAGTCGTCAGAAGATTGCATGAGACTTGGGGAATGACATTTTTAACAATTACAATCTTTATGAATTATTGCAACAGATCGGAAAAATTTCTATAAAAACTAATAGGTATTGAATTTAATAACCACAGCTTACTAACTAACTCGTTTATGACAATTAAGATTTTTTTAGAGAGGATCGATAAATATTTTCTTCTCGAAATCGGTAGCAGATACGCCAAAACTACAAGAGACCATGAAGTTAAGTATAAAAACAAAGCTTCTGGGGGAAAACAGAGGACAGTGTTCCAAAAAAAATGTCACCCTGTAGATCGACATTGCCTTGTCACATGGTGTGAACCATCAATTATAATACTCATGCCAAATTTCAGTTGAATATCTCATGAAGTGTAGATATTATGAGAGAAAAACTGGAACAAAGTTCTAACTGCAACACCCTGTATCACGAAAACGAATCGTTTGCGGTCCTATGTTTATGAGAAATTTTTTTAAATTACTCAAGAAATCTCCTCTTTTCGTTTGTAGATTCAATTCAGGAACACCCTGTACAATATAATCAACCGAAAATATGGTTTTTGCATTCGGTATCTCTTAAGTAGTATGACCTTTCGAATCTCTTTGAAAACAGCACATTTATTCTAGTAATTTTCCCAGCATATACTTGATTTTTTATTTGACTTTAAGGGCGTTTTGACGTAACCATGCCCTGCTGAATTATTCTCCCAGATTTATGATAGTTCTCTCTTTTTCTTGTTCTCAATTTTTTCTTTATTTTTAGTGTTGTTTTGACCTATTATCAATGAATTCCCATGTTGAGCCTCATTTTTTTATGTGAAAAAACCATCAATAACAAAATAGATGGCCCTCAAAGTATTCTTTAATTTCAACAACAAAAAACCAGATCTTCTGATAAAAAACGGAATAAAGTAATTCAATAATAATGATAGCATTCTTATGCCCAATGAAGTATTTTACATTGTCTTGAATATGCCAAGAAGTTCGATTCATGTATTACTGTCTACCATAAAAACAAGTCAGGAGCTTTGCTCTGAATGTCATCCAATTCGAAATGCCAAAGTTCATTTCCTATAATTAACCCTAAGGGAGAAATCATGGTTATGTATAAACGAAACACCCTATTCTTCAACTTTCAAAAAATATTCCTGAGACGATTCAAGACTTCCGGGGTGCCTCAGGGATCTCATCCCGGATCATTTCTTATAAATATTTCAAAATTTTCAGAGTTCTGACCATCTTCAGTTTTTGCAAACGTTAGCAAATTATTATTCCGGAAACCATCTGGAGTTGAGCATTTCTGAATGTCTGATTATCACTTTCATCACACAGCAGAATTGCCCTAATTGTAAACTAAAAAATCTCCCGAGATCCTTCAGCTCTAACAACTGAAATGGAAAAAATCAATACGACCAGGAAATAGAAACTCCCCTTTCATAGAAACAAACACACAAAACGAGGAGATAATGAAACACCTCTGTGTAAAATTTGCAACGTTTTTTTTTCGTTGCATCCATGCGAGTTACCTTGAAAATTAATCGATCGTTCGCGGTACCTTTGATTAACAGCTGTTCAGTTCGAAATTACTTCGTAGTCGACATAGAATCGATAACAACACAGAAATAGCAAATACGCAAATGACGAAAACAGAGGGGAAAACAGTATATTTTCAGTAATACCAACCACGAAGCTTTAGAATCATGAAATTTACTTCAAATCCAGAAAGCATCGCAATAGGAAGAAGGAATGTTATGTGGTTCTCAGCAGATGTTGAGGCGAAAAATGAAAGAGTGTAGATTTAGACGATGCAATGAAGGATTCTTGAGGACATACATCCAGCTGTTTGGCCGCTCATTGGTTATATTCTGTAGAGTTGGAAGTATAGCGATTTTCTCATAGATGACGTCTAGAATCAATACCGTGGTTGAGGCACGATTAAAACGCCTACATAGGTTTTGAGAGTCTGATCGACCAATGAGAAAAAGAGCAGCGATTCTCTTCGATTGATTTTAGAAGCTCTTTCTATCGGAAAGACAAAAATCATTCTATGAAGCCGAACATTCGAATTTCGTGGATCTCGCGATTGCATGGAATATAATAGATTTAAATTATTCGAGCTCGCCAATAATTCGCGATAGAACGGGATCCTCAGATACGCCTAGAGAAATAGTAAACTTGGGACTCACCTTGACACTGACATTAACAACACGCGAAAGTGCACGTCGCCTGGGGTCCCCCACGTCGTCTGCTCCATACCCCTGGACCTCGGGTTCCTCCAACTAACCCCAAACGAGAAAAATCACCTCGGAATCACCTATCACTTGTCGTTGCGAACAGATGGAAGAAAATGTTGGCCGATGACGGTAATTCGGCAGCATGGCTAGGCGTTGGGGGGAAGGAGGCGCGGGCATTTCGAATGCGCAATTTCCCCACCACCGTCGGAGGCTCCGCTGCCACCGCCACCGTGGCGTTTCCTCGTTTTGGTACCGTGGTCGGAGTTAAGGAGGACGATGGGTCTGCGGATCCGAGATCTGCCCAGCGAAAAATCCATAAATTCGTGTGAGATGTTACGCAACGTTGTGGAGGTTGGCGGAGGAACACTTTTGATTGAATAAAGTAATAAAGAAACGGGTTTCACCCCTGAAAGGGGGTGATATGATGCCGGAATGTCAAGCCAGTCGTACGACAAATGGCCGAAAATGTCAAAGAATGTGTTCGGTTTTGTATGCCATTTGATGTCGATGAAGGCAACTCCAATGATTTCGTTAGGATGCCGTAGCAAATATACAGTGTGGAAAAGCGAAATAGAATCAATTCATCACCGTACATGTGCACCCGAAATTCGCAGTCCCCTAAGGGGATTTCTGCAACCGTTGGAGATATAAAATTTTACGTTAGAAGTTTATGGGCTACTTTTTCATGACGAATTAAAAGATCAAAAAAGGTCAAAATTGGTAGTTTTTGGTAAATCAAGTTTATTAGTTCACATTTTGTAGGACTAATATAATTTGAAACGTTATACAATTTTCGAAAACATTCATTCGTTTCGAGAAAATATCTAACTGAAAAATTAAGGAAAAACATGACTTATCATCTTTGAACCGAAGAAAATACAGGACTTATACTAGTTGCCCAAAATTATAAAATTGAGAGGTTAGGTAATCTGAGTAAAAGTCCTGACAAGTCGCGATGGCAAACATAATCATAACAGTATAAGTAGTTTTATATTATTTCCACTGAAGGTTTGAAGAAATATAAGTGCACTTATCTTATATGGATTCGTCTAGAAAAAATATAATATTTTGTACTTCGTTATATTCTACCTTGTAATATTGTGAATTACTTATTTTCTTTTTACCAGAAGGTGGAGTCCATTATTACGGTGAAGTATATGGCCATATCACATTTTGGCCATTTAATGACTTATACTTCTTTTCCCAAGCACCCTAAAATTAAAGGAATAGAAAAATTTCCAATATTTTTGGTGATTTACAACAGGCTGTATCTCAGTGAAATATGGTCGTATGGAAAATAAAAAAACTTGATTTTGAAGTTTGAAGACTCTAGTTTCGTTGGTACACAATTTTTCGGAGAACCGGCATATTGCATTATATGCAATATCCGAATCTGCAACAAAAAAGATGGGTTTGCATTCGAAATTTCAAGGTTGGGCCTCATATCATGTATAAGGCCCTTTTGGGCTCAAAATCTGAAGAGCCCACTCGATGCTTATGGCAAAATTACCAGAGACCCCAGTACCAAAATTCCGATTTTCCATCTGTGTGAGGAACAAAGTCATCGCTTCCAGACTTTTAAACCATCCGGTATATTTGAAATGAAAGCGGTATCAGATAATGTCAATAATGTGAAGAAAGAATAAATTGTCTCATAACTTCTCAGTGAATAAAAACAAGCTCACACACATCGAAATGAACTAGTAATCGAAGAATTTGTTTTGTCAATTTATTTGTATGAATAACATTACCAGTATTCTTTTAGTAACTATTTCTTGACAAACCTTTTTTTTTTAAATTTATTGATTTTGAGGAACTGGACCTCTCGCGACCCCCCTATAAAGGCTTCGCGACCCCCCAGGGGGTCGCGACCCACAGGTTGAAAAACACTGGAATAAAGAAACGGGTTTCACCCTTGAAAGGGGGTGATATGATGCCGGAATGTCAAGCCAGAGTCGTACGGCAAATGGCAGAAAATGTCAAAGAATGTGTTCGGTTTTGTATGCCATTTGATATCGGTGAAGGCAACTCCAATGATTTTATTAGGGTACCGTAGCAGATATACAGTGTGGAAAAGCGAAATAGAATCAATTCATTATCTTGGTTACCGCACAGTGCATCAGAAATTGGATGTCCCCTGAGGGAATTTCTGCAATCGTTTGAGATTTTAAGTTAGGAATTTATGGGCTTCTTTTTCATGACGAATTTAAAGATTCAATTTTTTGATATACACTTCGCGCAACAATTCTAGGGTATTTTTGAAACATAGATGAATTCAAAATAGTAATCATCGAACTGAATACCATTTTCAATTCCCAGGCTCAGAGATCTTTTATCATGAGGTTGGAGAAATGATATTAGATTTTGTCACTGAGATGAGAGACATACCGGTTTCGGCCTTGTTGGGCCTCATCAGTGTCCCGCATATCTCAGGACAAAATCTTCATAAAAAACTTCAGAATTTGAAGCAATTGGTTGTGAAGTAATGAGTAAAATATTACAAAGTACTAAGGTGGTGACATCAAATTGCGTCAAAATGAAGTTTCACATCTCCAATCAAATGCAAAAAAAGAAATCTGTACTTCCTCTTTCACTGAATGAGATTTTAGCAGTGGCTTTATTCAGGGCCCGCTTGCTAGTTTCTCAAAGTGATGGAAACGCCCAATTCTTTTTGTGACTGTGAAGTCTGATGTTTTTAAGAAAAAGAAAATTCTTTGCCTTTACGAAGGCACATCGAGAACATTTTTGAAACATAGATGAATTCAAAATAGTAATCATCGAAATGAATACCATTTTCAATTCCCAGGCTCAGAGATCTTTTATCATGAGGTTGGAGAAATGATATTAGATTTTGTCACTGAGATGAGAGACATACCGGTTTCGGCCTTGTTGGGCCTCATCAGTGTCCCGCACATCTCGAAACAAAATCTTCATAAAAAACTTCAGAATTCATCTATGTTTCAAAAATGTTCTCGATGTGCCTTCGTAAAGGCAAAGAATTTTCTTTTTCTTAATTCTAGGGTACTTGGGAAAAGCAGCCAAAATTGGTGGTTTTTGGTAAATCAAGTTTATTTGTTCACATTTTGTAGGACTATTGTAATTTGTAATTTTATGCAATTTCCTAAAGAATATATCAACATAAACCATTCATTCATTTTGAGAAAATATCTAATGAAAAATCAAGGAAAAGAGTGACTTATTCTCCTTGAACCAAAGAAAATACAGGACTTACCTATACTTATCGCCGATATTTATGAAATTGAGGTTAGGTAATCTGAGTACAAGTCCTCACGAGTCGCGATGGCAAACAAAATCATAACAGTATCAGTATACTTATATTATTTTCACTGAAGGTTCAAAAAATATAAGTGCACTTATCTTATATGGATTCTAGAAAAGATATACTATTTTGTACTTAGTTATATTCTACCTTGTAATATTGTGATTTATCAGAAGGTGGAGTTCATTATTACGGTGAAGTATATGGCCATATCTCATTTTGGCCATTTAATGACTAATACTCCTTTTCCCAAGCACCCTAGATTGAAAGGAATAGAAAAATTTTCCAAATTTTTGGTGATTTACAACAGGCTGTACTCAGTGAAAAATGGTCCTATGGAAAATAAAAAAACTTGCTTTTGAAGCTTGAAGACTCTAGTTTCTCAATTCATTGGTTGACAATTTTTCGGAGAACCGGTAGCCATGCAATCTGTGGATAAATTAGGAAGAAAAAATTTTAAAAATTTTTCAAATTATTATTTTTGCTCTACGCACATGGAAAAAAATTTTTGAGCTAGACCGATGCAAAAGTCGCATAGCCAGTTTATTCAGCTCTGATTTGCTTTTTACCACCCTCTGATATGACCATTTGTCTTCGAGAAATCCAATTTTGAATGCAAAAGAATCCTTTTTCACTCAACTGCCGATTTCTCCGGAACTACTGACCGCCTAGCGAGCCGATAGGCGGTTTTTTCTTTCCATGGTTTTTTTTCTGTCATGGTTGATAAAAAAAAAATTTACGCCTGTAACGTTAACGTGAAAAAAGAGCAAAAAGATGCAATTTTACCATTTTATGGTTAATGGACTGTATCTTCATCAATATCGGGGGAAGAGCTTAGATTATTAGGAAATTTTACAGCCTGATGCTCCTCAAAGTCCCCCCCTGAATCGGTAGATCGATCGGTTCAGCGGTCTTCTTGGATCGATTGATTGAAATTTTGAAAATTTTAGGGAACTAGGTATTTGTTCCCTGAACTAATCTTTTTAGATCTGTGTTTTTACCGAATAAGTCGAAAAGTTTTCAAGAAACCTGTCTTTTAATACGTTGTGGGTATGCAGAAAACGTTAAAATTCTGTAGCTCAGAATTTCGCCAAACGAGTACCGAAGGCAGCTTGGGGCTATCGTCTTTATTATTCAATGAATTTTTCTTCTGAGGAAAATAAAGGTTTGAATGTGTCCATAGCTCCAGTGGCGGTGGAGCAGAAATGGTCTCTTGTTTTTTTTTAATTCAAACAATTTTTTCTAATTACCGAAATTTTATAGAATTTTTTTTTATTTATCTTCGGATCGATCTACCGATTTAGGGGGGCTTTGGGAACATCAGGCTGTAAAATTTCCTTATAACCTGAACTTTACCCCTTATATTGACGAAGATACAGTCCATCAAACAAAAAATTTCAAAATGGCATTTTTTTGCTCTTTATTCACGTTAACGTTACAGGCGCAAATAATTTGTTTTTAATTAGGCATAATAGATTTTTGTTTGAAATATTCTGCAGAAAAAGAAACCGCCTGTCGGTTTGCTAGGCGAACAGTAGTACTGGAGATATCGGCAGTTGAGTGAAAAAGGATATTTTAGCATTCAAAATTGGATATCTCGCAGATAAATGGTCATATTCGGGGGTCGTTAAAAGCAAATTAGAGCTGAATAAACAGGCTCTGCGACCTTTGCATCGGTCTAGCTCGAAAAATTTTTTCCATGAGCGTAGATCAAAAATAATGATTCGAGAAATTTTTTAAATTTTTTCTTCCTGATTTGTCCGAGTAATCCGAGAGATTTTTGACCAATAAATTTAGCCACTAGAGTCTTCAAGCTTCAAAAGTAAGTTTTTTTGTTTTCCATATAATTATTTTTCACTGAGATACAGCTTGTTGAAAATCACCAGAAAATTTTGAAATGTTTTATGTTCCTTTAATTGCTGCGCGAAGTACCTTTATTTTAAACATTGGAAGTTACAATCAGTTTGATGTTATCGAAAAATATTTCTTTAATTTTTGTTTAGTTGGACCCAAAAAATTTGTAGGTAATTTTTAAACTAGATAAATTTGGGATAAATTGTGAACTTTTTTTTACCTTTTCATGTCTTTTACTTCAGAGGAAAACCCACCTTCCGATCATTATCAAATAATACTTTAGAATTCTTATATTAGAATTATCCTGAGTCTTATTTGGTCTAAGTTTGTATTCTGTGACGAATAGAATACATGGCGCGTCAGTGAGTAAGAAATATTCCCAGTGAGTAAAAAATTTTCGCGAGGAAATTTTCATTTCCACAATCTTCCACCCTCTGCCAATACCTTGGATCCGCCACTGGAGTGACGTGGGAAAGTGTCATCGAGCGTTAAGTGAATATTATGTTGTTTAGTTCTCGAAGTGTCAAGTTGAGTTGGGTTACGTGCCTTCGCAACTCGAAAGTGCATCACTGCCTTCGTGAAATCCAACCTTCACAACACCATACCAGCAAAATCGTTCTCCAGGAAATCATAGAGTTAGGGCGGACGAGTCGGATAGTGACATAAAAAAAATATTTTTTCAAACGTACAATACCATGTCATTTTCGACTGACGTAACTAGGCAAAATTTCCAATGACTGCTCAATTTTAACGATACTGAATTTGAATTCTAATTTAAATTGAATCTCAAAATTTTTATGAATTTCAAAGCGTTAGAAAAAAAACATATTTCATTCGTTTGAAAAGAGACTTTTCATGGTTCGCCTTCAATTAAAAAGTATCACTTTTCCTTCTTATCTAATATACGAGTAGCTATTATTATTTGTTTCCGGCGAAATCTAAAGCTGCTCAAAGTAAAGACTACAGTAATCCGGGCACTGCTGTGAAATTTTTTACTCTGAAATCAGGGTGCTAAAATATTCACTATGCAGAATAATAGCATTTTTTTGTCTGAACTAGTAGAAACCGGTTACATGTCAGTTGAAAACAGCGTGGCGGCAGTTATTTCCAGTTTGGACTTGGCTTTTAAGCGTGCCGAACACCAGTCAAACGATCACAAATACACGCTCACAAAAAAGTCATAAATATTAGATAACCTTGATTCAAGAAAAAGTGCACGTCAAATTGCAGTTTCATATATAAAGAAAAACTAAGATATAATAAGGACCATATTGCAAAATCGTTTCAAAGAACAGATAGAAAAATATGAAATACCATATTCCTTTTATTCTTGTAAGCAAAAATAGAATCATTCAAAAAGCAGAACACCCTGAACTTGAGGTTGCAATGTACCTACAACTGGTTTCTACAAGTACTAAACGCGCACCTAACTTTCATCAGTAATTTTCTCTGATTCTTGCATACATTTTTATAATCACACATGTACATAACTTGTTACATGCAGTAAGATACGTAACGTAAGTATATGTACTCAGGAGTTTTGTTTCATATCATGAGAAAAAAAAGTGGCACTGTGTGAAGATTTTCACGAGTGAAGTATAAAAAATTTGGTGAATGGTGTCGACGAAAATATTTTGTTGGCATATTTTGAAGATTTGGTATGAAGGAAAAGACTGGAGTCAAAATTTTCGATAAATGTGAGCATTCGTAAAGAACAAAAATAAAGGATACGTTAATGAAGAATCAGAAGTTTTGTCTCGGGAGCATATCAAAAAATTCTAATTTTAATGTTGAATAGATTTTTGCAGCTCTAATTTTGCAGGTCGCTTCAATAATAGAAATTTTTAAGCTTGCAGAATGAAGGCAATCTCCGGTTCTTCGTGGCTTATCGAAATAAGAGGTGTACTCTTCAGCCTGTCGGCAAAAATATCTTCGGAAAGATTCCGAGTAAAGTTGCTGAATGGTTGGGTTTAGATAACCCAAAATCGTATGCAGGTCATTGTGGAAGGCGGACATCCGCGTCTTCGGTTGCCGATGAGAGAGAATCAATGACTACACTGAAGAGACACGGTGGTTGGAAAAGCTAGTCTGTTGCGGAAGGCTACCTTCAGCCTGAGCCGGATTAATAATTATACTCTGTTCAAACTTAAGCGACAGCAATAAAACAAGGTTCACGCAGCGGTAGGAGGGCTTTCGGATAGTTACTTCCCGTCTAGAGTCGAATCAAGGAGATTTCACACAATCGTTCAGTTTTAACTGAATGGAAAGGACCTAAATCTGGTGTTTCCCGGAATTACTTCATCGGAATCTTGCAAGATTCCGACCCAAATCTCTAAAACTCTGGTGTTTCCTGGAATTACCTTGCCGCAATCTCGAGCATAGTTTCGAGTACTACCCTGGCAATCTTTTAGGGCGGTCGAAGGGAGCGTTGTTATGACCGTTTGACCAATACGAGCTTTATTGTGCGCAAACCAGACGATTCTGTTTCTATTTATTGCTCTCGCTTAAGTTTGAACAGAGTATAGACAGATTAGGCGATTACCTAAGGGTCCCGCATCAGCTAGGGGCCCCGTGCCCCAAGCACATTCTGATGATGGGTGTAAAGGGGCCCCGAAAATTGTATTGCCTAAGGGCCCCCCCACATAGTTAATCCGGCTCTGCATTCAGCCAGATAACTGACATTTTGATGCAGAAAAATAAGGCAGCAAAGATGATAGCTTGTGTAGAGAGTGAGCCAGCTGCAGCATCTGTTGCGGATTCTCGAATATCGAAGATGGCAGTTACAGCCACAGCTGAACGGACTGTTCATAAGGAGACGGTAGTCTCCTTGAATTGCGAACGAGATTTTTCATCTTTTTTTATCCGGTTCCAATACCTCCAGTTGAAATTTCAAGAATTGCTCCAATAAAGAAATAAAGCATTTTTTACTGGAATATTAATATCATTTCATATTATTATCCCGAAAAAAATATGAAACAGCATTTCATTCTTCCCTTAGGAAATATAGCAGTGTTATGACATAATATATTATTTAAGACTTTACATTCAATGTTGATATTCTTTATAAATTCTTTCAAGATGCATCAACTCACTTGAAATTTTTACAGTAGGCAGGAAATAGCTCAAGAAACAAAGTCTACCGCATGCCATAGTATGCTTTTATCTTAGGGGTTTCAACCTCTTCTCGAGGGTAGAAATTTTTTTTGTCCAAACAACACTGGGAGTCGATGAAAGACTCAATTCCCATAAAGTTTATTCGAACACTCAATACTTTTTAGTTATTCGTTATTGAAAACATGACATTTTCATTGAGAAATTACACTTTTTGGAACGGTTTTTACGAATAACACAAAAACTATGCATCAAACGAAATAAAGTGTGAGAAAGATATTTGTAGCTTATAAAAGAACAAAGAGACTATGTTTCATAGAATTATTCTAGGCGCAACACGAGGCCAAATATCGTGAGTAAAAGGCAACATTTTTCTTCGTGAATGCTTGAATCGATACATTCAACTTGAAATTGCGGAAAAACTATTGATGTTCCAATAATAATGCTGTATACGTTTTTTGTAGTGCTTCAAAAGAGCTTTAAAATGAGCCGTGTTAAAAGTCGATTGCATTTAAACTCAGCGAAATACAATGCGAAAAAGATTGATGACTAATACGAAAAAATAGGTAGTAAAACTAACACCCCACATCTACCAAAATTGAAATGGATCGATTTCCATCGACAAAACCTTTTATTTTATTGTTGTGCATATGTTCAAGAGGTTTGACTATTTCAAAATGAATAGTTTGTAAAAAAATAAGATCAAAGCAGAAAGCGCACTTTTCAATTTTCTTGAAAATCTTTTTTCTCCGTGTAAGTCGAAAATGAAAAGAGATACGAAAAAAATGATCCGGTATGGTATGGTTTTTTTTAAAAAAAATTGGTTTTTTTCATGTACCATGAAAATTGACGAAGATATTACTACTTTAAGTTAGGTTAATAGCATAAGTATCGTCTTTCATGCGCCCTTTAACCCTTAAACTAGAGATTTTGAATTTATGTGATCAATATGATTCATAGTCCTTCAAATTTTCCTCAAAATCGTTTTTGAATAGATACGGTATCTTAAAAATGAATGGAGTTGTTGTGGAAAAACCTAACAAGTTTTCTTAAATTTTGGGAGGTACTATGCAATTTTATATGGAGCACCTGAAGATATGAACCGAAAAAAAAAATATCAGATTTACAAGATTTACTTGAGACAATGCGGTACGATTCATTTGTCAAGGACACAACCAAAAGTTCCACTGTAAAATTGGCATCTCTAGTACCCACATCAGATGCTTTGGACGAGCAGATTATTACCAAATTCAAATTTGGCTAGGTAAAGGTAATGAAGCTCTCAATTCAGTTGATTGGGGTTGGAATAGTACTAATAGATATTCACAGCCAACAAAAATGCAAAAAACACCTGCACCACAAGAATTGTTGAAAATTATTTTTTGTAACTGCAAAAAAGGATGCAATGCGTCATGCTTCAGCAGAAAACTGTGTCTTTTTTGTAACGCTAAATGTGAGGAATGTGCAGGTGTTATCTGCCAAAACAGAGGTCAATCTTTGGTAAAAATGAAGAAATAATTGACAGTGGCGACAACGACTCAGAATTAGATTAAATGTTTGACACATAAAGTCTTCATTTCACGTGAATATATATAGTGATGAATAAATGAAATGTTTAAATGTTATTTTGATTTTGTTATTTCCATAGATAGAGTTGCTTTCAGGGGTTGAAAAATAAAAACAACTAAAACTAACTTTGATCCAAAATACTGTTATTATTGAAATTAATTGATAATATTAATAAAGCCCCATTTTCACACATTTTATGCTGAGAAGAGGTGGTTTATACGGTCTTGAAGTATATGAAGACCTTCGTTAAACTTCATAGAACGCTAATGAAGCCCAAAAATTACTTTTATTTACGTTAGAACGAGTTTTTTTCCAATTTTGGCAATATGGGTTGTTTTCACCCCTTGAAAATAATAAGCATATATCAACATAGGGTAGATTTTGGAGTAGGAGACAATTAAAACTTATTCCCAAAATTCCATCAAAATCGAAGCATCTTGATAGAATTCGGAGGTAATGCTCTATTTTTGCCCTCACTGACTGGGCTATAATAGCAGCTTGACTATCTGAGTAAATAGCTATATCGTACTTCTCATAGTTTCTTTCTAGGTTGTTGTCTACACGAATTTTGATTGCTAAAATTTGGGCTTGAATAACACTCATACAGGAGCCTAAAGACAGTGCACACTTGGCATTAGCCCCATAAATCCCAGTGCCAGCTCCTGTATTGGTTTAAGAACCATCTGTTTACCATTTTACGATGAGGGATACATTGAAGAAGGCATTAATGATAAAATTGGAACCGCATAGAAAACCTTGGGTAAAGGTGAATGATCTATAAAGAGCAAATTGTTCAATCAGTAACAATGCCCTGTCACGTCTCCAGTGTCCTCTATTATGGAATTGAAGCATGGAATCCGACAGACGCCATGTGCAAAAAACTAGAAGCGTTTGAAATGTGGACATATGGACGTATGTTAAGAATATCCTTGATGAACAAAGTGCGCAATGTGAATGTCAAAAGTTCGTGAAGTTATGCTAACAATTAAAGAACGAAAGTTGGAGTACTTTGAAGGCTTCCTCAGAAATTATAAATACAGACTTCTCGAGTTCTTAATAGAAGGTAAAATCGAGGGAAGAAGAGGAACCAGGCGTCGGAGAACATCGTGGCTGAAGAACTTTCGACAATATTATGATAAGACTACGGTTAGTTCCTTTAAAAAAGCAGTTGACAAGGTACAGATAGAGCTATAATGATTGCCAACGTTCGAAGAGAACAAGGCACTTGAAGAAGAAGAAGGCATAATGGCGGAACATAGAATATAAAACTCATCTAGTTTTTCTTCAGTTTTTCCTCAGCGTCTAGCATTGTACGAAAATTTCGTAAAAACTGTACTTTTAATTTTCAGTCATCAAATTAAATAAATTGAAATCTTGAGTGTAGGAGATTCGAGAGCAAATTCATTATTATAATTGAAAGACACAGTTGCTCTCTTGCTCTCTTAATACACCAGAGGCTATTTTGTGATTCAAAAGACTCACAATCCATTTCAACTCTTCGCATTCCCCATTACAGAGTCCTGATGTTATTATCGAAAAATCGAAGGGTTGAATAGGAGTCAAGGTTTCGAAGTGCTGCCATGCCAACTGGTTCTCTCAGCTGAAATAATCTCGGAATGCGCTATTATATAACTTGGACACCTGAAAAGGAAATCTCGCAAAACTTGTCAACATAAGACCTAACGCACACGACCGACAATCGGTGAGCTACAATTTTGTCGGTCGAAATGCAGAACACGTATGTGAATGCACCAACGCACACGAACTACTTTTAGTCGTACCTACAAAACTGTCGGAGCGCGCTATATTTGGTTTTATTCGTAGACTGTCGTCCGTGTGCGTTAACCTCCTACAAAATAGTCGGTCACCGACAATCGTTCGTGTGCGTTAGGTCTAAATAAAGAGAATGCTTCCAGTGAAACGGAACACAGATCGTTACGGTGCTGTTGCCATTTCGTTTCATCATCATAGATTCATAGAATCCACGAGATGCAGCGGTGGTTGAGCGAAGGGGGAGGGGTAGCTTTGACCTAGACCCGATAACCTTGACCATCGGCGTAGCTACAGCTGAATCGATCGCCTGCGAGCCTCGGGAACGAGTTCGCACATGCGCGCGTCGGTGAACACTCCCAAATGGGCAACACCGTCTTCACGACGATGCAGTAGGTGTAGGCTACATCGGAATTAGTCGATATTGCTCACATAGATTCAATTGAACCCGTCAAATGAATTCAGATGATCAATCTTATATATCATAGGATGAAGACTACATTGTAACTAATTTCAAGGCGATTGCCGTCTTCGAATTATTCAGGAATAAGCTGTATCGAAGCGAGAGCACTCTGGTGGCAGTGGGGAGGTTTATATCAACTACAACAATGTTGACTTGGTCAGGCACTAGGGAAACGCTTCGATTTCCACAAGATTTATTGCTTCGACTGCACTATTCATATTGCATGAAGCACGAAGTATCTGAACTCATTCTCGAAACAAAAGTTCGAAGCCCAAGACCCCTTAACTTCCAAAATTACCCAAAGTAAAAGACTGCAGATAATTGGGGGTAACAAAGAACCTAACAATATATATGTATATCTAATCTTATAATATACCTAGCTTCATTTTGAGGTCGCGGCAAAATACGTTTCATAAGAGGTCACAGGTTTAACTTTTTAAAGGTTAGGAACCACTGACCTAAGTGATTGACCAGCACTTTAGTATAATGGGTGTCTTGAAAAGGCAGATGAAGATTTCGAAGATTGTGAACGCGATTTGGCTCCTGAATCCGAGGGAGAAAATTTTCATGGTTCCTGCAATGACACCAAAAAATGTTTCAAGTTTTTTGCATGCGCCCTTCCAGTTCTTTTTGAACTCTCTCGGATCAGATTTGTTCACTAACTTATATGTAGCTTATAAATTTATCCTAGTTATATCTTGTACACATATCTCATGTGAAATGGTATTTTCTAAGCTTAGAATAATCAAGCGTTGTCTTAGTTCTACATAGTTCAGGCCAAGCCTTGTTATTATAAATATAGAAAGGGACTTCTTTTCTGAGTTGAACAAAGATGAGATAATTCATGTCGTGGTCAGGAGTAGTGATGAACTTCGATAATTTCTGAACTATTACTGTGACTAGAATATTTTTTTCATCTATATCGTAAACTACTTTATAGCATAATGATTTATTTTATGTTGTACTTGACTAATATATCTATATTACATGTCTGCTTATGATTATTATATAGCAGTTTTTTGTATTGTGGTTTGTCATTTTCGTAGTTGACCTATCATTAAAACATCATAACAATCGTTCCATTCCGGTCAGTGGCGTAACTTACACCCCCGCAGATCCCGCGGTGCGGGGGCCCAGGCGTTGGGGGGGGGCCCGGCCGTGATGGTGGCCTGGTCTTCAAGAGAAAATTCAAATAATTTTATCGTTAAAGAATATGAACATTACCTCAGTTCTGACCTTAATGGTGCCTATACACGATCCGGCGGCTTGCAGTCCCAGGACTGTCGATTTGAACTGACATTCAAAAATTGTAGCGCACTATACACGATACAGTTAAATCGTAAGACCTGATCTGAAAATCGAATACTGACAGTCCGCGGACTGCAGTCCATCCTAAATTTGACCATACACGTTCAGTTCAGATCTGCAGATTCTACTAGCTGAATCTCCAATTTTGGCTGTGAGATATCAAATAGTTAGGAAGTTCTGAACTGTCGATGAGATCTGAAGGAATCGCTCTACAAACGGTAGTTTCTCAAGCGATTTGGCAAAACTGCCGGCTAGGACTTATCGATTATCTGTGCATGTGTAGTGATAACAAAAGTGTGGACCTACATTTCTGCAGTCCCGGACTGCAGTTCGCCGGTGCGTGTATAGATACTTTAACTTCCGAATGAACTCTTTTAGAATTAAATTCAGAAAAGATCATCAATACGACAGTTAGCTGATCTCCTGTTTTCACAAAATTTTCCGATTGCAACTAGTTTCCCAGATCTCTGTACTGCTTTAATGTTATTTTTATTATAACCTGTTACTGTAACAAGGGCAGAGCGATGCTTTTAAAAGTTAAAGTTAATAAAGAATTATTTGAGAAGTACAATGACCCGAAAAAAACTTAGCGCGCCCAGTTTGTTGAGAATTGAGATAAACGAGCCAGGAATATGGACCTTCACGAGGTAATAAATGTATTTGCAACAAAGAAATCAACCACTCAAGTTATTTACCCATTAACTTCAGTATTTTCTGGGATTGATAACTACATTTGAAATAAAGATGCAATTATGTATATTATTTACTACAAATTTTGAATAATATTTCAATAAATAAAGTAAAGAAAGTATTACTTCAAGTAATATTTCGGAGTAATATTGGCGTTGTTACACCTAAACCATATACTTTTCTTAAATAAGGTTTTTTTCCAATAACTACGAATGCCCGTACGAGGGGGCCCGAAAACTAATTCTGCGGGGGGGCCCGGTCGAAATTCGTTACGCTACTGATTCCGGTTATGACAAGTCTTGCGTAGTACTTTATAATAAATATTGTTCTTCCACGAAGAGATAGACAATAAAACTAAATTTACTGCTGATAGAAAGGTGAAATCATTTTAAATTTTTGAAACCACGTTATTAAAATTCAAAATTATGTTTAGCTGCTGTGAGATAACCCACAGTTCTAGTGTTATTATTGCTGGAGGGGGCCTAAAATCAGCATCTAACCGAGGGCCACCAGTCGAGCCAGACCAGGCCTTTCCTCTGTCTTCCTGGATTAGAAAAAATAATGAGATGAATATGCCAAAAATTTAAAAAATGATTCAAGGTCATATTGTGTTTGATATAAAGTTCCAAACGTTCTTGTTCTGTAGTTCGAATTTTTATTGTTCGTTCTTTGTTAGGCAACAATTTTTTGCTAACAGTTTTGCACGTTACTAATTAGTAGAGCATTTCTATAATTTAAAAATGTTTTGATTGATTTTGTTTCAGAGACTGCAAGCTGCAAGTGAAAACTCAAAAAACATTTTGAAAATTAAGACCGCAGAAGAAAAAGTTGAACCGGGTGAGCTTTTAAGGGTAAAAAACGGTCTATCCAGATTGCCGGAATAACTACAAATCCTATGAACAAAAGTTGAAAGGCAATGTTTTAGGTAATGACAGATAAAACTTTTGTATTACACTTTTTTCACATAACCTCAAAATTTAGGTAAAAATTTAAATTACTTAGATTATCAATCTATTTATTTCACAAAATAACGTTTAAACTTACCATTTCAAGTCCCTAGCAGAACGTAACTTTTTTGTATGTAAAACACCATTTTTTCACCTTATTTTGACTCTACATCGGAAAAGCAGCCTTCTTTTCAATCGAGAATTCTCAAAAAACTTTTTTTAAGTCATTAGTGTTTGTTCGTTGAAATCTCTACTTTCTGATGGCATACAAAAGTATACATTACATACTTTGTAATGTTCTAAGAAAATGCAGGGAACTTTGCTGCAGCTGTGCAATTGGATGTTACAGTTCAAAATGTGACTGCCGAAAACATTATGATCGGATATATATTTCAATTATTGTTTTTTTGGTAATATTTGGAAAATGTTTGTCGTATTTCCGTTTTCTTACTCCTATTGAATTTTTCAGCAGTCTTGTTGTATTTTTGGTTGTACAGAGTATTTCAATGAATATTTCCCTCCTGTCAAAAACTTCATGTAAATAGAATGCAATTATCGAAAATTACAGGGATAATTGCATTGTAGAGAGCGAAAGATCCCTGCGATAATTGCACTGCTCGTATCCATAGCAATTTCGGGAAATATTCACTCGAATTACACTCGTGCATCAAAATGACCTGATAATTCTGCATTCCAGCGTGTTGTCTTTGAAAAACTGCATTCGGTCATTTTCAAATGAAAATGAACTCATGACAACACGCTGTCATGCAAAATTATCGGTAACTTTGATGCACTTGTGCAATTACTTCCGATAACTATCCAACCAATATTATTCTGAAGGTTTCCTTTTATCAAAAAATCGAAAAATACGTAAAAATTCTTATAAAGGGAGACGCTCTTCTGCTCATAACTTAAACCTTCTCCCCCTACGGTCAAAGCTCCCAATTTTTCAAATGGAACACCCTATACATTATCGCATTGTTGGATCTTCCTCTCTAGGAAATTACGAAAATATATGATACATAAGTGAAAAGTTGAAAAATTCATGCCACTCAGCCAGCATCTATACATATTTAACGTTATCAAATTATTCATGAATGTCGTCAAAAACGACCTACGAAATGTTACAAAATGTTCGAAACTCATTTGAGGATCGATTGCGTCATTGTATTGAAACCTAAATCAACTTCAGCACCGTATAAAATGAAAGATTTTTTTCGAATTCAGTTACTATTAGCTGTAACTTCCAACTGATTGACTTTTCACTCACATAGGTATGTATTAAACACTTTTGTTATTCTCTTATAAAGAAGAATCCAACAATGCAATACAGTAGAGTGTATAGGTGTTCATTTGAAAAATTGGGAGTGGTAACAAATGGGGGGAGAGGGTTAAAGTTATAACGTCTACATATGAGCAAAATATAAGTTTTAATGTATTTTCCCATTTTTTTTTCAGATGTGCTGAATTCAGAATTATGTGGGACGGATTGTTTTCATTAAAATGCTCCATATACAGGAATTATCATCTTTAAAACGCTGCTATATATTATACCTATATAGGCCGAAACGTCGTAACATTGATGAAAATTCAATCAAAGGATTAAACTAGTCCTAGTCAGTTCTCACGAAAATTTTGCTGATTTCAGGTAAACGGCCGATAAAATACACATCTGTCATAGTTCTCCTAATTACATATCCTCTGGGGAAAACTCGAAAATTTTACATTCATACAACTCGGAATTTTATGAGTAATCAATTATACGGTTACAAAGTTATTGCGTGAATGATACGTTACTGAGAATTTCTCTTTACCTTGGTAGGTTTAAATTCAAATCATTTGAACACTATCAATAGTATGAAAAAATTGTTGGAACAAAATAGTCTTGAAATCAATCAAGGAATGAGATTTCAATGCCAAATATTGAGTGTTCCACTTGAAATATCAAAGTGATATTTGGTATAACTACAGATCCACCGAAACGGTCGATAGATAGTCAGTTACCAACCATTGAAACATTTCATTTGTATCATGCGCAGTATGTATCTATACACCGTCGATAGATAGTTTCCTGAAAATGGCCCTTACTAGATAGAGATTCTAAATACTGCGCATGATACAATCGAAATGTTTCTATGCTCCGTATCTATCGACCGTTTCGGCGGATAGATCGGTATTGAAAACTACCATTACCTAACTCAAGCTCAGCTACTATTCGTGAATTACTGAAGTTGCTTGGGGATGGATAATCGACAATGAGCTGAGAGGTTTAGAATTCCAAAATACCAAATAAAACCAACTTTTTTAGCCGAAGTTTGGTTTGATTTGTAAACGTCATCGGGGTAGATATCATATACTCAGTCAGTACAAAATGGCGCCGGCTTGTGGTTTATGCTCTGGAACGATAGCTCGATCAAGTGAATACATTACGTGTTCAAGTGATTCGTTGCACTTATTTCATTTATCTTGTGCTGGTATAAGTGCAGGGTATTCAGAATACCTGAAGAAATCTGGTGAATTGAAGATTTGGAAATGTGCTGTTTGCGTTATGTCTAACCTCACTTCCAAGAAAATAAAGGCAGATATTCCCCACAGTGAAGCTTTTTCTGATCCTGGTGGTGATATTTCGTCGATTTTGGTAACTATCAAGAAAGCAATCGAGGAAAGTATCAAAAATCAATTTTTCCAAGTGGTTGATGAACTTCGCAGTGAAGTCGCCAGTCTGAAAAATGAGAACCTCAAACTACAGTTTGCAGTGAATACACTATCGCAAGGTATGTTTGCACAGAACCCTAGCCCCGAAAATATGCCGAAGATTAAACAAAATGTGCCAAAGATCAAACAAAATGATAATTCAACAACTCTGCAAAGAAAAGTGAAAACCACCAACACTTCATATGCTGCAGTTGTTAACGACGTACATCAGACAAACCCTTCGAATTCAACATTACTGAAGGAAAATACTAATAACATCCGAATAAGGACATCGGAACAAGGGATAGCAGGAAATCATGACCAATCTGATTCAGATGGTTTCACAGAGGTAAAATCCCGAAAACGGAATATGAAAAGAAAACGTAATACTATCATAGGTACTGCAAAGGAAGAACTGAGTGAAATTAAGGCAGTTAGGCAATTTTCGCATATACATGTGAGTAACTTGGATCCAGAACTGGAAGCTGATCAGGTGAACAATTACTTGATGAAGAGAAATTTTAAAAACACTAAGTGCACTAAACTTGTATCAAACCGCCCAGATGAGTATTCGTCTTTTAAAATATCAGTTCACTCCGAAGACTTTGACAGAGTAAAGGAACCTAATATCTGGCCTCAAGGTACAAGGATAAATAATTTTTTTTTCCGTCTGTTGAAGCCGAAAGAAAAGGAATAAAACCATCAAGTTATATCCCAGATAGGTTAGACAGTCCCCATAAGATCATACATATAAATTTACAATCCATCGGAAATGTATTATCAAGATTGGACAATTATGTAAACAATCACAACTGTCATTTCCTTGCAGTCACAGAACATTGGAAGTCGACGCAGGAATTAAGAGTTCATGGAATTTCCAATTTCGATTTGATCTCATCTTTCTGTAGAAGAAGGGGACAGCACGGCGGTAGTGCGTTGTATTGTAGGCGCGATGTCTTTGTTTCCGCAACAGAATTCGGGGAGTTTGCGCGGCTCAGCGTGCCTTATTCGTTCGAGTGCTCTGCGATGAAGGTAAACATTGAATGTGATGAATATGTTTTGATATGTTCGATTTATAGATCACAGCATCCATCTAGAACTGACGTGGAAACTTTCTTCGAGAAGTTGAACGTTCTGTTACAGAGACTAACTGAAATGAATGTTTTATATTTTATTGCAGGTGATTTTAATATTCACTTAGAACCAAGTAGTACTGATCCTAATAAGCAAATATTCATAGATATCCTAGACTCATTCAATGCAAAGCTTACTATTACGGAACCCACCAGAAGATGTTCAGGATCCGACTCTTGTTTAGACAACATAATTACCAATTGCGAAAACTTGAAAGCAAAGATTATAGAGTATATATATACTTTATAATCTTTGCTTGAAAGCTTATAATGAACAGCCACATCTCTCAGATCACGAAGCCCAAGTCCTTGAGTTTCAGTGTTATTTTAATAAAAAAGAGTGTGAAGTCTTGGAGCTTCGCTTGATAAACGATTATAATTTTAATAAATTTATGGAACGGCTTTCTGAGCAGGAATGGAATACTCTTTATGAAATTTCTCCTCAGCAAGTTAATAGTCAGTGGTCTCTGTTTTTCGATCATTTCAAGCGCTTATATGATGAATGTTTTCCATTAAAAAAAATTAATATAAAATCTAAAAAAAAACAAGTGTATCAAGAGTGTGAAGACCTTGTCTCTCTGAAAAATAGGCTTGATTTAGTGTATACTCTTTCTATGCAAAATGTTGAATTGTGTAACACCTACAGAAATCTCAAGAAATCATACGATTTCAAGTTGAAAGAGGAAATACAGAAATTGAATCTGAAGTTGTACAATAATTCAGTTAATAAATCTAAAACTTTATGGAGGATTGTTGATGAAAAGTTAGGGAAAAGCAAAAAAACATCTGACCTAAAGATATCTGGATCTCCAGATATCATAGTAGAAAACTTTAGTCACTACTTTTCTCAATATAATATACCCTCAAATGTGCCAATATCAATCAGTACATCTCGGATTATAAGAAATGAAAAAAGTTTCTTTTTTTTTCGATATCGAAGAAGGAGAAATATTTAAAACCGTGAGATCTTTGCCAAATAAAAAAAGTTGTGGCTATGATGAAGTACGAATTGATGTAATAAAGAAGTCGATTCACCTCATTGTTAAGCCACTGAAATTTATTATGAATAATAGTTTCAAAGAAGGAGTATTTCCTAACTTGCTGAAAAAAGCAATAATAAAACCTCTTTACAAGAAAGATAATCCAAATAATTTGGAAAATTATAGGCCAATTAGTCTTCTCACGAGTTTCTCCAAACTTTTTGAGAAAATTTTATGTGAAAGACTTTTGAAATTTTTCAAAAAATTCAGAGTCATCAATAACAGCCAGCATGGATATGTAAGAGGACGAAGTACGGAAACAGCCATCTATGATCTTTTGGCAGGGGTCATGAATGCTTTCGAGGAGGATTCTATTTCGATGGGAATCTTCATAGATTTTTCGAAGGCGTTCGACTCGGTAATACATGAGATCTTACTGGGGAAGTTGGAAGTCTATGGTGTTCGTGATAAACAATTGAACCTTATTAGGAGTTATCTGGAAGGACGAACACAGACCGTGTCACTCACGATGGATGGAAAGCGATACTCTTCTCGGGAGGCTCTTGTGACGCAGGGTGTTCCACAGGGTAGTATGCTTGGACCCATTTTATTCATCATATATGTCAATGATCTCCCCGATATAACACCTAATCCTACAGATTTTTTCACCAACTACGCAGATGACACCAATGTCCTACTGACTGCTGCAAACCTCACTGAGCTACGTATTTTAAAGCAAAAATTGTTTGATGCCCTTCAGGATTGGTGCTCACGTCATAATTTATTGGTGAATGAGAGCAAAACGAAGTGCATCCAGTTCACACGTGGAGCAGTGGAGCAATCTCAACGGATTTATCTTCCCGATGAACATAATCAATATGTAGAACACACCCGTTTTTTGGGATTGTCAATTGAGCAGCGCTTGGGTTGGCAGCTTCATGCGGAGAGTGTGATAGGCAGATTGAAGTCCGCTGTTTACGCTCTTCGAGTTTTGAAAAAAGATGTGGGTTTGCCATTTCTGATGAATGTTTATTACTCTTACTTTCAATCTATTATGACATATGGTTTAATTTTCTGGGGGAATAGTGTGTACGCTGAATCAATATTCAGAGTTCAGAAGATGGCGATACGCTGTATATTCGATTTAGGTTATGTGCAATCATGTAGAGGAATTTTCAGGAAGAATAATTTGCTTACTTTGACAGGTCTATACATTTATAAATTATTACAATTTTTCTTCAACAATCCAGATAAGTTTTTGAAATTTAAAAGCTCACAAACCTATGACACTCGTCACAACCTGTATATGTATCCTAAGCATAAATTTTCGTCAACTGAGAAGGGATGCACATATATGGCGATCAAACTGTTCAATTCTCTGCCCAATGATATAAAACATACATTATGTTTCAAAGATTACAAGAAAAAATTGTTCAATCTATTAATGGAATGGGAGCCATACAATGTGTCAGAATTTTTGAGACGTAGGGATTGATTTTTTTTTTTTTTGTATGCTGTATGGGTGTATTTTTTGACTTGTTTTGAGTTTCATTCAAACCATTGTATATCATGATTGTGAGAATGATTTTTCGAAATAAATTAATATTATTATTATTATTAAATATAAATGTCCGATGAATCAAACAAGACTCATCAAATTAGGGGGTACATAATCATTTAACGGTAATGTCTTGTTTAGCAAAGAAAATCTTATAGCATCTACCCAAACAAATAGTTGATTTTCTTCATATTTTAGACCTAAAAACTTGGCGACTATTTGTGAGATTGTTAAACTCCTAACTCGAAATTCCTCAAAGAAATGTTACCCTTCGCCTACAATAGATCTTAGAAGCATTGTTTTGGGAGATTGCACAAATATATTGTGTTTTGTCTGTTTCGTTATTCTTCTATCTTTTCGATTTGGTTGTTAGCATTTTCCCGTTGCTGCAAAAAAATGCTCATAATTTGAATGTATTTGTCATTCTCAACCTCGTTCTCAACTATTGATGAATGAATCCATCCCATCTAGATGTAATATTTTTCATAGTGTTGATATGAGAATATTTGATAAATACGTTTTCCGTAATTATAACTCATAATTGTGTGATTGCATGAGGAAGGGTCGATTTTATTAAATAATTTTGTATACAATAATACTTGCAAAAAAGTGACATTCGACGGGTATAATTTAACCCACCCGTATCTTGAACAGTATCATTAATTTTTCCCTCGAACAATTCCAATGATAGTATATCATTAGAAATAATAAACCGGAATATAGAAATAATCAAAGTGTTCAAATTCTCAGATTTTAGAAACAACTCATATCGAGGAAAATAAAATATTAAAATATCGAAGTTGCAATGTACCGGGTGATATATTGTCGCAGGCTTTGTGTCGATTATGTCTATAGATCAAGGAGTAGAAGCAAGAACAGATTCGTTTGAACAGCCTCAGTTTTCATGCTATACAGGGTGATTTTATAATTTTTTTTCATCACCAGCATTTCGATTGCGGCGAAATAGAATAGCTGGAACGATTCAAGTTTTAGACGTTTCGAAACTAACCTTAACATAATCAACATAAAATTCGGGAAAAAAAAATTTCGAAAAAATTAGAAAGCGCTTCTTGTTTTCCAAAGTTGTCAAAAGAATTTGCAAAATCTCAGAGCTGTGCCGTCCGATATTTCGAGCTGAAATTTCAACCTCTAAATGGAAAAGTTCTGGAAAATGAGGATGCAAAGGCTCGTAAGAAATGTGAAATCGATTATTAAGAAATTACAATCTCTAATGCGTTAAACACACAGAGACACTGTAAGTGTTACATATTCTGAATTTACGACTTTAAGAATAAATTCTCCTCTTTAGAAACCTGTGCAAATATTATAACATATCCTATTATAAAAATATATAATTATATAATAAAAAAATATATTATAACCTAACCTACATTTTTGAACCTGGCCTGTAGGTTTGATCAGCGATGTCTAATAAATGCGCATCCACCAAATATTCAATTTACATCTTGAAAACATGGTGGAACCTTCTAGAAAATTAATAACTACCGTTGACTTTTCGATTGATTCGGATGGAATGAATGAAATATTAGTATTTCCTACACTATAAAGAAATTTTCTCGGTCAAAATAATCGATAGTTTGAAGATATTTAATTATTTTTATTCTATCCCCTCAATCAGTAGTCAAAGATGGATAAATTTTGGAAACACCCTATAATATTTCAATAGATACCCTAAAATTTGGTAAGCGGTCATTTCAAAAAAGAAATCAATACTCAACTGAATTCAATTGAAGATTTAGGTACTTCTCTAAATTTCAGAAAAACACCATATCGAGGGTATGTAGTTGGACTTATCGCCGGTAGGATTCGTCAGAAATAGTTATTCATCGTTTTTGAATCATTAAATGAATCTTTAGAGCAAATAAATGAGTTTTTTGAATTAATTTTTCAAACTTGAACATTCGTAAAATTCGATCCTAACCTAAAAAGAAAACAAACGTTCAAATCACAACATACCTCTGTCAAATTTTTTTCCTTCTGGATCTATATCCTTAACATTAAAAATATCTTCAAACAGAACACCAGCCATAGTTTGTTTTTTCAATAAGAAAACACTAAAAACAATTAAATATTGCTTAAATTCTAACCATGAAACCACTTCAAATTGAAAATATAATAATTTATTCTGTGGTTTCTTGGTTCATTTCATCTAAAATGAAACAAACCTACCAAATCCATCCGATATCCCCAAAAACAAAAAATTAAGAAATATCTATAGTTACAATTGGTGTTATATCAAATGAAATTTAGTTCATCCATTTTCATTTTTTATTTCTGAGAAGAAATATGAAGGTCTCATAATTAGAGATATTTGAAGTGGTAGTTCAAAAAGCACCATCGTTATCTAATGTCTAATTGTCTAACCTCAAAATGAATAAATGTCATAGGTCAAAATAAGAAAAGATGTTTAGATTTTTAGATAAAAGTTTTGTCGATTGTAATAAACCAACAAATTCTATCATGCAATTAAATGCAATGATTATTGAATATGTGAATTATGACGAATAATATAACCATACCTATTTGAAAATCCACATATGTCAACATGTTGAAACCTCATCAAAGTCCTCTGCAAATATTGTTGCAAATTGGATTCCCTAAACATCGAGCGTAAGTTTTGTTTTCAATATTTGAAAACATTGCTGCTAGTAAATTCCTTCTTTAGGGAAAAAGCTTTGGCGGCTACTGGGAATCAAAGTGCTGAAATAGCAACTAACTGGCTGTTATCTCATGTGAATGATCCATTTCTAGATGACAATTCTCCCAGAGAATATATTTTATATGCTTGCCCCAAAGGTCCGTTGTCAGAACAATTGAAAGAATTTTGGGAAAAATCTTTGAACATTCATGGAAGGAATGGGGCTCACAATTTCACTCCTCACATAACACTTGTCTCTTTCTTCAAGGTTCGTTTGGTTACTGTTCTTTGTTTCAGCCCTCAAGAGATTATTCATCCTCGTTGCAGCTTATCAAGTTGAAAAGATTCAAAGATATATTTCAGAGAAAACTTCTTTTTAGACCCCTGACGAGCATGCTCCATATCTAGCTAAATGCTTAGAATCGGTTATGGAAAGGGATGGAGCAGTTCTCAATGAACCCTTTAAATTAGAAGCATATACTTCTCGAAACTTCATGGGGTTTTTCGTCGCTGAAGAACATGCAGATTATTTGAAGAGAATAGCTATGCAATATGTGAAAGAAGTTTCCAATGCTAGTAAGAAACTTGCATAGCTTTCAGTGTTTTATGTTTCTGTGATGATTTGGCGCAAAGTGTCTATGGGCTTTATTCATATCTTTTTTGTTTATCTATTCTCGCTACATTTTTTTTCACAGCTTTTTTTTTTCTTCAATAGTGAATTGAGTATTTTCATTGAAACCAAATAGTGGTGAGCTTATAATCTATAAAAAAGGAATCTCAATAATTTTTGGTATCAGGTTTTCATTGACATCAATTGATATCCAAATTCTTTGAATTAGAAGAAATCATAATATTTTTATACCACTTGAGTTTTTGTGGGAAATTCAGGGAAGTGTTTATACCAATTCCAAAATTGACTCTGAGAGTGCATAAGATATTCGAATGATTTCTTCTTGTCAGTTATCATCAAGTATTGTCTAAACTAACTGATATCTCATTATACTTATACTTTACCAAATTGGCGAAAAAACCACTTTATTTACTTTGCAATGAGATATTTTCAAAAGTTGAAAACTAGTATCAGTGAGTGCAATTATCCTGGTTGATAGGAACTCCATCTAGGCAGGTCAGGGTTTGAGTCTTCATTAGGGAAGACATTTTCTGAATTGCAGAAGTCGTCAAACCGTTCACTGTTTCGTGAACAATCAACTGTGCTGTGCCTAAGGTGGCGTTGAGACACAGTAGTTTAAGCCTACATAAAACACGCCTATACATCTAACTTATACAAACTCTAAGTAGCTCATGAAGATGGATAATCTTCACAGTATTTCTTTTTGATGAGAATTGCAGTCACCTGTGTATTCTGCAGCTGTATTTAACAAAAAAATCATAATTTTTTTCAGAATAACTATTTCATTGATTTAATTCACATAATAAAAAATTCTCTGTTATAGTTTCTTGCCTGTGTATTTTTCAATGGAATGTGTTGTATTTGTTCATAAAAATATATATGCCTGTACAAAATCTAGAGAATATCCAATTTTGTAGTTGAATTGTTCCTTTGTGGACAAGATTGTTTTCGCCTAACTAGTTTATGTACTGAATGATGAAGTATTTCATAACAACCAAAATAATCTCTTGGCCAACTTATGAAAGATATAGTTTTCAAAGTCACTTCAAAAGACATTTAAAATGAATTATTTGACTTCATGCTGAAGATTTGTCAGAGAGAGAAGTATGAAAATAGTTTCGTTCTTATCAACCTGATAAAACAACAGACGGATTGGCAAAATCAATCATAATTGGAATGTCTTTCGGTACATAGTATACCTAAACAATATTCAGACTTTTTTTGGGGTTATTTATTTGGTTCCAGAAATGCGTGATACCAAAATAATAAAATTGTCCCTTGTCAATTTCTGTTATACAGGACATGGTGACATAAATGTATTTGTGTGTCATTTTTCCTACATGGTCACTATGCACCCCAAAAGACCATAAGGTCGCAGTGGACTGTAACCCCTTTTAAACTATCACTATGCACCCATGCAGGTTGTGACTTTGTGAGACGGCAGATAAATTTTTTGATCCCTGCGCCGTAGGCATTTAGACATTGCGTACCCGCATTTAGCACCTTGAGCTAATAGCTCAATCAGGCGCAAGAAATTGGGATGTCGTTTTTGGTTACAATATATTGTCTTTCAATATGCATCCCCACTCTTCAGGATTCAAATTGTAACCCAGCCCAGCCATTGTTGTACTTGATAGTACACCCGAAACAGATCTTCACAGATGTTGTTGTGCTGCGTCAAGGGTTGGAGGTAAAAGAGTCAATCTCACTGGTTTGCTTCTGCTCACAGCTCTAATCAGGTGAGAATACCGGTATTTATTGATGCGGCAACGAGGCTGACGAGGTGAAAGAGAAAATAGCAAAAAAGGACAAGCGTAAAATAATTTGTCATGTTTCAACCCTCATTTTCAAAGAAAATATTATATCACTTGCCGGAGATGATTGGGAAAAATCTTTTAAAAACCGTGTAACGTTTGACACAGATATAGTTGCAGCTGAAGCTAAATATCATCAAATTTGTTTCAACAAATTTAACTTGCCAGTCTCCTGCGTATGAAAATGTTCTCAACGCAATGAAGGACATTTTTTCATTCATTGAAAATCATGAAGACTCTCAGTTCAAATTGACTGGATGGAAAGCAATACTGACAGAAAACATACCTGATGACAAGAAAATTAAGAGAAAACTCGAAGAGAAGTATGGAAACCGTATTGTTATCACCTCAAAGGAAAACAGGATATCTTGAATCAAGCTTGGTACAATAGGAAAGATTCTGAGGCAGAATTATCGGTACTTCTGTAGCACCAAGCGACACAACATCTGCTCTGTCCAATAAATGAAAGACCGCGGCTTTGAAAATGGTTAAGGAACGGCAGGACTTGAAAGAGGCAGCTGAAATCTTCAACAAAAATAATACTGCACATAACCTTCAAGCGGACTGAAGTTTTTCCTCTTAATCTATGTTGCCCCCATTAAATAACTCTCCATAAATCACTACCGATATTCTTCCTTGATTGAAGCTGTTAGTAGAAGCAGATCAGTGAGACTGAATATTTTACCTCCAACTCTTGACGCAGCAAAATAACGTCTGTGAACATCTGTTCGCAGTGTAATATGAAGTACAACAATGGCTTAGTAACAATTTGAATCCTGAGGAGTGGGGGTGGATGTTAAAGACAATATATTGTAACAAAAAAGGACATCCCAACTTCCTGCGCCTGATTGTCTTTCAAAAATGATTTTTTGCAACTATACGAAAGGTTGTGGACCAATGTGTGGCCGTCGGAGTTTGAGACTTCGTTGCTCACCGGTTTGTGGCAATTGCCATGGAAAATCCTGCCTGAATGTCGAACCATTTGAAGTTTCCTGAGAAAAATGAAATGTGACCGAAGCAGAAATCCGAAACTCTTATATTGACTCCACGGATGTCATCGAAGGAAATATACATGCATTCATAGAAGGAAAAGACGAAGGAAAGAAAATTTGCGTTCGAACGTCTTTTCAAAAAACAAAAAAGTCGTGGATTAGGCCTATTAGGGGATACAACTTCGAGAAAAACGCACCCTGTAGTCATCCTCAAAGGTGTTGTGGAATAGAGTACCTCCATTATCCAGAATATCACATACGTTCAAATTGAGGGCGAGATTGTGACGAAACCGTTGGTTATACCAAAAAACGACCCAGAACCTTTTTTCTAGGAAATTTTATCAGCTTTCTTTTTGCTCTGATGTATTTTTGTCGTAAATTTGATAGGGACCGAGATATTCACGAAAAATCACATTGGGGCAGGATTTTAGCCCTTTACAGCGTTGCCAAATTTTATGCGGAAGTTTGGGCTTATTTCGACCTAAATGCAGTGGACTATCTCTGTTCTAGCGCGAATAAACCAAACGTATCTGTAGCACCGCTAGACTTTGTACGTGTTTATCCCCCCAAGTCGTAGTTTTTGACTATATTAACTGAACTCATATTTGAGAATTCACCTTTTTTATATTGGATATTGGATCTGTGGAAGATTTTGTTTTTTTCAGTATTATTATGTTTCTTTTCAAATGTATGTGAAATTCAAAAGACTCTCCTCACCAGCTTTGGTACGATTTAATATGAATACAACTGAAACCTTCCCCACACTTTCAATAGGGTTCAATAGTCAAGTTTAACGCAAACGAAAACTTCCATTAATGACCCCTATTAATACTTGATTTCGCATTTTAATCGATAATTGTCATGTGCAACCGAACATAGAAAATTCAGAAATCTCACAACTAATTGCATTTTTGAACCGAGTTATAATATTTAGGTAAGATACGTCAATCGTTCCATTCAATTTGGTTATACTAAATTCATAAATCATATTTTGAATAATGAAATACTCCTTGTATTAGAATTTCTTTATTTGATTATTTTTGACCGACGGAGAAATTTTGCAATCCCCTCGTATATTAATCTATCGATTAATGATCTTGGCTTTTGAAACGCTCTTTCGGTTCAAACGTTAATAAACTTGTTGATTAATTATTCTCATCTTCATTCCATCTTTCGATTAGGTAGAGATGTTTTCAGTCTGATCTGAAACCCAACAATCCCAAGCCACCAACCTAATCAATATTGTTTACCTGAATTTTTCTTGAAAGTGAAATCGAATAATCATGTTCAGAAAACGTACGAAATTAGTGTAATTTCAGTCGTCAAACTAGACATTTTCAGTTCATTGCTCCAAAATTAAATAGTTCTATTCTGGAACTCCAATCTCAAAAATATTTCATTTGGATGCTGCAGAATATAAATGAGGAAGCCAAAAAAATCTGTCTGGCAACTTAATCTAGTAAAAAACGTCATGCTAGGCTCAAAACATTTACAACTTAAACTGGCCGAATAAAGCAACCAGTAAAGATTCATTCATCAATTGGAAAAAAAATCCCACTTTCAATTAGCCGATATAAGTAATCGCTGAATAAAATAATAAATAAAGCTGAACTCTCGCTTATTGTACGTATTTGTATACATTTTGCACCCGAAATGTGATTGGTTTCTTTATTCGTGCTCGCCTGACCAATGGCATAGCGCCTATTCGCGTAAGGTGCCAAATACGGATACGGAATGTCTAAATGCGCCCCGTAGAACTATGCCGTCACGTCTTTTAGCCCTTCACCTCCTTGACAGTTGATTGTTTTTCAACCTATGTGCTCCTTCAGAGTGAACCAATAGTAATCTGAAGGTTCCAGGTTGGGGCAATACGAGGGTGGTTCAAAACTTCTCATCCAATTGAGTACAACAATTGTTTCGAGGCATTGTCCGCTTGTTAATAGACCTCATTTATTTTGAATTGCCGTCACCAATTTCTTCAGAGTTTTACAATACCTTGCTTCGTTGATGGCCTTCCTCTGAGGTAAATATTCAGTCAATATGATGCCTTTTTGGTACCAAAACACTAATGCCATGATCTTTTCGATTTAAATTTTGAACTTTTTGGTTAAGGGTGAACTAGTGGGAAGCCAATGTTCGGACTACTCTTGGTTTTAGGCATATAGTGTGTAGAACCCATGTTAGATTTGAGAAAATTATCACCGCCCAGTTCATAGAGCTTTCCGAAAACTCCTTGGAGGTTTGCACTCGATTCAACATATGTTGTTCAGTAAGCTGGCCCATCTTACGCACCCTGCATGGAGTCCAAGTATTACTGTGATTGTTTGTATGAGCAGAGTCCTTGACAGTTGCAAAAGCATTGCAGAAAATTCTCATCCAGAGTGAATATGCGCTATCGCCATGGACCGCATTCTCCACTTTTTTCACAATGTCTTTGTCAAAATCAACGGTCTCCCACTATTCAGATCGTCCATGTACATTCGTATATATATACTTTTTTCAGTTATGTACTTATTAGGAAAATGAACGAATAAATCCCTTTTTTGTAAGTTTTTCTTTGACATCCAAATAGCCAGCTGTGGTAGGTAAGTAAAAAGAAGTTCTAAGGTATTGGTTGAAAAAATAGAACCCGCCTCTATCATCGAACCCTGTAAATGATAAATATTGTTGGAATGATAATAATAACGAATGTATATTGTTACGTCTCACGCTACCCGGATTTTGAAATAAAGCATAAAAAATCAAGAGAATTGGAAGAACAGCAAGATGAATACATAATATAACAAATTACACAATGAGTTATTCTGATGAAGAAATAAACTTTCTCTATTTCAGTATCGTAATGAGTTCATTACAGTACTAAAAGAAGTGCTGTAATGAAACTCATTACAGCATTGTTTTCAGTTATATTGGGGGACGAATCCCCCCCCCAATGTTCAAAATTTTTAATTTTGCTCTACTCGCATAGGAAATTTTTTCGAACTAGCTCGATGCAAAGGCCTGTCTTTTTAGCTCCAATTTGCTTATTACGATCTCCGAATATGGCCAATTGTCTTCGAGATATCCAATTTTGAATGCAAAAAGATCCTTTTTCACTCAACTGCTGGTATCTCCGGAACTATTCGGCTCCTAGCAAGCCGACGGGGAGTTTTTTCTGCGGAAAATTTCCTACGAAAATCTGTTATGCTTAATTAAAAAACATTTTTTTTGCCTGTAACGTTAACGTGAATAAATAGCAAAAAAATTCCATTTTGCCATTTTTTGGTTGATGAACTGTATCTTCGTCAATATGGGGGGAAAACGTTAGGTTATAAGGGAATCTTACATCCTGAACTCCCCTCTAAATAGGTGGATTGATCGGTTCAGCGGTTTTGTTGGACCGATTAATTGAAATTTTGAAAAAATTAAGGGAAATTAAGTTTTTGTTCCTTGAATTTGACCTAATCATTTTAATCAATCAATAATTACAATATTTCTTCATTCTTCACTCAAATTGTTTTTTTTATAAATTATTGAAAAAAAAAATTCAAGAATTTCGGGACCATTTCTGCTTCACCTCCTTTGAAGCTATGGACACATTTAAACCTTCATTTTACTCAGAAAAAATTCATTGAATAAATTAAGAGTTTATAACCCTAAGCTACCCACGGTACTCATTGAGCGAAATTCTGAACGTCAGAATTTTTCCGTTTTCTGCAGAGCGACAACGATACAGTCCATCAACAAAAAACTGGTATTTTTTTGTTCTTTTTCACGTTAACGTTACAAGCTAAAAATTTTTTTTAATAAACCATGACAGATTTTTGTAGGAAATTTTCTTCAGAAAAAGAAACCGCCTGTCGCCTCACTAGGCGCTCAATAGTTCCGGAGATATCGGCAGTTGAGTGAAAAAGGTTCTTTTTAATGATTTCGTTGGATTTGGCGGAGAAAAATAATGATTGTGCTCTAACAGGCTCCTTTTAATTCCCAACGGTTCCTCCAATAAGAATTCTTCCAGAATATGATGAATTACCTTTGAAAAACGATTATGAAGCAAATTTTCATAGATTCCCAAGTTCAACACCATTTTTTCATGTGAAAAAATTTTTTAAGAAAAGGAATGAAACGGTAAAAAAAAATCTTTGCCTTTACGGAGGCCACACCGAAAACTCACCTCAGTGACAAAATCTAATATCATTTCTCCAACCATATGATAAACAATCTCTGAACCTGGGAATTGAAAATGGTATTCATTTCTATGATTACTATTTTGAATTCATCTATGTTGCAAACAAAAAATTTTCTCATCAAAAAAAATTTCGATGGCCCTCAAGACGAAAAAATTACAAGCTTGAACTCTTGAAGTAAATTTACGTGCTAACGTCTAGAAATAACAGTACGCTTCAGCCTTTTTTCAATTCGAGGTTTTTTTCACACGATCATCTATCTATTCAATTAGTTTATGTCCACATTCTTGAGGAGTTTTTTCAACATCCAAAACATGAATGTAAGTTATAGTTCCAGCAGGGTGCGTACCTACCTCTTTTTTTCCCTGTAATGAACATACAACTTCGATGGCCTGCACGCTCCCCTGATTTTCACATGTCGATTTGTATCTGCTTATTCACGCTGACTTTTGAAGTAATCACCAGTCACTTGGCAAAAATAGTTTTCAAATTGCTAACTGTCGATCGATCAACTTTAAATCACTTTCAAAACAAAAAAATTAATGCTTCGAAAGCCTCGTAGCGGGGCAATAAGAAGGGAGGGTATAAGTCCCTTCATTATTTCTAAAATGAGTTAGTTTCTCCGCTGCATCCTGCGAAAACAGTTTTTTGTTTAAGTATATGCTTATAATTGTTGTGCCAAAACTCGCAAATAGTATTTGAAGCCTTTTTTCAGTAGATGTAGATTTCTTATACCTACCTTTTCAATTATTTTTCAGTAATTAGTGATACGTATGAACATTTTGACGCTCTGACAGCCTGTTTTCCTTGGTGCACAACCACCACAGCTAGATGTATTCCCCGAGGCAGTAGATGTGAGCATTTTTCCTCTTTTCGAACGAAAATTCTCATTCAAATCTAATGTTGCCAAGGTATTATTGTTTGATTTTTTTCAGCTATTAGTCATGAACCGCATGCCAAATCACTACATTTAACTTTAGCTTACCAATTTCCAAATAATCAGTTCAATGGCTTGAAGGCAATGGTTGAAGATCTGGATCCGAATGTTGCAGCAGAATGGGAACTGAGGTTATATTCAAGAGATACTCGTGTTAATGGAAAGCAGGTGTACAAGGTGAAAATATTATCTTGATATATAAAACTTTGCCATTTTGTTGATTACACTATTTATAACTCAAAATTGGATGAATTGTTATGAAAGATTTTTTTGGATTGTTCTACGACAGGGTTAAAATAAAATGTATCAAAACTCAGAAAAATTTGATGACTTGCTAATAACGCCAGTAGGTGTCGCTACGGTTAATAGCGTTTTCGTGAAAATATTATATTTGATATTAATTCGATGAACTACATTTTCTAATAATATTAACGCATCTGTGTCCATGTGTTATTACACTTACCTACGGAAAATTTTATGACGAAATCTTTTGAACAAATCTTCATTCTACTATTATATATTTGAACAATTACTGTGTATTCTGAATTGCCTGAACAGATGTTTTGGGGGCTCACTGATTCTTTTGTCTAGTGACTTCCGACAGCCAATACCGGTAATTTCAAAATCGACGGCTGCCGATGAAATATATGCTTGCCTAAAATCATCAACTTCAAATTTGGCTAGGTAATAAAGCTTTGATGCGTCATGCACCTGCAAAAAACTAAGTCCTTTTTGTAACGCTACATGAGGGGAATGTGCAGGTGTAACTGACCAATCTTTGGCATAGATGGAAGAATAATTGACAGTGGCGACAGCCACTCAGAATCAGATTAATTTTTTGAGGCAAAAAGTATTAATTTAACGTGAATAAAGTGATGAACAAATGAAATTTTTAGATGATATTTTTTTTTTGTTATTTTGAACAAATAGGGGTTGCTTTCAGGGGTTGAAAAATATAAATATCTAAAACTAACATTGATCCAAAATACTGTCATAAAATTGATTAAAATTAATTGATTATATTAATAAAGATCGTTTCCACACATTTTATGCTGAAGGAAGTGGTTTATACGGTCCTGAAGTATATGAAAACCTACATTAAACTTTATAAAACGCCACTGAGGCCCAAAAATTACTTTGATTTCAAGTAAGAATAAGTTTTTTTTTATTTTTGATAAAGGGGTTGTTTTCACCCCTTAAAAATAATGAGCATAAATCGGCATAGGGTAGGAGAAGGAGACAAGTATAGCTTATATCCAAAAATTCATCAAAATCGAAGCATCTTGATAGAATTCGGGGGTAATGCCTAATTTTTGCCCTCATTGACTGGACTAATTGTACAGGACAATTTTATGTTCACTTTCAAGGTATTATATCTTAATAGTTCATTATAATTATATTAAAGTTGCTCTTTTATTTATCGATTAAGATAGTACGAAGTCTGCCGGGTCAGCTAGTTTTTAATATAGATATAGATCTTACATGATATAGTTTGTTGAAATCAGGTTAGAAAAATTATAAAAATATACAGAGTGTTTCATTTAATATCATAAATTATCCTGTATATTTGAATTTATGCTCAAGAACACGCCATTTGATTCAAAAGTCGAAAAGTCTCAATCCATAAAGGGTTTCCAAAGCGTATTATATTAGTTTGATGAACCCCGATTTCGGTTGTTCCTGTTCAATATGTGCGCATACTATTTCATAGATCAGAAAAGTTGTAAATGGAATAAGGCATAATTTCTTTTCTCTATTTCAGTATCGTAATGAGTTCATTACAGTACTAAAAGTAGTGCTGTAATGAAACTCATTACAGCATTGTTTTCAGTTATATTTTTCGTTTTGTGGTTGTCAGTACTGACCTCCGATCCACTCAAATTTCGAATCAAATCAATTCAAATTTCGCAATCTGTCAAATTTCGTTAGTGACACCAACTGCCAAGATACAATACAAAAGTCACTGATCTGAATTTTTATTTGAATTCGCGAGTTTTCCACAAAACTTTACTGAAATAGAGAAAATATCGTCTAATACTCGTTGCAGAAGGCAATTCCAACACTCATGCTTTCGAAAACGAGCGACGAAGGAGCGAGTTTTCGAATTTCGCATTCGTGTTGGAATAGGAGCTCATTCTGCAACTTGTTTTAGAATATACTATTACCATAATTTGAAATATCGATAAGTGACAGAATGCGGGAAGGAAATTGACGAAATGTAATAATCTATTGAAAGAAAAAAGGATGATAACTTCTCGAAGGACCTACTTTGGCACAAATTAAGCTCGTTGCCAAACTGCAAGTATGTTATAGGAGTGATATTACGAGAGTCCACCGGTTTTGTTGGCCGTGGCCTATTAAGAATAATTTCACTTAAAGTTTCGCCTGAATCTGCGGTAGGCATCTTCAAAGAATTCTTGATCTAATATTGCCACAACCATAGAGTTACCAACCACTCTTTTGAGTACTCTTCAGAATCCTCTGAAGATATAGGCGAAATAATTTCTAATAGATCACGGCCAATAAGCCGGAAAAACTCTTGTGAAATTCATTTTAACTGGTCCTGAAAGCTTTATCCTATTATTTGTCTCAGTAGTATTTCGATTTGGATATGTTTTTTTATGTGTGGCGGTTTTTTCATTCGTTTATTTTCTTTTCCGGGCAAGAAAATATCTGAACCTGACTTCAAATCAATTTGTAGAAACTTCTGAAGTATATTCAAATATACAGGGTGGGCTTATTTGTCCCTCTTTCAACAAAATTTGACCTGTCCTAACGTTTTTTCGTTATTCCATCCCAAAGCTGAAAATTCGGGATGGAAAATTATGTATATCAATCAATCAATCAATTTTCATAAGGGTCATGTTCGAACAGCAATTACTTTTTGATTATGTAACTTACAGAAATTATGTTGGTATCGTTTTTTTGCTCATATCTTTGCGTGTTAGCTCATTGGAAAAAAAATATACTTCAATGTGCTAGTACTTGTACTATTGCTGATTCATTACGAAAATCAGTACATTTTTTTATGGCATTTTCAAGTTGAATGTTCTCATTGTGTTCTACTTCAATAAAAGGCTGTAGTATCATCTTTCAACAAATATTTTTTTCACATCTGTAGGACCTTTATGTCTAAAGAAATCGATAGTATTTGGAAGGGTGATAGAAAATAAAAAAGTAAATTCAAAATGGGGGCTACTCCAAACTTAAGGATAGTCGGTGATAGTCATGACCAAACACACTCTCTATTTGCATATTATTTTCTCCTTAACAAAAATTAATTTTCACTTTCTTCAAAGTTGAGTCCTATTGGGGCGGCAGAACGGGTCTCTGTTTAAGGCAACAGTTCGGCTAGCGCCGGCCCTGGGAACACCCCGTATATCTCCAGCAAATCATTATCCTCGACGACAAGCTATTTCAATAACTATGAACACAAAATAACAATTGATGCTCGTCCAGTTATACAATGCTTTCAACATAAAAGAATTATCTTGTTTCCTAGATAAGAATCGTTTTTTTACTATTCTTCACTGATTAACAGATGCGCAACAGGGGCGGGGGGAAGAAGTGCCGAATTCAGTACTTTGTAGTGAATTATTTTCCCAAAATTTTGGAACTACCTGGTTCAACAAATAGCGCAATAAACCCAAACATGATAAAAATACAAATACTCATATTTTTATGGGAAATGAAAGAATTGCCACTTCTCCTCCTATAAAATAGCTTGGCATCTTGATAAACAATAAGGCAAACCTAAAAGCTCACTCCGGAATTATAAAGAAAATAAAAATCCATTTCGGTTGCCATCGTCTTTCTCCTTTTATCTGTGATACATTCCAAACTTCTGCCCCATACAGTGCTACACTCTGTACCATACTCTTGTACAGAGTGTCCAAAGGGTGTGGGTATTCGTATATTTAATAAAAACAGAACAACAAATCAGAAGAAAAGTTTGTCTATATTTAAATTTGGACAAGGTTTGATAAAATTTGGTAGCAAAAATTATTTTGTCCAAATGTTGACCCTTGCGCTGCTGGCACTCTTCAAATCAAACACGAAAATTAGCCATCACGCGTCTACACATCTCTGGGGTGATAGCGTCTATTTTGGTGCGGATATATTTCTTCAATTCGTTGTTTGTTTGCATACACTTTCTGTTGAAGGTATACCCATAAAAAATAATCAAAAGGTGTTAGTTTAGGGACTCCTCAAGGTCAGTTGATAGTGCTATGACGAGAGATAAGTTTTTCCCGGAAAAGATTATTGACAAGTTAAAGTGATTGGTTGGAGGCGTGGCAGGTGACACAATCTTATTGAAACCATGTTTCCACATTAAGAGTCACAATCTTTTTCAGCTTAGGAACGAAGAAGTATTTTAAAATATTTCGCTGTCGTCAGTGTTCACAAAAATAAGGGCTAACCATGACAGCCTAAACAAAAACCTTGGGGCTATGTAGGGGTCATTCATGTTTCTGCCTTAGATTTTCGTTGGCCCAGAAGAGGCAGCGCGATGGTTCTCCAGGTACGCTTCCATCGTTAAAAAATCTTCAAAGATTAGAGTAACATCCTATAAATACGCTACCCCTCCAAACCTCCCCGTTCCTTGGTCAGCGCAGATACAAATACCCCCTACCCTTTCTGGACACACTTTATATATTTATGTTTCTTGCTACTCGTAGTTATATTGTTGTCCCACAGCAGGGAGTTTAGTGTGTATGTAACGTTTCTTCCTTTATTAATTCTTTCCTGTATATCGTTCTCCTTGTTTATTCAGAATGGCTCCCAAATATTTGCACTTTTCTACTTCTTTAATTAGGTCATTATATTCAAATGTTTGACTTCTTCAGGCTTAACCCCGCCAACTCATATTCCTCTTTTAGTTTTCGGACCATAAATCAGCAAAATACAACGTGGACAAATTATTATCCGCCTGTCCATCTTATAAGAGATCTGTTCAAATAAATCTTGCAGAGAGTGGGTGATAAACAACAGCCCTGTCTTAAGCCTTTTTAGGTTTCAAATAGATGAGTCAGATCATTTCCGCGTTTTATTCTGGCATGGTTCTGTTTATAATCATTTTCAAGAATGTTTGCACCTTTCTCTAGGTACGTTACCTGACAAATTCATGAGACTGGTACGCCTTTTCAAGATCAGTGCTATGTGTGTTTCTCCATTGCGTTGTACTCTCTTCTCTGTGGGGAGTTTTATTGGGAAGATGTTTTTTTACTGTTGACCGTCCCTCTCGGAATCTAGCTTGTTCTTCGGGTTGCTTATCTCTTCCTCAATTAAGTTTTTCAAAATTCTGGAGGAAACTTCCAATGTCACTGCGATTTCCCTGTTGTTTCCAGTTTTATGAATTGGAAAAATGTAAGTTGTTCGCCACTCTTCTGGAGGTTCTTCAACGTTGTAAACTGGTGTGAACTAGTTTAACTCTCATTATATAAAGTTATCATCTAAGATAAATAGATAACTGAAAAATGATTGGGGTTTGTTAAGTCAAAGATTTTCGTCTCTAGACGGGATCACCTTATTTTGAAACACTCTGCATAAAGGAGATCTAATGTACTAATGAATAGTTAATATACCACTTTACCAAATGATCGTAGTAATCTTTTGGAGAGTGAAACCTACAACTCCCCCAACCCCCCGAATTTTTTTACCAATACGCCTCTGTCATCATTAATCTAATATCATGCATTTAGCCTTATTCACATTGTCATTTCAGGTAATCCGCGAATATGTTCCTCAGGAATCGGACGACCTTGAGTTGAAAATCGGTGACTATTTATATGGCAGTACAGAGTCCTCCAGCAGTTCCACAACAGACGGCTGGTTAGAGGGGACGTCTTGGTCGACCGGTTGCAGTGGTTATTTCCCCGAAAGTCATACTAGCAGGGTTCCAGAGTCTGACGTTTGGACCCTCCACAAGAGCGTTTCCCTCAATAAGTGCGAACTATCGCGAGACATGACTGATTTCTCGAAAATTGTGACTGAGGCTCAGATTGAGGAGTATTTGAAGGATAGGTTGATTGTGGATCTGGCTGGTGTGTCTATCACGAATGGTACAGAAGTAAGTATTTTCTCCCTAGCTATCAGACAGGAGGCTTCTTGTTTTAGTGGATAATAATATTAGTAAATATTGAACAATGGTCTTTCACAGGGTTCAGTTCTGGCACCTCTTATTTTTAATTAATTCATTAATTGCTAAGATATCGTTCTGGCTTTCCATCATTCTAATTTTCAGAGCATGGAAAGTACCCTTTTCACAGATTTAGAAATCCAATAAAATTATTTTTTCAAGTGGCATCGTTTGTGCCCTAAATATAATAAAACTAGGGTTTCAAACTTCTATTCAAACAATCATCAAGAATATACAACCATTATGGCAATTATAAATATACTGTTCCACAAGAGTTAGGGATATGTCTATCGTGTTCAATCGTTTTGAAATGTATGTAATCATGGAGAAAAATGCTGTGAAATCCTTTGAAACTCAATAACAACTCCAATCGATCCAATAAAAATCAGTATAAGACATTTCGTCAATCTGAAATTTGGTTCTTTGTCAGTCAGTTTATCGACTGCATCGTTTATCGATTTGAAACGAGTTTTCTGAAATGCCAAGTCGTAAATTAACAAACGCTGATGCTAATAGGGCTATCGGAATGCTACAGTGTGGCCTAACTCAGGTTGTTGTAGCGGAAATGCTCCAATCAGCCAAATTGTGATATCTTGACTTTGGAATAGGTTCAGGAAGACCAAGGCGTGGTTGGCAACGAAAAACAACACCTGCTCACGATCGTTTCATATCCGTTTTGGTGAGAAGAAAGCCTACATCCACGTTTAGAATGCTACTTCAAAATACTTCAAAATGCAGATGGGGTTCAAGTTTCCATCGAAACCGTCAGACCACGTTTGAGAGAGGTGAATCTAGGTTCTAGACGTCCATTAAGAGGAGTTCCATTAACGCGTGACCATAAGCGTCAAAGACTGGAATGGGCAAGGCAACATTTCAATTGGAACAATCCATGGCGTAGTGTCCTTTTCACTGATGAATGATTGGATGATTTTCAGATTCTCGAAGAATAAGGATATGGACAATTCCACGCATACCGAGTAATCGTCGCTATGTCCAAGAAGTCCATCCATTCCGAGAGGGTAGTGTTATGGTATGGTCCGGGATATGTTCCAGCGGACGCACAGATCTACACATTTGTCATAGGAATATGACCGCCTTACACTATAGGGAGCATGTCATTGACAATGTTTTGCCAAATTATCAGCTGCTATTGAATTTTTAATTTCCAGGCGATAACGCTAGACCGCACCGTGCAGGCATAGTTGAGAATGCGCGCGAGGAGCTTGGTATTCCACATCTAGCAATACCTCCGCACTCACCAGATTTGAATTGCCGAGAACATGCATACGATATGCCCCAAGGAAGATAAAAAAATCATCAACCTACCCCAGAACCCTTAAATGATCTGGGAGAGCTTTTCCGCGTTTATGGAACCAAATACCTCAAGACATGTTCAACAACCTCCTGTGTAGCATGTGAAGAAGATGTCAAGTATGGACTCTGAGGCCATACATTGTATTGGTAGTATTAAAATGCTTGAATTTTCTCGGAATAAAATTCGTTATTTTACTCGATTTTTCTTAACCACTGCAGACCTACAGGGTGAATTTAATTTTATTTCCTGCAACTTAAAATCATATTCATATGAGTTTTCATCAGAAAATCTCATTAAAATTATATTTGTTTGCAATTTAAGTCAATATCCGTAACTCATGTGGAGCAGTTTATCTCGGAGTAAAATTTTATTCCTCCCTTAATTTCAACGCCCATTTGAATTATTCTTGTTTGAAGCTTGAAAACTTCAGAGTGGTTCAGAAAATTTTTTATCGTTGACTTTAGGGAGGGAAAAAGCTCAATAGCCTAGCCGCGACACCGTCCGATGGTCTTTAAAAAACTGAAAACCCCGCATCAGCTGCTTGGCTTGAATACAAAGGACACCGATTCCATGCAAGAAACTCGTTTCGGTCTCTGGGACACCAATTACTATGGAATTCTTCAGGACAATATGCCTATTTAAGCTCACTACTGACCTCTGGGATCATTCAGTGCACAGTCTTTTTAGTAAGGAGTGGCTGCTCACTGTTTGACTTCCTGCTCCGTATGTACCCACTTCTGAACTAGGCTCGAGAGTAGCTCTTCAGGAAGGTCTTGGTCGACTCTACTACCCGTACAAATTAAGGTAGAGAGCCATGCCCCTGGCTTCTTCAAGAATAGAGCTCTAAGAGTTCGGTATAGGCAGAGTACTAATATCACACCTTGGATCATCCCATCCGAAAACTCTAGGTTTCAATAAAGACTCTGAATGGAGTCCTAACTAACAGATTGGGTTCGACCACTGTACTGTCGCAGTTTCAGGGGGGAATGCAGAGTCAGCCATATTTACTGAGTAACAGTATTCTCTGAGTCTGCTTCGGGATTATGGATTCGAGGGGTCATTTAAAATGTGGAAAAATGGTTGGACCATTAGAAAGTATGCTATCCGACAGGAGGTTTCGTGTTTTTGTCGATAATAATAGTAGTAATTTCGATACTTCGAAAAACATAAAGATCAGTTTCAGCACCTCTTCTTTTCAATTTATATTTGTGTGACATTCCAACTGCTTTTTCGGAAGAATATATTTATGCTGATGGTATTGCTCTGGCTTTTCATCATTCTAATTTTCAATCAATAGAATGAATCCTTTCCGCAGATTTGATTATCATGAAAAAATTATTTTTTTAAGTGGTATTCGTGCCCAAATGAAGATAAAACCGAGGTTTTATGTTTTCGTCTGAATTATCATCAGAAATATAGAAAATTGAGGTTCTTCCCCTTAAAATATAATTTCAATCCTAGATACCTGGGAATCAAACTTGATTGCTCTGTATATTTCAACGCCCATTTAGATGAACAGCGTTTGAAGCTTAAAGCAAGAAATAATATACACCAGGAACTAGCTGAAGCTTTTTTCCTGAAAACTTAATATGGGTTTTCTCTACCAGTCTCTGAAACAAGAAGGAACTAGAGAAAAATTTGTAACAATATAATTCTAATTCTTTCTTGTTTCAGAGACTGGGAGAGAAAACCCATATTAAGTTTTCAGGAAAATGCAGAGTCTTCCCAGAAAATATTTCAATAGATAGCTGAACCTTCATGTGGCGCTGGTTTAACAATACTCCGTACGGCAGCGATAGCTTTGATTTTTTTCTGCTGCTGAATATTGTTCAGCTGAACAGTGTTCATGTAAAAAAATTGATGATCAGCCCAACTAAATTTTCCTACAAGGATTATTACTGGTGCTATTAAATCTACACCTAGTCCTCCCAAATATTGTCCCTCCCCATATTCGCAGAGAAATAACAACTTTGAATTTTTGGAACAAATTCAATTCTTTTCCAAATTCATTCCCCATACTCATCTACACTGCGCAAAAAAATTAACTCACATTCTGAAAATCTCCATTTTGATGAAAGTTAACTCTGCATTTACTTTATAACTTATTTTTTATGTTCTCTCGGGAAGGTTTTGAACGAAACAAGACACATTAAATGGAAGAAAATTTCAGGATTTCACCGAAACTTATATGAAGGAAGAGAAATGAACAATTTTCAAAATACATACTGAAATGCTGATAAGTGATTTAATACTTGGTTTTTTCACACCTTGCATTAATAACAGCTTCGCAACGACAGTTCATACTCAAATTAATGATTTCTTAGCCTTCTGTTGAGGTTGTCCCAAACCTGCTCAATCGGATAAAGATCTGGACTTCTTGCTGGCCATTCCATTCGAAATCTTCAACCTCTTCAAGGTACTCCTGAACGATGCGGGCACGATGGGGTCTGGCAATTATCGTCCATAAAAATTAAATTTTCACCAATATATGGGGTAAATGGTACTACATTCTCTTCAAGAATGTTCCTATTATACATATCAGCATTCATAGCTCCATTATCAACGACCACTGGGTCTGTGCGAGCAGTCAAAGTTATTCCACCCCATACCATAATCGATCCTCCTCCGAAACCAATAGTATTCATGAATTTGCACTGAGCATATCTTTCATGTGGAGGTCGTATACAAGAGAACGTCGATCACAATGGTAGAGGCAGAATCTAGACTCATCTGTGAAGAGATCTCTTTCCCAATCGGCCTCTTCCCAATGTATATTCTCTCTCGCAAAATCCAAACGCGCCCTTCGATGGCTTGGGATAAGAGCTGGGCCTCTTGCCGCGACACAAGGCTTTAAATCATATGCTCTGAGGCGATTTCTTATTGTCTGAGTGCTAATTTGCACCCCATGAGTTTGCTCAAGCTGATTTTGAAGGAGGCGAGCGGTTACAAACCGTTGTCTCAACTAAGAATCTCTCAAGTAACGTTCTTGAATTGCAGTTGTTACCCGTGGTCTACCCTGTCCCGGTCTTCGGACATTCATACCTGTCTTCCTGAATCACTGCAACATTCTGGACACACTTGTATGGGAAACTCCAAACCTTTCTGCAATTCTTGTGTATGTCCACCCTTCTTCTCGCAAAACTACCGCTTCGGCACATTCTTTTTGGGTCAAATTGCGTGTTTCGCGTTTCATAGCGATCGAGTGTAGAAAATCAAACGAAAGGAAAACTATTTATCACTAGAATTGATCCAGAACAACTGATTTTAGAATGAAGCCAATACATTCAAAATCGGATAATATCATATTTTTTAATCCTGCTGGGAAAAAACATCTGCATTGAAGAAAAACGTTGAAAGTGGAAAACATATGCATGCATAATTCTGATAAAAATAATTATCATTAAGAACACCTTCAGTTGTAAAATAAATTTGAGATTTACATAATGTGCGTAAATTTTTTCGCGCAGTATATATTAAGGTCCCCAAATTGAAGTTGCGTAAACCTTTTTGGTCAAATTTTCTAATTGATATAAGTAGAAGCGACAAGGAAATTTTTCAATCTGAAGGGAATATATACAACTATTACTATTCACCTAGTCACGAAATGCACTGTAAGCCTTAGAAAAGAACGCTGTAGGCAATAAACTTGTACGAGTAAGGAAATTGTGTCCTGGAAGCCTTTCCAGATATTGGATTTCATCAAATCTCTGGAAATTGAAGGTGGTCTGTAAAAGGCATGGTAAGAACAGCTCTATCATGGGGCATAATAGACCTCGAAGTCGCAGGTTGCAGTGGACTGTAAGTCCTTTATAAAAACTTCTGGTCAAGTTGAACCTTCGTTGGACGCCTTCCGAATGCATGTTAAACTCGTGATAGTTGATCAACAACTGATAACAAACACCAGATGAGTTGCACATACCAATTACCCCACATACGGACCCCAAAAAATAACAAAAAAGTTGTCTTTAATCGAACCATTTGGTCTCATATTTCATATGTGGGTGTAATAATCATAAAAACATTCTGAAAATGATTCAATAGCAAAACTCTAGTTTTCTCTCGAATGTCCACCTTTTTAGCAGTGTATGATGTCATAATAATTTTAATCGACAAAATTCTAACCTTCCCCAGGCTAACGGCACAAACCAACGTAATATATTCATCCTGCGTCACGCAGAAAGAGTCGACTGCGTTTTCGGGAAATGGGTTCCTCATTGCTTCGACGAAGCTGGAAATTACATCAGAAAAGATCTCAACTTACCACCCTCAATGCCTGCAAGGAAATCCGGACCGAAGGGATACATTTGGGATGGTCCCATAACCAGTATTGGCTCCTTTCACGCTAGATCTATCGGAGAAGGCTTCAAATCGAGCAATATTGATATCGATCATGTGTATTGTTCGCCCAGCTTCAGATGTGTTCAAACGCTAGATTTTTTCTTGCAGGTAAGAAAACAAGTGACCTATTTTGCCTTTCAGGTCTCGAGAATAACTCTCGCAATCACATTTGAACTTGATAGTTCTTCGGTTAAAGATATTTATTACATCATCAGTTGAACTGAACCCAAACTGCCCTTCATGTACAGGATGGGCAAAATTGGTGCTACCTGAACAACAACTTTTCAACCGAGAGAGATAGAGGAAAATGAATGACACGTTACCGTGGTATTTTTTAGAGAAACTGATAATGCCATTTGTTTTCTAGTTATAGGCCAAAATTGAAAATTTGATTTCACCTTTGGCTATTATCTCCGTTTCTGTTTGTGCTAAGATGTTGAAATGACAACATTATACAGGCAATTTGTTCATAGCAATCCAGTTGCTCACTTTGTTCTTTCCCAATAGGTTTTCTTCTTGAGTTATATCTATTGTTATATTGTCTGGGAAGTCTTTGCATATTCCTGAAAACTTAATTTGGGTTTTCTCTCTCAATCTCTGAAACAAGAAAAAATCAGAAAATTTTTTCAAATACAGTAGAATCCGTTTATTATGACGCCGGCTATACTGACCAATCGCATATAATGACGCAAATGCAGTGTTAAGTTTGGTTTCATTCAAAACTCCTTACAATAGGATCCGGATTTAATGACTTCGCTTATAATGACATGTCGCTTACAATGATATGATTTCAGTTACAACAATATGATTTTTCGAAAATTTTTCCGGTTATAGTGACAGCTCGATCGTTTTCTCAAGCTACCCTACCCTGTTTAACGCGTGCCGACATGCTTTTTAGTATAATCCAGATCCTTGAAGAGATTATTGGTGTTTTGTGGACAAAATGACATCCATTGAAGCATTTCTAAGTTATACAATGGTTTAAGAAGCTATTACTTCAAGTCAAAAAAAAAAACAAACGCAAACTAAAATTTCAGATTATTTTTCTAAAAAATGAAAAAGTTCTTTATATTTAGTTTTTTTTTGTAAGAGAAGCTATTTTTAATTTTTTCAATAAAGCAAAATCTGAATTAGTCGTTCTCTTCTCACACTGAATTCAAGAAAAATTTAATCAATTTTGCTGAAATTCTGCTTTATGTTACTTCCGGCTATTATGACGTATTTTTTATTTCCTCTCGATGTAATTATAAACGGATCTACTGTAATAGAAGAAAGGCGCTTGCGTAAAAATTTGAGCACTAATATGTCAGGGCCCAAAACTTTACAAAAAGAAAGCACTTTAAACTCTGAAGCGTAACGTTTCGTAGTCTAAATCAGACTCCTTCGTCAGACAATTCCTATTTTTCATATAACTTCGTAGAATCGTTTTTTTTTTCAGTCCTGGTGAAGTGCAATATAGAATCTAAACTCTCTGGAAACCCGTTCAGTAGGTCTACACCTATCCAGACCAATAAGTTGATGATTCACTGATAAAGAAAAAATAAATGAAAATTCAAACTCCAAAATTAAATATCTTTTCGCGACTCTCGTGGTAACAACGCAATTATTTTTCACCTTTTATAGCAAATTGGAATGTCGTTTTTTTTTAAATTTTTATCTTCAGTGTAGGCACATCAAAACCTGAATGAAGTTTCTTAGGGGGCGTTGAGTGTATCACTTCCCCTTCACTCAATAGATAATGACCACTTTTGCTTATTCAAGTTTTTCCTGATGCTTCTGAAAATGCTATTTTAATAGCAGCAATAGTTTTTTGGATATTTTAATATCCAAAAAACTTTTTTTCCCCTCGTTCTGCTATTTGGGTATATGTGTTAATTTGTTTCATGTATTTTATTTTGAATTTTTAAGATTACTTAATTACCTCGAACGGAAATTTTCAGGGTTTGGGTAAGAAGCAGGACATCAAAATTCGAATAGAACCGTGCCTTTTCGAATGGACGCTCTGGTATCCAAGTCTTCCCGATTGGATGTCTCTGGAAGAATTGGCTTCAATTGGTTATAACATCGACACCAGTTATAAACCGTTCAAGAATATCAGTGACATCAAAATAAATGAATCTATCGAAACCTTCTATTCGAGAAGTGTGGATTTTTCAACTAAAATCATTGAAGACCACCCTACTAGTAACGTTCTAATAGTCGCACACTCGGCAACCTTAGACACCATGACTAGACACCTCGTGCAAGAAAAAGGACTGCGAGGCAAGGGTGAACTGGTTGATCTCGTGAATAAAATGCCATATTGTAGTTTGCTTCAGGTAACGCAAGAAGGAGATAAGTGGCATTTCGTGGATCCACCTTGTCCACCTATGTCGTACTGCGTGAATCGTCGATTCGACTGGAAAATGCTTTTATCAGATTGAGTTATATCCATTATCGTGTTTTTTATTTTTTTGAAAACAAACATTTATTTATAAGGTGGAATCAACGTTGTTGTGTACTTAAAATTGTTGTGATAGTACTATCATCTATATTGTATATCAATAAATGATACGATGTACAAGTTGTTGAAACTATGTTTTCATTTAAAATTTTGGGTAACTATTGCACTAATAGAAAGTACAAAAAAAGATTCAGACAGTCCATGGTTTTTGATGTTGGAACACGAGTTCAACTACAGTATCTCACAAAAGTAAAGCAAGATTTAAAAGTGATCCTGTGATTACATTTCCGGTTCTCTTTCAAACTGATGATCAGATGTTTTCTCCTTTTTAAATTCATTTGTGAAATGTGACTGTTTTCGTCACCTTCTTTTATCTTTTCTTCGTCAATGGTCTAACCAAGCTTATACAAGTATCACCCTAAAAAGATCAAATAGCACAAAGAGAAGCTCCTGCATTTTTCTCTGGACTAGTTTATTTTTATTCCCTAATCAATTATTGCATATTAAAAAACCTGAGGAAAGGATACCATATGGAACATTTTTAAGACACCCTGCTTTTATATACAGGTTTATTGACGAATATGGGTCTATAGAATATTTTTGGGAAAAACACAAGATTCAGGATTGAAATTCTAAAGGTGAGCATCAAGTAAGAAGGCGACTTCTCGTATATTTTTTTTAAGGTTCTAGGATACAACTATCGTTTTTCAAATGGGAAGACCCATTTTTTATAGCATGACTAGATTGAAGTCTGAGTCTATTTGATTCCAAAAGTTTTGAATTTTCCCGAGAAAATTCTCTTTCAATGAGGAAATACGAAAAAAAAATCTCAAAATTGAACTCTGTCGAAATAGGGTGATTTTCAGAATATGATGCAGGCGGTCACGAATTCTTTGTCAAAGTTAGAAGTGAGGAAACACCAAAAAATCGTTTTTTCAAATTGGAACCCCATTTTTTCGAAGCATTTTCGAAATCTTCGTCGAAAAATAAAAGGAGGATACCCCAAAATGAATATTTTTCGAGATATTCAGGAAAAACAATTTTGTCTTCAATTTTCAATCTCAATCCGAATAATTAGCGGTGAAGTGAAATTTCTGGAAATCTCTGTTATCGAGAATATATTTTCTTAAAGTTCAGGGGAGTTCAGATTTTCAATAATCATCTGGAATGCTAGAGCCTTCTGGTACTTCTTGTTTTGTTGAAACAAATGTTCAACACATATGGGCCTTTTATTCTGATAATATTCAAATATCCCGATAAATATTCATTCATCTTAATTCAGGAGAATTTCTTTATCCTCATTGTAGGGAAATTTGAATGTTCAGTAATGAAATTGTTACATGTTCTGGTAATTATTCTTTCAAAAGCATTACAAATTATTTTTCTCTGCATTCCTGACAATTCTTTACTTTTGATTCACAAAGTCTCACATTGAGAACTTTGAAACAATTGTTGCTCTCGCATAACAAATGATAATTCCACAATTTAACTCGCGTAAACTATAGACAAATTTTTCCCGATAACAGAGGATTCCAAAAATTTCACTTCCGAGTTAATTATTTTCCAATAGAAAAACACATTCGGAATGAGATTGAAATTTGAAGAAAAAATCGTTTTTCTCTGATATCTCGAAAAATATTCATTTGGGATAAAAGTATTGGACGTATGCTCCTATTATTTTTTGACGAAGATTTCGAAAATACTTCGAAAAAATGGGGTTCCAATTTGAAAACAACGATTTTTCTGATGTTTCGTTTTTTCTAACTTTAACAAAGATTTTGTGACCTCCTGTATCATATTCTGTACATCACGCTATCAGAAAAGAAGCATCATTTGATTCCTAGGAAGAAATTACTGAAATTTCCATAGTTTCAAACATTTGGCATTAAATAAACATTCACATCAGTCACAACTAGTAGGTATTTCATTTTCATTATAATCGTGCATGCTTCAAAATCCAGGAACAACGAACAACATTTCGTTTTATTCATTGTGGTTTTTTAATCCTAATACAATTTGATAAAATTCTCTATCTCTAGTGACAATAGGAATTTTTTGTGGAATGACTATTTAATCTAGAGTATACACTAGAATTCAGAAGCAGATTCTTAGCGACAAAAGTTTTCTACGAATTTCGGTTAATTGTTTCATTTACATTTCGTTCGGAAATTCTCGTTTTAGAGTGGGACTTTTCCACACCCTTCCAATAATCACATCTATGAGAAGAAAACTACAAATCAGAGGTTGCACTTGCCGACAATAACCACGATTATTTCTTAAATAGACCGGTAGCTAGCAAGACCGGTCCACACCTCCAAAATGAAACCCCACCTTATGATTCTTGATGACGCCACTGTCGGCTGTCAATTAAATTAATAGAAATCTAATCTTTGTTAGGTTTTATCTATCACATCGTTTTGGGTCATCAACGAGTTTGTTCCCACGACCTTGAATGGAAAATCGGTGACTATTTTTATATGGTAGTACAGACTGAAGCAGTTCCATAGCAGACGTTAAGAGGGAACGTCATAGACAACCGGTTGCAGTGGCATAGCTCTTGATTCTCACGTTTGGTTTGGACTTTCCACAAAAACATTTTTCATCAATAAGTGCAACAAATTAGAAGATATGGCAGATCACCCGGAAATTGTGACCAAGACGCAAATGAAAGAGTTCTTGAAGGATAGGATGATTGTAGATCTTACAGATGTTGTGTCTACCACGGAAAGTTCTAAAGTGAGTATTTTTCTCGCTTGATATTGGTATAAACAAATTGGTCCTTCGAAACAATTTTTATAAATCTAACTTAATTTATGAACAGTTTTCTGGAAATCCAATTAACTGTCTTTTTAAGTCATTTAGGGAATTTCTGTTGGCACATTACAACATAAATATGAATGGAAGGAAAAACCTCTTCATAGATACAAAAAAGTACAGTACAAAAAAATTTACACCTCATTTGCACGAAAAGTTTTAAATGTAGTTCTTGATGACCTGAAAAATATAAAAAGACATTAAAATAGATGAAAAACGTATATACGCTTGGATTCGTAGTGGCCGAGAATCTATCTAATGAATCTTAATGAATATCAATTGAATCGTCCTGAAAATGAGAGTTGAATACATTTGACTGTGGAAATAAATCAAATTATCGATTGAAATTCTTTCGAAAGGATTCTACATTTTCTGAACCTTTTTTTGGTTTTCAAAACCAATCTTTGATAAACACTGAATTTAAATTTTTTTAAATGATTCAGACGTTCCTATATAAACTTTTGCACTCATTTTTTTGGGTAAAACAGTTTAAAAAAATAATGGAAATATTATTGTGGGAATAGGACAATTACAATATGTCAGAGTGTCTAATACATATATTTGGCGACGTTTCGCAAATTCACATTTGCTTCCTCAGGCCTACAAAATTAAAATCATTAACAACATTTTCCTTCTCTTACACAGATACACGAAGTGACAAAAAATCACATACCTCAATATGTTAAAAATTACAAATACCGACCATATAATGTAGAAAAATTTAAAATATTGTAATTGTCCTATTCCCACAATAATATTTCCATTATTAAATCTTGGAGGACACTAAGCAATATTTTAGTTTAAAAAAATATTGCCCAACAATGAACTTACAAAAAAAAATAGTAAAAAGTAATCCGATGAAGACATTCGATTATACAGAATAAAGAAAACTATACCTGAATATTGAAATTTGATATCAATGCAGTGAACAACATAACAACGAATTTTACCGAATAATATTTTATTGTGTAGGTATAATTTAATCTTTAATCCAACCAAAAACATTATCATGTAAAATGTTGCCAAGACGAGTTCGTATTCTAAACTTTGTCAAAAAGTTATCAGATCTCATGTGGATCCAAGCTGCTAACTCTACTCTCTTCATCTTCACAAGTCCTTATTTCACAAATTCTATGCCTTAGTCGAGGTGAAAAATTAATTCGCTGTTCATAACTTCTCTGTTATACGATATTTCTTATTTCTTATAGTTACGAAACGGCCAAGTCACTTACTTTGACCAAGGCATAGAATTTGTGAAATAAGGACTTGTGAAGATGAAGGTTGTAGAGTTAGCAGCTATGCTCTACTTGAGATCTATTGGACAATGTTAGAATTACAGCCTCGTCTTGGCAATATTTTACATGAAAATGTTTTTGGTTGGATTTCAATTCCTTTTGTACGTTTTTTATGACAATATCCTTCATTTTGTTCATTTTTCCCCAATAATGATTAAATGAAATATAATTATTGCGAGATCTATTTCAAGTCGTACTAATTCACAATTCATGTTTAAAATCGACAATGTACGAAAAATAGAAATATACCTTTACCTACCTAAGGTCGAGCTGAGATGGCGATGTATTTGGAGCTGCAATCACAACTATTCTATAAAGAATCCTATCAACACAACGTGACCACAACGTGAAATTGCACAAAGGAAACTGTGGTTGAGGTTATTACAGGAAAATTGCATTTGGTGTAAATACCCATGAGGAGTTTTACAAGAGCGTTATTTTATCCCCTTATTCAAACTGTGGGGGTAATTTTCACTGAGAATTCTTTCATATTTTTGTCGACATTTATAACAAGCAGTCCTCTATAAATATCAATTTTCAGACCACTGGCATCAAAATTGGCGGAAGTCTCACACAAACTTATACAAATCCTGGTAGTGAGGGTTCGGGGTGAAAGTTTCAAGTTTAAGAAATTTTCCTTCATTTGTGTACTGAAACTAGCTCACATACCGAATTTCATATTATTAGGTTTCATACTTTAAGTCCAGCATAAAATTTCCTTATTATCTTGATGTTGCAAAAATTCATGAAAAATCATCTTTCAAAAAATATTCTGTCCATGATTTTTTTAGACAACCTATTTTTAATATATTACCAAACAAAGGATATTTATTATGAAAAAGGTTTTATTCTATTATCAACTTGGAGAAGGTCTATGTAGGTTCGGATTTTAGACAGTTAGTCTCCTTATGACAATATGAAACTGTATGACCTCCACATATAACAACTCATTGTTGGAGTACGGCAAGAAAGATAAATACATATTCATCTATTCCTAAATACCTTACCGGATATTCTTTCTTTCGCAAACATTTCGAAAATTTAATCTTATTGTTAGGGAAGGATATATTGTATACATACCTATGGAGAAGATCAGTAACATCTCGTTCACTGATATTTAAATTCCTTCGTTCTCCCGTAGGTCAACACCACGAACCAACGTAATATATTCGTCCTTCGCCATGCAGAAAGAGTGGACTTTGTTTTCGGAAAATGGGTTCCTCATTGCTTCGACAAAGCTGGAAACTACCTCAGAAAAGATCTCAACCTGCCACCCTCAATTCCTCCAAGAAAAACCGGACCCGAAGGCTACAGCAAGGATGGTCCTATAACCAATCTAGGCTCTTTTCATGCTAGATCCATTGGAGAAGTCTTCAAGTCAAACAATGTTGATATTGGTTATGCATACTGTTCGCCTAGCTTCAGATGTGTACAAACGCTAGATGCTTTTTTAACGGTAAGGATAAAACATCCTTTCATATCTTTGAATAGCTATTAGCGTCCTTAGTCATGTTATCATGACATACAAACTGAAAATGAACCATGGTACTTTTTAGCTGCTTGTCTAGGAGGATCTTTACCATCAAAAACGTTGATGCTCAATCTAGAATAGAACTAGGCGTTTCAAAACGCAATAAACTTTTCAGAAGTTTCAGAGAGTTTCAACTCCAATTAAAATTACAGATATTATTCAGGCCTGAAGTGTCGTACTATATTTATGTCATAAGGAAAAGAACTGTAGGTACTGTAGTACTGAAAATAAACTGCTCCACATGAGTTGAGGATATTGACTTAAAATGCAAAAAAAAATAGTTTGAATATGATTATGTGATGAAAATTCATTATAATATGATTTTAAGTTGCAGTAAATAAAATTAATTTCAACCTGTAGGTCTGCAGCGTACAGCGTATACAGAGTGGTTAAGAAAAATCGAGTAAAATAACGAAATTTAATTCCCAGAGAAGCATTTTAAGACTATCAATACAATGTATGGCCTCAACGGGCATCAATAGCGGCTCCACATATTCTTTGCATACTACTCACAAGGTTCTTCAACATTTTTTGAGGAATTTGGTTCCATAAACGCGGAGGAAGCTCTCTCAGATCATTTAAGGATTCTGGGGTAGGTTGATGATTATCTTATCTTCTTTGGAACATATACCATGCATGTTCTATGCAATTCAAATCTGGTGAGTGCGGAGGTATTGGTAAATATGGAATACCAAGCTCATCGCGCGCATTCTCAACTATGGCTGCACGGTGCGGTCTAGCGTTATCGTCTAGAAACTCAAGAGTTTTACTCATTTTAATGGACGTCTAGAACCTAGATTCACCTCTCTCAAACTTCGTCTGATGGTTTCGATGGAAACTTGGACCCATCTGCATTTTGAAGAGTATTCCGTAGCATTCTACACGTAGATGTAGGCTTTCTTCTCGTCGAAACGATGATGAAACGATCCTGAGCAGGTGTTGTTTTTTGTCGCCCATCAAGCCTTGATCTTTCCAACACGAAACCTGTCTCCCTAAACCTATTCCAAAGTCGAGATATTACACTTTGGCTGACTTGGAGCCTTTCTGCTCCAACAACCTGAGTTAGGCCTGTAGCATTCCGATAGCCCTATTAATCTCAGCATTTGTTAATTTAAGTCTTGGCATTTTGAGAAAACTCGTTACAAATCGAAGCCTTTGATAAACTGATTCCACTTAAAAATAAGAACAATCATGAAGCATATGCAGAGAACTAAAAAGGCGATCAGATTGACGAAATGTCTCATACTGATTTTTATTGGGTCGATTCAAGATAATATTGAGATTTAAATGATTTTACAGCGATTTTCTCGAAGATTACGATATCCCCAACTCTTGTGGAGCAGTATATTAATGAACGAGATATCAGAAATAATGAAATTAATTTGAATGAATTTTTAATTCAATGTTTGTATGCTTCCAAAATGATTAGCCACAATTTAAAAAATTGGAAAACAACCTTTAATTTCCCGAATTCAAAACAAAATTATCAACGAATCAATGCTTAGCGTCAATAATAACTTACCGAAATATGAAGAGGAAAACATTTCTCTTTGAGAACGATACTTCTAATTTTCTGAAAATATTAAAATAGAAATAATTTCAGATGGGAATATCGCTGATTAGTTTTCCATCGAGCATCATGAAATAGGAAATGATCGGAAAATATGTTATGTGATTTTTATTTGGATAACTTGATTAACCCGAATGCCAATTTTCAGGGTTTGGGTAAAAAACAGGACGTCAAAATCAGAATAGAACCCTGCCTTTTCGAATGGACCCTCTGGTATCCAAACGTTCCTGAATGGATGTCTCTGGAAGAATTAGTATCAGCAGGTTATAACATCGACACCAGTTATAAACCGTTCAAGAATGTCAGTGATATAAAAGCAAAAGAACCTATCGAAAACTTCTATTCCAGAAGCACTGATTTTTCACGGAAAGTAATGGAAGACCACCCCTCTGATAATGTTATTTTAGTCGGCCACTCGGCAACCCTAGACACCATGACTAGGCATCTCTTACAAGGAAAAGGAGCTCGAAGCAAAGATGAACTGTTCAAGCTCATAGGTGATGTTCCGTATTGTAGTTTAGTTCAGGTAACGCAAGAAGGAGATAAATGGCATTTCGTTGATCCTCCATGTCCACCTATGTCGTACTGCGTGAATCATCGGTTTGATTGGAAAGTGCTTTTATCAGATTGAAATTTATCTATTATTGTATTATTTATTAAAGCACTCATTTCTTAACTGTTGTGTACTTAAAAATTGTTGTCATTGTATTCATTTATATCATATTATTATGAAAATCTGTATTTTTATTATATATCAATATACGATACTATGTACAAAAGTTGTCAAAGTTATATGTTTTCTCTAATTAAGTGACAAATCAGTTCATTTTCGATGCAAAAATCACTAAACAATGTTTACAGCAATAATTCAATAATTTCCATAAAAATTCAACGAATAAGAGAAATTACTACATGATACTCGTAGAGAAAGACTTATTATATCACTCGTTCTTTCAATGAATGAATTTTCAACTCGTGTGAGAATATCAATGCCTTCTGCGCTTGTATAAAAAAACCTATTCTGGATCTCCTAATCAAGGATCCATACCATTATCGGAGAAGTGCTTAAAATTTTTCTGTCTAGCAAAGAAAACAATTGTTTTGGGCCAAGAAGATATATTGAATTTTTCACATACATTTTGAGGTTATATGAAAAAGCGTAATTCTAAAGTTGCACATATGTTCATTACCTAGCGTGTGTGACGCTTTAGTTGATATAACTCGCCCATTTTCGGCTCGTGATGATTGCTGCTAACTTACCCGGTTAAAGTGTAAATTAAAATTTGTGAAATCTTTCTGTGGTGCCAGAATAGGTGTTTTCTCCAGTTGTCTGAAGACCGACAAATTCTGCACGTGAGTTTTCTTTTATTGCTACGATTTGTGTTGTAGAACTTCCTTACACTTATCATTGGTAACGGTATCACAAAAGTTTGCTGTATGCTGGAACGTCCTTAAGCGTGCCATACACTATCAGATTCTTTCTATCGCTTCAGCCCTTACATGATAAATGTGTTTAAGAGTATCCACTTAGTGATTCAAGTTCAATATCTTATCCAGAGAGAGAAGAGAGAGAAAATGTCTGTTGTGACTGAAACAATCAGACAAAAGCTATCGACCTTTGGTCCTTCAGCTCAGTACAATTAATTTGCGTTTTATATACCTCTACATATAAAAAAAAATTACATGATATTGAATTACTATCAACAACACAAACATGAACGTTAATATGTTGGAATTATGAGGAAGTATTGTAAGTGTAAGTATTCTTGAACTGTTGGAACAGGCAGGTTTATCTTATTCATTTTCAACGAAGAACCCGTTTTTCATGTATTTGCGTCTTATATCAACTCCGAAAGTTATGTTAAAATGGCATCATACACATTAAAGGTTTGTAAGCATAAATTATTCAACTTTTCCACAACACATGAGAGTGCTAACTATTATCTCTTATGCACACCAGTCTTATGCAGAGTATGCACGCTCATGCTTAAAGAGTGCGTATATTATATAGGTATTACAAGATTTCTATATTACACTCATTTTAGGTGTAACATGATTAGAAGCGAACCAAATCAATTTCATATTTTGAAATTTTTTCGTACAAAATAACATCTCAGGGAGTGAAGATATCACTCTATAAACACAAAACTATGAACGCATTGAATTATAGTGCGCGAAAACGAAAACTTCTAACCTATCAATCTTGCCAACGACGTTTATAATTGCATATTTCGCCTTTTACAGTAGCGTTAGATAGCTTTCAGATGGAAATGGACTTTTCGAAATCAACAACAGGTGACGGCCTATTAAAATAGCAATACTGCGAAATGGTAAAACACGAAGCTGCTATCAATTTGAGAAAAACCCAGACTTCCACAGGCACACTAAACATATTCATATAAGATGGTGGATGAAAGTTGAAAAAGTTTCAGCAGCGGACCAATTGCCAGACTTAATGACAAAACATCTGTCTCAACCTCGGCTACAAACACTCAGAAAGAAAATGGTATTAACATATTAACCAAAATATTACAATGAGGGCAGGTGTTAGGTATTGAAGATGGAGATATTTTTCTGAAGCATTAGTTTCTTTTTGTTCTATGATCATTATTAAATGATCATTATATGCAGTGGAAGTGTCAATCAATTCATGAATGTGAATGTTATAGACCTCTGAAGAAAAAGAAAGTCTGCGTAGACCTCACAGAGCCGTATATTTTTATCCCTAGCGCTACACAATACAAAAATTTCTGACGATATCACCCCTATACAAGCGAACTGTTTAAAACAAGCACCAGCAGAGTTAAGGTGTCGAGAGTCGAAAGGTGAGGATAACCTAACTATTAAATATGTCAAAGGTGTAATGGCAGTGGCGGCTTTAGGGGGTGGCGAACGGGGCAATCGCCCGGGGCCTCGCTCTTGGTGGGGCCTCGCGCGCAACAAGCAAATTTTGATATTGATTCAGATCCCTTATCATTTATGAAGGTTTGAACATAAGGGTATATTCGAAAAAAGTTAGTTAACCAATACATTCTTTCAGAACAAAATTGAAGAAACCATTTTGTAGTTTTTGAATATTGCGCTTTGTTGGAATGTCTTAATGGATAATTGAGGCACTAGATGTCCGATCCACCAGATCAGTAATTGAAATAGAATGCACACAACACAATTAGGGTGAAAATTATCTAAGTATTTAGGTACAATGTTTACTTATCCCAGATGTTGGAACCTCATAAAATATTTATAGCCCTGTTGACCGTTCTTTGGCGGTCCCTTTGAAATATTCGTTGAGTCATCGTCTTATGAATGAATTAATTCCATTGTAGAGAATTACGGAAGGAGAGCGAAATCTGTTTTTTTTCAAATCTAATGATCAGGGACAATAATATTGGGTTCAGTTTTGTTGTATTCTATTTTTTCTGATGGAAAACTTCCATTGTTTTTGGTTCTTCCTTACATTTTGAGGTCATATTCACATTTTTCGAATAAATTAAAATTTTTCTTGTCATTGAATTGAGAAATTAACTCAATTCATTAGTTTCTCAATCATGTGATATTGATGGACATGAATTATGCGAAGAACTGAATATGTTCATCCGTGTGTATGAAGGAAACTACGACATTGTCTCGGTGCTGAAATACATAATTGAAAAAAATTTAACTGAAGTTTACCCCACTATAGAAATAGTCTTGAGAATCATTGCCACCCACCCTGTTACAGTTGCGTCTGCTGAAAGGAGTTTTTCTAAACTTAAAATCATAAAAATATATTTAAGGAATTCGATGACACAAGATCGGCTTTCAGCCCTTGCTATATACTATCAATAGAAAATGACGTAGCTCATTCGATCGATTATGTGACTTTATTATTATGATTTTTACAAATAGGCTAAGAGATGAGGCAAATTGCCTATATATCTCAAAAAAAAAATTGCATTACGAAATAAATGTGTGTTGAAAAAACGTCCGAAAAAAAAGTTTCCACAAAGCTAAGTGTAATAAGGAAAAAAAGAGTAATTCACTATAAGAAAAGAGAAAACAAAGAAAACTAGTTAAAGATTTCAGTGCTAGGAAAAGCCGCAAACATGAATTTTAAATTTATCATTTCTGTATTTTTTTATTTTGTAAATTTTCCAATGTTATATTATATTTATATATATATATATATATATATATATATATATATATATAATATAATATAATATATTATATTATTATATTTCAATTAAAACTCAAATTTTATATCTTTATGAAACTTAAGCATTTCTTGTCAAATATGAAAATAACTTATACCAAACAACCGGACTTACTTTCGCATCACAAACTTTTCACGAAGGAAATAGGGCTTCTCGCCCAGGGACTCGCAATGGCTAAGGTCGCCCCTGTGTAATGGTGGTAAATAAGATCATTGCACCCACAAAAAAATTATCTCTTACTCTTTGCAGCAGTGGATGTCCTCTATACTAACGCTCGTTTTACATGATTGCACGTTTGTCTACCAGACCAATTGTCTAAGATCCCAGGGTCCCTAGACGTTACTTATTTTGAAGAAACGAATTTCACAGTATAGATAGTCTTATATGTGTTTAAAAGTGTCTGCATACTCGCTATCTTAGCTAGGCGGCCCGTTCACAAGAAGAAGGTAGAAAAGATAGACAAAAACAAACCGAACTTTTCTTGAATTCGAAGAACTGATTTTTATATATGTCACGCAGAATATTATGATAAATAAATATTTCATATTGCCAGACAGTTTCCGTGGGCCGTAATTCCTCCCAGACGCTTCAAATTTCAATAAAAAAATGACAGGTTAGAAACATTGTTGCGAAATGGCCAGATTCAGCACTTTTGTTGAATTCGAAGCACTGATTTCTATTATTGTAACGCAAAATATTATAAATAAATAAATATTTCATATTGCCAGACCGTTTCCGTGGGCCGCAATTACTCCCAGACGCTTTGAATTTCAATGAAAAAAAATCACAGTTAGAAACTGATTCTCTCAACTATCATCTTTCTGATACGGACTGGAACAGTCTGTTGAGTGACAGGAATATTGATAGTTCTTTGCAATGTTTTTGCAACTTTATTGTAGCTCATTTTACCAGGAGGAAATTGGTTAATTCAGTATCATCCAAACCATGGGTGGACTGATGAACTTCTCACTATGCAGCACCGTATAAAGAGGCCGCTATGGCAGCTTTCTCTTCGGAGTGTATCTGAACTTAACTGTCATGTTCATTGGAAACACACAAATGGGCTCGGCTTGAAAATTAGTAAATCAAGAATGTCATGAAGAAAATTATGAATCTCTGTAATAAGTACCTTCATTCCTCAGTGCCAGCGCTGTTTTCTACCAAGACGTTCAGTAATCATGTGTCTCCTACAGTTTGCAGTGCCTTCAACACTGGACCAAGTCTCTTTACTGTGGGATATCCTTGGATGTCATCTATTTGGGCTTTTCCCCAACATTAACAAACTCCAACATTCCAGCATATTTTCAGACTTTTTTCTGGTTTTTGCTGTTAACTCCCAAATTAAGTAGTTTTCGACAAAAATGTTTGTTTCACAATATTGTTGAGCACTAATAAATTTGCTCTAGTGTTATCTTCATTAACTTTTTCCAAATGTTTTATCAACCGAGGTACAGCCAATCAATGTTAGAGTACAAGGTGTAACGTGGTTTGGTCGCCATTTTGTAACGGGGTTAGTCGCCATCTTGTAACGTTTCTAGTTACATCCTGCTCCGGGAGTTTCCCTCGGTGAAATTGACTTCGGGCGCCAGCTATTTTTCTTCTTCTGGAACGGCTGAATAAGGGAAAATAGCAAACCTACCTGGGTAGTCTCTAGTCGAAGACAGAGTTCGAGTTTATCTAGGATGTTAGCGATAATTTTCTAGTCGAGTGTGAAGTAACTGCTGGTCTACACTCAAGTTCTCTGAAGGGGACTATGCCTTTAGTAATCGGGAATAGAGGGGGGAGGTAACATACAAAACCAACAATGCTGAGAACTTCAGTTTATGACACAGATAAAAACTAAAGGAATAACTATCACAATTACACTTCGTGGAATAGGTCTGACTGTGAGCACTTTACACGGACGAAAGTATTTTCCGCTTGGTCAGCCAGAATTAATGTGCACTTATAGACACGATAATCTAAGTGGCCAAGTTGAACTGTCTGAATTGAGCATTCGTCGGTTCAAACTTTCTGTCCCTTGTGGGGACAAGTGTTACTGGCAATCGTCCGTCTACTCGTTGTGTTTGATTGGATTAGGTACTGGATTGGTAGGACGTTAGTTAGGGGTAACACGTCTGGAGATAGATCGAGTGGACACGGAATATAACCTCCGCCTGACCTCTACCACTACCTCTGACGCGGGTAAAGTTAAAACAAAGGGGGTCAACGAGACGACGTCGGTGTCCATTCAACAAGGCCAGATTAGGAGTCTTGTTTTTCTCGGGTTACTTACGGTTCTTGTTCACCAAAACGAACAAAAAAAACGGTATCTTACTATCCGGAATGCCAGTTTAAACGACTGTGTTAAGGAAATATTTTACAAAGAAAAACGGCTCTAACTCTCAATCACTCGGGTTGCTACTAATACTGAATTCAACACTACTCGCGGTAGCTAACAATCACGAATTATTTGCAGTTTCTAATTAACAATTCCTAATTCAGAATTTCTTACTGATCGCGGACGGTTAACAATTTATAATTCTCAACAACTACTTCACGATTTCTTCACGATTCCTTCTTCACCATTCTTTTCACGATTTCTTCACCATTCTTCTCTTAACCGATTCTCAACAATTACTTTACGATTCTTTTCACGATTTCTTCACGATTCCCCCTAGAAGCAGAGGACTCCGTCTTTTATAACCTCTGAGGGGGGGAGGTGCAGCGGCCATGCGTCGGCGAAAATTTCCGGAATTTTCGATATCATAATACATCTTCAAATCAGACCATATGTGAAAAAAAACGCCGTTAACGGGACTGATGATGTTTTTAGCGGTGTTTTTCTAATGTTTTGGATAGATAAGCAACATTTATAGGAATAAACGGTTTTTCTCACATCTTCTGAAATAATTCCGGAATCAAGAAAATTAACTCAAAAATGTTTAGATGAAAATCGGTTATTTACTTGAATAAACAACCGAGATTCATTACAAAGGTTGAAGGAAGATTTTGGCCATCCAACTTCTCGTACTTTCCAAGGCAACCCAACTAGAATCTTAACAGATCGTACAGACTTCTTTCTCAGTTTATAGTTATAGTTAAGAGGGACATTATTCCTGATTTTTGTCGTTCAGAAAAATATCAAATTTTGACTCTTTATGAATAAAAAAAATTTCAAACAAAGCAATTTAATTTTTTCATTATCAACTGCTACTTTGATAAAAAATTTAGATTCAAAATAATTTTTTTTTATTGTCTAGTATTATTGTCTGTATTTTTCGTAAACCTACGAAGCTCACCTCAATAATATATACAGGGTGTACCAAGTTCGACGGCCTATTAGGCGTTTCTGGAGAACTAGACTTATTTGAAATATGAAAATTAGTATTGTGATATTGTTTGACATTATCTACCGAGCTAAAATATTCTTAGAGCCTGACCACTTCCAGGTATACAGGGAGCAAAAAAATCTTCAAAATATTTTTTTTTCTTATCGAATTTGACAGAGTATGCAATTCTGAATTCATTCGTACTCAAACCGTTGCATTCTTCGAAATACTTTCCAAAATATCGAGAAAAACCTGAAAAAAAAGAGAGAAAAGAGTATTCGGTATTATGTTTGTTATTCTTAATCTAGATACCTTAAGCACAAACCGTTTTCACATTTTTGAAGTCGAAGACTGTGGAAATATTGTACATTTTTAGAATTTTGAAAAACTCATCACAGGGTGTTCCAAATGTTGGGTCAAAAATTGGGATCAAGATTGGCCCATAACTTTCGTTTTTCAAATTTGAACCCTATTTTTTCATGATTGCGTTGGATTGTACCAAGAGAAATGATGATAACGTTCTAACATGTTAATGCTCCTAAAATTGATAATTCTTGAGTTATTTAGGATTTTCTGATTTTATGTCGTACATAGCGTTAAATTCAATAAATCTGTTTCATTTCAACTATGACCTTGGTCATAGAAGATAAATCATTTCAATATTATGATGATAATGTTCCAACATGTTGATGCTCCTAAAATTAATAACTCTCGAGTTATTCAGGATTTCCTGATTTCATGTCGTACGTACCGTCAAATTCATAGAATCTGTTTCATATTAACAATGACCTTGGTCATAGAAGATAAATTATTCAAATAACTCACTAGTGACTTCCTTTTTTCTGAATTCATTTATCATTGTTGATGTGAAACAGATTTCATGAATGGAAAGAGAAAATCCTAAATAACTCAAGAATTAGTAATTTAAGAAGCATGAACATGTTCGAACATTATCATCATTTTTTCTTCGCAGAATCCAACGCAATCATAAAAAAATAGGGTTCTAATTTAAAAAACGAAAGTTATGAGCCAATTTTGATCCCAATTTTTGAACCAACATTTGGAACACCCTGTGACGGGTTATTCAAAATTCTGAAATTGTACAATATTTCCACAGTTTTTGCTTTAAAAAATGTGAAAACAGTTTGTGCCTACGATATCTAGGTTAGAAATAACAAACATAATACCGAATATACTTATCGCCTTTTTTTCTTCAGTTTTTTCTCGATATTTTGAAAAGTATTTTGACAAATGCAACGATTTGAGTACGAATATATTCAGAATTGCATACTCTACCAAATTCAAAAACAAAAAAACAGAAAAAAAAATTTTTGCAATTTTTTTTTTCACTAACTGTATAACTGAAAGTGGTCAGGATCCAAGAATATTTTAGATCGGTAGATAATGTCAAACAGTGATATAATCCCAATTTTCAGATTTCAAATAGGTCCAGTTCTCCAGAAACGCCTAATAGGCCGTCGAACTTGGTACACCCTGTATACAGGGTGTTTCCAAATTCGACGTGAACCTTGGAGGACGTTCTCACCTTACTTCATTTTTCGTCAATTTTTTGTACGTTGAACCAGTTTGATTATGATTTCCGATTATGTCGAACGAAGAAGGATATGATATGTATTTAAAAAGCAAAACTGAGCTGAAATAGTTGTTGAGAAACAAGTGGTAAGATTTTAAAGTTTGTATATGAAGGAAAGAATATTCAATTTCCCATACCATTTTCGCTACAACTTTCGTATTCCACAATTTATGCATGGAAAAATTATTTTAAAAACTAGTGACTGCATTGTAACGAAATCTTTTTTAGGTAATGAAGACGGATTTGGGCCAGTTTTCAAAACAATTTTCTCATACATGAATTGTGGAATTTGAAAGTTACAGGCGAATTGATATTAGAAATTTATTTTCCTTTTCTTCATATACCAACTTTCGAATCAAACTAATTCTCTTACAACATTTAATACATGATAGTTCTGCATTCTCCATACGTATTACATCCTTTTTTGTTGAAAATAGTCCAAAATTATAATCAAACTTGTTCAACGTGGAAAATATTGACGAATAATGAAGTGAGGTGAGAATTTTTTCAAAAAACCCAAGAAATCAAATATCTCGGAAACTGTTGATTTTTGGATATTACAGTATATGGCTCAAAACACTGCGAATGAGTCATACTATCACGTTCTCCAAGGTTCACGTCGAATTTGGAAACACCCTGTATATTAGACTGATTCAAAAAAATCGACCTATTTTGTTTTCACGAAACCCCTCCCCTAATTATCTTCAGGGTATTGAAAAAAGACCTTTGCGAAAATATCAGCTCCAAATAATAACATTTAGAGGTCGCTCATAAATTATTTCTATTTTGCCTGCTAAGTAGGGGAAAAATTTCTTTTTTCAATAAAAAATTCCTAGAACACAAACCAATAGGCGGATTTTTTTTTGTGATACATTTTCGTGTAGCCAATCAGATACTCTACAAATATGTCCCTTACGATATTTCGATAAAACGGCCGCTTCAAAAGTTATTCGATTCGATGCTAATATTGAGGTATTTTTGAAGAAAAAAATTATTCAAAAAAATCGACTCTACTTGTTTTCACGCAACCCGCCTTCACATCATCTTCAGGGCATAGACAAAAGCTGTCTGTGAAAATATTAGCTTTTAATATTAATATTCAGAGGTCGCTCATCGATAGTTTATATTTTCGCTGCTGATGGCAGGAAAAAAATTCTTTTTTCAATAAAAAATTTTTTGTTCACGGACCAATAGACGGATTCCACTGTATGATACATTTTGGTGTAGGGAACTAGATACTCTACGAAAATGTTCAATACGATATCTCGATGAAACCACTTATTCGAATTTTTTTCCGAAATACCTCAATACAAGGTATTAATATAGAGGTATTTTTGAAGAAAAAGTTCGATTAACTTTTGAACGAGAGGTTTTATCGAAATATCGTATGAGATATTTTCATAGAGTATCTAGTTCCCTACACGAAAATGTATCACACAATGGAATCCGTCAATTGGTTCGTGAAGAAAAATTTTTTATTGAAAAAAGAAAATGTTTTCCTGCTATCAACATCGGAAATAGAACTCATCGCTGAGCGACCTCTAAATATTAATATTCAAAGCTAATATCTTCACAGACTCCTTTTTTCGATACCCTGAAGATAATTAGAAATAGAATTTCGTGAAAACAAACAGAATCGATTTTTTTGAATAATTTTTTTCTTCAAAAATACCTCAATATTAGCATCGAATGGAATAACTTTTGAAGGGGCCGTTTTATCGAGATATAGTAAGAGTATCTGATTGTCTATACGAAAATGTATCACACAATGAAATCTATATTTGAAATCTGAAAAGAGAGCTACACTAATTGGGAAAATAAAATACGTTGTATTCTATTTGTAAAATATTGGTTTACATAAAATGTTTAGATTCAAAATAATTTTTTTTTATTGTCTAGTACCGAATTCTAAATGGCCAGTAAAAATACTGAATTCAAACGTTTTTGTGAGACCTATTTTAATTGAGGTAGCCATTTAGTGAAATATAAACAATCCACCTGTACGTAAATCTGTCTATACCATATTATCTGATGACCATATCATAATAAAACGAAACAAACGGATAAAAGAGCCGTCTTTGTGTACTTTTATTTAATTTGCAGTGATTATCAATTGAAAATGAGATTTGAATAATGCTGGAGGGATTTTCAAGGTATACATCAATAAAACTCGTATATGTATTTAATATTCAACATTCTTCTCAACCTCGGTTGGGAATAAGTTTCACACATTGAGTTGTGAGTGTTATACTCTCAATAAAAGTAAACTTGATATTTAGGAAAAATGGAAAGCAATATGGCCCGAAATGAAAAGACAGATGGTGCTCTCTGTATGAGAAAATACTTGGAACAACTCCAGTACGCTGCAAATTTGAAGGATATGGATTTCGTAACACTTGACGCAGAAGTAAGTATATGTAAATATTATTATTGATATGAGGAAATTGAAATGTTTTATTCATTTAAGTTCTTTCTTTAAGAATTTAAATTTACACATGCGATTTTCACTATTTTATAAGGATCTTTATATATGATAATACGTCTAGAAAGGGTAGAGAATAGTCTTTTCCAATTTTCATAGTGAATTGAATATTGTGGTGCCTATTTGTTGAGATGAATTAGGAAAGTCTGCAATCCCTTATCTCCAGTGGCGTAGCAGAGGGCCCCGCAGACCCCGCAGTGCGGGGGGGCCCCGGCACTAAGGGGGCCCCCGAGCCAAAAGAAAAGCCTTCAATGGGCCCCAATAACAATTGAACTTGCTAATTCGCGAAATGTTCCTGATGATATAACGAACAAAACCTAAACAATGAAGGTACAGTTATTATTTTCTAAAAAGAGAGAAATATTCCTGAATTATATTCAAAAAACATAAAAGGTTTACAGTAATTCGATTCGACATATCACTAAATCACACCATGTGCTACCACCCTATTTTTACAGTTTTTTATTAAGGGTTAAGCTTTTCGGCATTTCCCTTTGAACGTCGCCGCATGATCGTTTTATTAGGGGCTCGACGGCTTATTTCACGTGTTGTTCTTCAGGCGGCTTATCTGTTATTGCAGAGACTATTGTCAATTCGCCAATCAGCACATTTTTATGAAGAAGGAAAAAATATTATGAAATCATTTCATTTCCCTTCTAGTTGTGAGAGAAACAAGTGTAACAAGTGTTTGAATACGAAACCACGTTGTGAGTTTGTTCACATTCAAAGACAAAGTTTTCAATATTCTGACTTTTTTAGTGCTTTTAGTTTAAGGATTACAATTTCATTGAAAGTTAGTTCCAGAATGGATTGCGTAGCTTGTTTATCCGTTAAGAAATGTCTCTCGTATTTTTTCATTATTCATTCATTTCAATATTGAAGAAAAGAAGTTATTGAATGCGCAAATGAGAAACGGCAGTTTGAATATCTTTTAATTTTTCAGATATTAGAAAAAATGTCAGAGCGGGTTAGAAAATATTTGAGTGGAGCTTGAAAAAGAAAACCACAAAGAGAAAAAAATTCAATTTCTAAGCAAAAAGGTTTTTTAATATGTTTATAAGCCAATGCCTGTGTCACATTGATTTATTCAGCACACTGGCGTATCAGGCTTCAATGGGGCTCCAATAATTTCATTCTATTGAACTTGCCGATTCGATATCTTTTACTGATGATATTGTAACATTAACATAAATCTCAGAGGCGAAAGCCTGGACGCAAAAAACTAAAACAATGCTTTTCGGGGCTCTCTTTAAACATCGCCAAATAATCGTTTTATTGGGCTCAAAATAATCAAGAATTATCTTAGGAATTTCAAGTTCTTTATCACATTGATTTATTCCTAGTTATTTTCATATCAGAATCTATATTATTTTGTTTATAAATTCACGTTATTCACAATTATATATTTTTTTTATCACATTTTCTTTAATATTTCTCTTTTAGAAACGTCAGAGGAACCATATCATACATAACATAGATCTATGGAGGGGGCCCCCGACTAGAATCTTGCGGGAGGGCCCCCAAATTTTGCGCTACGCCACTGCTTATCTCAGTGACTCCAAACGACCAAAGTATCACCCTGATAACGTAGCCATGTAGATGGTTTCTTCGATGCCGTTTCGATCAAAGATTATAGAGTATATACTTTATAATCTTTGGTTTCGATAGCAATTTGTTTCCCATGGCGACACCGTCTATTTGCTCACAAAGCTCGCCTTTTCACTGAAAATAGATGGACAGTTCAAAGAGCTGTACTACGTCATTTGAGAATATCTCAGATTCGTAGTTTAATATATGTCAATAAGAGAAATTCAGAATGAATCATTATTCATTGAAAAACTGAAAAAATTGTCTATCTTATATGAAAATAAATTGGTGCCAGATTCCCCATAGGGCTCTATCTTTACTTCTTAGTTGCTCGGGGCCGCTAGACCTGTGAATCCGACCCTGCATACGTATATATTTCAGCAAATATTAATAGAAATAAAAAACTTCCAACTGTTTTTTTTTCTGTCAGAAATATTAATTTCCATTTTTGTCTTCAGACTGAACGTCTACATAGTCGTAACATTTTCATAATGCGTCATGGTGAACGAGTTGACTTTTGTGTTTGGAGATTGGGTACCACATTGCTTTAATGATGATGGCAATTATATACAGAAAGATTTGAATTTACCTGTTTCATTACCTAACAGGGAATACAAACCTGAGAGTTACATACTGGATACACCTATAACGAATATTGGAAAACTTCAAGCAAAGTCAATGGGCAAGAGTTTTAGAGCAAAAAATGTCGACATTGATTACGTCTACTGCTCACCAGCGTTTAGGTGTTTGCAGACCTGTGACTCTTTTCTGAAGGTAAGAATGATTGCATCGTAACAAATGATCAAATTTGCATTTTGCTATTCAAATGCACCATTATAGATTGATACTAATCCTTTTATTAGTATTAATCTATGTGCACCATCTAACAATTAAAAATATGACAATTGTGATTAGTGAGTTGGCAAACAAAACTTGTTCTGCGACGAATAAAAAAATCAGAAAATTGAAAAGGAGAGCGAGTGCAATTTATCGATTAGTGGCCAGTCACGGGTCTGGTTGGAATTGCACAGTTTGATACTCACTTCAATTGAAATTAAACAAACTCTCATAAATAACAAAAAATATATTTGAATTTTATGAAAACATTAATACAAATAATTTAAAAATTATAATCTTTCTTATACTTACATAAAACATTCATCAAAAAGAGCCGGATTAACCATGTGGAAGGGCCCTTAGGAAGTGCAATTTTCGGGGCCCAGAATGTGCATGGGGCAGCCCCTAGCTGATATGGGGCCTCTAGAAAATCTCCTAATTTGCCTAATAGTTAATCCGGCTCTGAAACGATGGTTTTTAAAAACAAGTTTATTTCTGAAACAAAACATACACCGTGATCATCAGTAGTCTCAGATGCTTCAATTTTTGTGATGATCTTCTTTCTCATATCACAGAAGGTCTGGAAGTTCATGCCATTTCCAAATTTTTCAATTTCTGCAGATCACACAGAACTTGTATTGGTGATCATTAATATTTAAAAGCCTTGCAGGGTACGAATTTTTTTGTCGAAAAGATCAATTGTTACAAATGATAGTTTCGGAAAAATGTCGACACATTGCTCTTTATTCATAGTTTCATCCTTACAATCTTTCATCTTTTTAGTCGTTCTGAAATTTCTCTGGTTTCTATCATCATTTTCATTCTCATCTATTTCGTCAATATTAATATTTTTGTTAATTATTATTGAGCCTTTTTTAAATAAGCTTAGCATTTTCATTAGTTTCCAGAAGCTCGATTTATTTATCGGACCGCATATCGTTATGTAAGTTTTTCATCTTTGTCTGTCATATTGGATAGAGTATTATCTATCCTTTACTAACTAGTGGCCACAACTGGGTTTGTACGCTCAGTTTCCAGTTGTGGCAAGCACTATATTATTTAGTTAGAATCAGAAAATTTTCAATTTTTTATATGAAATATAGAAGAATATGATACACTTAATGATCTTGAACATTTGCTACAATAAGTAACGCATATGTATAACTAAAAACACATTGGAAACACACCCTGTGTTTCTCAATCGCACTTCTTAGCATTTACATTCACCTACTACCGCGTCATGTCAAGAACTAAATAGAAAAAGCAACGAATTTCACAATCGCTCTTGAATTGGTGCAGGAATATTCAAGGATGGCAAAGAAGGCAAATTCCATTGACTAATTTTAATAGAATACGTTTTATTCAATAGAATGATCTCAAGTGGCCGCAACTGGAAGGATGGCCACAACCGGTGGCCTCACCCTACAGGCTGTTTCAAAAAAAGATGATCCCGTCTCTAGGATAGATAGGAAACTGAAAAATAATTAGGGTTTGTTCAGTAAAAAATTTTCGTTACGCCATACGTATTCAAGGGGCGTTGAAGACAAAAAAACGTCCACGATTTTGACGAAACTATACTGGCAACATTTTTTTGGAAGCTGATAATACATCAAATGTATTCGTTTTTATATCTGACTCTCATAGAGGGCGCTAGTTACACGGTTCGTACCAAGTAGTATTGAATATAACTTTTTTTAAATCGGATTTTTGTCAAACATCATTGATAAAAGTCGAAACTGTGTACCTACTGTTTTCGGAATATTTTGATTTGAAAATCATGAAGTAATAACGGATGCTGGTATTAAGTATTGATAAAATTACTAATTATTATAATTATTATTAATTAGTAGGCACGAATAAAAAATGTGTATAATTTTTTTTCTTTAACGCCCTTTTTCTTGAATACAACTGGTATTACGAAATTATTTTGCCAAACAACCCCAATTATTTTTCAGTTTTCTATCTGCCCTTGAGACAGCATTACCTTTTTCAGAAGCACCCTGTATATTCATTTCACATCAAGAAAAATACGCCCAATAACCAACTATACTGTCTATACTTCTTTGGGTTTTCACAACGTAACCACATATTAAAATTCTCTTTGAATACTTCGTCTTCATGAACACAACAAAAGAATCCTGAACACAAAATAAATATTATCAAACTGAGTGAACGGATATTTTTCAGGGTCTTGGTAAAAAAGAAACAATAAAAATTCGAATAGAACCTGCCCTGTTTGAATGGGTACATTGGATAGGAACATTTCCATCATTGATGACAGCAAAAGAATTGATAGAAGCTGACTATAATATCGATATCGAATATGAACCATTCCTCAGTGAACAAGAATTAAAGAAAAATGAAGAAAGTATGGAAAAACACTATGCAAGAGGACATTCTTTCATCAAGAAAATAATTGAAACGCATCCAGTTGGTAATTGTTTATTGGTGGGTCATGCCACAACATTAGACACATGCTCAAGGAACTTAATGAATGGAAAATGGTTAACTCCAGATAAGTTAATGAGTCTTGCTGAGGATATTCCATACTGTAGTTTAGTTCGATTGGCTGAAGAAGGAGATAGTTGGCGTTTTATTGCTCCTCCTTGTCCCCCAATGTCGTATGGTAACAACAAACAATTTAATTGGAGGGTATTTTTGGAAAATATAGAATAAGTTTTCCCTTCTCAACAACTATGTTTTTCATCAATAATGCGAATGAACAAATAAACAATTAAATAAAATAAATAAAGAATTGAAATGAAATGAAGATCCACAAATATGTAAATAATAAGTTTTTAATTATATAAAAATATCTAAAATATTTTCAATAAATTCAATATTATGCCACATGTCCTTTTTCCTTAAGTTTTGTTATCAAGGTGTCAACATCAGGTATGATGGCTCCTGCCTGTCGAACAGGAGGATCTTCAACTTTAACTATTTTAATCCTTGGTGTTGTATCCACTCCTAAATCCTTAGCAGTTACTTTGGAGAGTGGTTTCTTCTTAGCTTTCTGTTGAAAATTTGATCATAAATACAGAATAATGAATAGAAGCAGATTATATTTTTTTATGACTTAAAGGCACCTTTCTGCCTGACAGAATGCAGACAATCTGAGGTTCTTCTAGAACTTCGCCTACTTTCATTACTATTAGTATAACTTATTAGTATAACGTTCCATCAACTATTCTGACTAGTGTGTTTGAAAAAGAAGCTTTCAAATTCAGGTTTTCGAGCATTTGGATATGAGAATGTGCCTCAAATAATGATTAGGAAAAAATTGCAAAATGACCAACAATATAATTAAAGGAGTCTGAGGGGCTTATTACATAGTCAATATTTTTGAAGTTGAATCTTTTTCAATAAAATAAGTGACAGTCAAACTTGTTGCATGTTTGTTTACACAAACATGTTTCTAGTGGTCAGATTAATTCCGATTATTTTGGTAAAGAGGCTTAAAGATAATAAATTGAACAAGGGCTTTGTACAGAACATAATATAAGATAATCTCGTACTTTCGGCATGTGAGAAATTGAGAACTAAATTGCGCATGCGCGAACAGCGTCATGTGAATTGTGTTGCCAGATTGTGCAGAAGCCAAATCTTTGGAAAGGGTTGTGCATTCAAATGGAAAGATTTTGGGCATAGGGATAGATCGAGGGATAACTAGACATATATGAATTAATCTGTTCGAATGTTGTAATTTTTTGAGTTTTCTTCAACTGATTTGGAATTTTTTTTTAATTTACTATTTCAACTTTCAATGATCCTGATTTTAAACTTTCCAGATTTCCGAATAAGATTATTTTTGAATAAATTTTAGGGTGAAAAGGAAGAAAATGATTTCAAATAATTCATTTTGACTTTTGAGTTGCTTAGTTTGAAATTCTACAACAAAGGAAAGAACTAACCAACGTATATTTTCAAAAGAGTTACTTGGAAATTTTTCTCTTTATGATTCTGTCATGTCTGATTGCACCTACACTCATTATTTTGGTGGAATTCACCATTTTTTGAGCCGCTAAATGATCTTGAATCATTCATTGTTTTAATTGTAATTTCCACTAATACTCTCACTATACAACTATGTACTTTCAACTCCTCAAGAAATAGAAATTAACTTTAAACACCTGAATAATTGTCCAATCTGGCAACGTTGCTGCAAGAAGATGGGACCGCCTCAAGGTCACATGCCGAAAGTACAAAATTACCGAAAAATGAGTACTTATTTAAATACTTATAAAAATATCTTCTTATGTTCCTTAGGACTGTTTGATCATATTGAATCTTTAAAAGTACTAGTTTCACATTCAGTTGAAGATGATCAAACAAATAATTTAAACAATAATATGGACTAGTGAAAATCTAGATCATGAAGTAAACTGCAGGAAACGTGCTGCCATCGAACCAACGTAGCAATAGACTAGTTTCTGGGTTGTTACCCGTCATCAGTACTGCTTAACGTCTTCGTCGATGACAACCAAAATGAGCCGCAGACCTAAATTCAATGCTGTTAGGCACACTATGAACGTCGTTAAACTCTTTTCAAATAATTTAAAATTGAAAATGAAATATGTCTCACCATAATATTTGGCAGTGTTGCATATCTTGGCTCGTTAAGACGTAAATCTGCACTTATAACTGCTGGAATTTTGCATTTTATATTCTCTAGTCCACCATCAATTTCTCTTTTGACCAAAATATGGTTATCTTCCTTTTCTACCTAGAAATCCAATTCATATAAATTAAATGAATTCATTAACATCACAATTAAGTGAAGAGATTAGATGGTTTATTCATTCAACATTAGGTACCTTTGAAGCAAAAGTTGCTTGAGGCCAATCAAGAAAACCAGCTGTCATCTGAGCAGTTTGATTACAATCATCATCAATTGCCTGAAATTTATAAACTCACAATTATACTACAATCTATACAACAATGACTGAAAACAACATTCACCTGTTTACCAAGAATCACAAGATCTGCCTTTTCATTTTGAGCTATTTTAGCAAGAATCTTTGATACGTGAATAGGTTGTAAAGTTTCATATTCCGCAGGTGATACTTCAACATGAATTGCCTTATCAGCCCCATGGCAAGAGCAGTTCGAAGAACATCCTGTGCTTGTTGAGGTCCACAGGATACAGCAATTACTTCATTTGCTATTTTCTGTTCCTTCAAGCGGACAGCTTCTTCAACAGCTATTTCATCGAATGGGTTCATAGAATGTTTGACTCCATCGGTTACTACTCCAGTTTTGTCAGGTTTCACACGAATCTATAAATTGTGATTCCTTTTTTATTGGTGGTGACTTGAACATTATACATTGTGAATCGGAATGCAATAAGATAAATTAATGCAAATGATGAGTTCTAATACAGAACGAATACAAAGATTATTTTCGACCAAGATATAAGGAATTTTAATAATGGGAATATTTAATTTCGGCAGTAAAAAATTGTACCTTCACAGCATAATCAATTACTCTTTTAACACCAACCAAAACACGAGCCATATTTTCAGATATTATAAACTATAATGTAGTTATTTCAAGTTCCAAATGGTTAGAGAATTGTACTTTGGAACTAAATCAAGTGAACCTGTTGCACAGATAACTAAGTAGAAACCTTCAAATTTCTCTTTCCTATCAGCAGATGTAAATAGACGTCACGTCAGAATTTGACATTTTCCTAACCTCTACCGCTCTATCTAATTTGACAAGTTTGAGAAAATGCGGTGATCCTGATATATCATTAATAATAATTGGTATAAACAGAAAATCGTGTATGATTCATAAGTGCAAAAGAAACATTTATTTTTCATGTGATTCCACGCGAAAATTATGAGATCAATAAGTCAAATACATAGATCTTTGTTGAATACTTGAATGAATATTCTATGTTGTATTCTACGTGGGTTTTCAGAAAATGTTTTGTATACGGAGTAGAAAAATTGTATTTTGTTCAAACGTTGGGTTTTCGAAGAAGAGAAGAAGTGAGTGGGAAAAACTCCTCAGCTATTAGTTCGAGACTATCTGATTTAAATTTTATTGGTAGGTATTTATGTTCAGAGTTGTAGGAAGTTTTAGCTTCTTAAGACCACATTTCATGATTTATATTGCGCTAGTTCCAGGCAAAATAAATAATATCCATTTCATCTTCGAAATGAAGATGATAGATGATTTGATTTTCCCGGAAAATATATATGATCCTAAGAATGTGGGGGTCAATTATTGACCGAGTCAACCTGTACGTGAAAATCATAACTGTTCTGAGGTCTGCATTTGAGAGATATTTGAGACAGACGAAATTTGGATTGTCCCTATGGCCTGTGGGTAAAAGTTTTGAGATAGTAGATTTATACTCCATGGCGAGCACATGGTAAAGGTAGATGCTAAAAACAAACATTTTCAGAATTTTTGTCTGTCTGTATGTATGTTCAATTTTTTATGAATAACTCCAAAAACTTTTTTGTTGATGTTCATGCGCTTTTTATAATTCTTCTTTCTTCATAGAGTTTCAAATAGAAAATGATACGAGTTTGTTTGTCATATATGGTCGGTCATTAGCCTTATTCAGGTGGGTGGTATTGACAGCCCCATAATAACAAGTTCCTAATGGAGTATGAAGTTGAATGGTTTGATTACAAAAAAAACAATCACTTTTATTCACTTGTGTATTTGTGCAAAAATCTCAAAACGCGTCTCATGGCTTTAAAGTTTTTACAATCTCATTACGAATATAAGGAAGTATGTACAATAATATGTATAGTGTAAAAATACAATATATTTATTACCTTGAAAGCAATAATTATTTATTTCAGCTGTAACAAAAGATATAATCATATTTTATTGTATAAGTTAAGTAATTCGAAGTTCCTATGGATTTCTGGATTGATGTCACAAACCAAACTGATCAATTCATCAATTACCTGAAAAAAAAAATATTTTTTTTCACATCTTCAGTTTATAAAAGGTACCAGAACTACCATAAATATTTGGGTGTGGATGTGGAAAAAAACTCTTGTAAATTTCAATCAACAATTTTACATTCGATCAACAATTTTACATTGCTAGATAGAGGGATTCATGACATTTTTTGGCAATTTTTGAACTTTTAACTTTTCAGTGATGCACTTGCTAGAAAAAAATTGTTACGAGATGATTTTATCATATAAAAGAATAAATTATTTATGATTTTCACAATGTAGAATTCATATAACATTAACAAAATCAAAACAAATATCTGCTAGATGTACTTTAAAAAAAAATCAATTGTTCTATATTCAACTGTAACACGTAGTTTAAAAATTGAGAGTAGACAAACTATATCCGAATAAATGAAAAATATTTGTGAATCTATGTTATCTTGGCTTCTCATCACAAAGAATAAACCTATGACCATTTCAACGGATTAAATGATGATTTTCAACGAATGTGAGGATGAAGAACTGTTTTGAAAAACATATTATAGTGTCCCATTTGAAGAACCATAAATTGTAATGACTCGTAATTATTTTTGCGAAGACTTTAACTCACAGCACACCAAAAAACTATATATTTTTTTTTATCTCATATAGAAACGGACTTATTATGACAAAATATTAGGGACAGCAATATTTCAGTAACACCCTGAAACTCAAAAACGATTCCAGGTATTCCATGATCTGCTTTTGCTGAAATATCATTTTTTCAATAAAAAAGATCTGGACTCCTCGAAAATTTTTTATATGACACGAATTGAGCATTAGTCGCTCTCGAAAAGCAAATTTGAGATACCCTAAGATTGTAACGCTTGCGGAAGGGTGGCCTCCCCCCCACGTGAGGTTTTGAACCCACATGAGAAGTATTATTGTCACTTCACTGGTAGGGAAACTTATGTATGAACAGTATCGTATTGAAGAATCAGGGGACTAATGGAATATAATTGATATGAAAGAATAACTAGAGAAGAATGAAAAAGAATATATTAATGAAAAATCATGAACATTGGTGATGGAAGGATAAGCGGTAACAAGTGAAAAGTCAAAGTTATAGGATTAGTTCAAGAACAGATAGAGAGGTGTCCCTCAAGGATCACTATCAGGACAAATTTTGAAACGAAACCAGAATTATTTTCAGACAATGCGGCTATGTGAGCAACGGAATTGCTGCAAAATCATTTCACAAAATACTACAAGACAAAAATTGAAATTATCGAAGAGAAACGCAAAACGCGAAACATCATCGAAAAGACGGAGTAAAAAATAAGAAAATGGAATGAAAGGATAGTATTCAATTAGGAATGTACCTATTCGACCAGAATGAGTTCAGTAAACACACACCATAACATATAATGGAGGATCGCAAAACATAATACATTAAAACTAGTTTATACTGAAAGTGATAAACTATAATATTACTTAAAATGGAAGGTAAAGGAACGAAGAGACCTAAAGAACTATACAGGGTGTTTCATTGGTAAAAAAACATACGGTAATCTGAGCTAGAACTACCCTAGGCGAGTCCAAAAACCCATATATGTTAGCTCTAATCAATTCCATAACCGAGTTACAGGGTGGTTCATGTATTCACCTTGCAGAGAACATTTTCTTCGCAATCGAGTGTTCGATTTGAGGAATCGCCTTCCAGATAGTGTTGTTGAATCGCCATCCGTGAACACTTCCAAAAACAGATTAGACCGATGGTTCAGTGATTGAGTGTTTCTTTATGTTCATTTCATTTTATTTATTGTTTTTTGCACTATGAAATTCATTCATATTTACTTTATTGTTTTCCTTATGTTGACTTTATAGGAATCTGTACTCATATCCTTATTTAATAATAATAATAATAACCTTCCACAGATCGATCGATTCATATTTAAATTCCCGAAAAATTCCAGGTCCTATTTGAAAAATTTGGGACTTCTTCCAAGCTGAGATTTAACACCTTGTATCGATCGATTCATATTTAAATTCCCGAAAAATTCCAGGTCCTATTTGAAAAATTTGGGACTTCTTCCAAGCTGAGATTTAACACCTTGTATATTTTGGGATTTGAATGAGATATTTGAAAAGAGCGGAAAATTTCCTATGGGGTTCAGTCGATTTCATTGTCCCGCTCGTGATTTTGCTCAAAGAAAGCTTCAGGGAAAGATCCAATTGAATATTGGAATTCAACTAAATTCTCAGAAAAAATCGTTTATGGTGATCAAATACTTTTTTGATCATGTCTGGATTATAACGTATTTTATCACAGGCGACTTCGATATCTCCTCACTTCTTTTTTCAGATGAATATCTTGAACATTTCAAATAACTCCAGATGAAATGATCAATAGGATTGAAATCTAGTGATCTAGCGGACCAGGAATGCAGTCCACCTCTGCTTATCCACAGATTTGGAAAATAATGATCTCAAAAATATCTGAACATTACTCTGAAATGTGGTGGAGCTGTATCATGCTGAAAATGCATTCCTGCAATGTGCGTACCTTCGAGTTATACAGGAAGATGATTTTGAAGAAAATTTAATTAAAGATCACATGTAAGCCGTCTTGGTAGGACGTGCGGTCTAAGGTCTAATCAATCGATTTTTATAAACGCCCCACCGTACGTTTGTTAAAAATTTGTATTGGGATTTCGTATGACTGATCGCATGTGGATTCTCTTCAGCCCATTCATGCAAATTCCTCGTATTGAAGGTACCAGTTGTCAAAATTTATTTTGTAGAAATTGTCGTAGTCTACTCGAAACAACCCTTGTGGGATACAAATGAATTTCTCTCAATCAAACTTTTTTTTCAAATAGAATATTGAAAAATGCAAATATCAGTTCCAAAAAAAATGTCCAATTTGATTACAATGAAATAGTTTTCTACAAAATTATTGGAATTCCAATATTCAATTTGAGCTTTTCCTGAAGCTTTCCTTGAGCAAAATCACGTGCAGGACAATGAAAACTATTGAATCCTAAAGAAAATGTTCTGCTGTTTCCGAATATCTCAAAAAAATTCCAAATTTTTAATATACAGGGTGTTGAATCTCAGCTTGGAAGAAGACCCAAATTTTTCAAATACGGACATGGAATTTTTGAAAATTTTAATATGAATCGATCGACCTGTGGAAGGTTATCATATGTTCCAAGTATCAACCGAATATACCGGTTGGTTCAAAAGTTATGAGGATTAGAAATTTTTGGTTGATACTTGAACCACCCTGTATCTCGGTTTTTTGGACTCGCCTAGGGTAGTTTTAGCTCAGGTTACTGTATGTTCATTGACCAATGAAACACCCTGTGTATGTCAAATGAACTTTGGGGAAAATGAAAATTTTTCTGATTACAGTCTTTTTTTTACCTTCTGTCTGTTATTGGCAACGTCTTCTGCCATTTGTTTCAAACGTTGATCCGTCTCCTTATCAATCTTCTGGGCGATATCCCCTTTTGTACCTAGGTGCCTTGCCTCAAACTCTCTGAACTGTCGTTCTCTTTCCTGTCGGTATGCGTTGATGTCGTGATTTGCTTCCTCTCTTGCTTGCTTGATGCGCTTCAGTTTGCCTTCGATGAAAAATTTATGAAAAATTTTCTTGAATTCAATTTTGTGTGAAGATATATAAGAGAAGTCTTCATTCATGATATATTTTGTAATATCAATGACTTCCACCTTCACCGAAAATGGTATCAACTTCTTATTTCTATTATGACTTTTTCGGATATATTTTTGAATACCACATTCATTTTATGTTTCATTTCTTATGGCGTTCCAGAGTCGTTTTCAAGTTATCCACTGGTTTTTGAAAAAAAATACAAATTCAGTCTTGTAGAAGATTGAGGATTCAACGAAGGCTCAAAGCGTTTTCTCAGATCTGTTTTTGAAATATGTTACTGTAAGTGGTGTCGTTTAAGGGTTTCTTTTTATCTAAAACGTACCATTTTATGTATTCAGTAATAACTGTTAGCTGCGAGCATAAAATTATATGTGAGGATTGTGAGGTATTTAATATAATCAATGTTCGCCCTTTCTTAAGAATCTCTCTGACTTTTTTCAATGGTTATTTTCCTATCAAGTGCAGAACGTTTTTTCTACAAGCGCCTATATGAGATCGATTTGAATTCAACACAAAGATCAAATTTGATAACCTTATATAATATATAATTGTCGAAATTAATTCTACAATGAATGTTGATGAGACCTATGAATGCGAATTCGGGTGATTTTTGACAGGTTTTTAGGTCAATTTTAAATTCACAAAACCAACGTTTTGGAAGAATAATAATAATTTAATAACATTACATCAGTCTTCTCAAAGATCTAGATGCGAGCAGTAGTTGTTCTCTCCAATATTTTAAATTTATGACAATAATATTGACATCGGAACCACAAAAGGTGAAGATGTAAGTTGATGATTCTGACCATTTCCGAGCCCTTTTCTCCACTCGTATAATGTGTGTGTATATGTTTTAAAAAAAATAAGTTATAAGTTTTTAATGTTAAGTTTCGAATTTCTGAAATTATGTAGTTATGTTCCATTTGGCCTGATGAAGATTTTAAAATAAAATCGAAACTAGTCGGCCTTTCTTCCAAAACGTTGGTTTTGTGAATTTAAAATTGACCTAAAAACCTTTCAAAAATCACCCGAACTTAATTCTACATGTCGTTACCATAGTACTCTCATCGTTGACGTTCGGTGTTCAGAGACTTATCATAATTCAGTTTATTCATTAATAACAGTGTGCGGGAAAACCCCTGGTAATGCTTTCCCGCACTGAAAAGTGTGCGGGAATGGAATAGCAGGGGTTTCAATTCGGAAAGAGTCACATTTCCAAACAGTGCGGGAAAAACCCCTGCTATTCCATTCCCGCACACTTTTCAGTGCGTGAAAGCATTACCAGGGGTTTTTCCCGCACTGTTTGGAAATGTGACTCTTTCCGAATTGAAATGCGTGGGGGAAAAGGGTAGAAAGCGTACGCTTGTAGAAAAAAAATATATATAGGGATATAGGGAACTCTTGCAAACTCCACTTATTTTTTCCTAAAAAATTGATATTTAAATGAAATTAATTCTGTTTTCATTTGAAAAAATCAAATTTTTTGGCTATTTTCGAATTCCAACTTTGAAACTCTCATTTTATCTTCCAGTATATGAAAACTTCATGTTCTTTACAAGGTGATGTTGAATATCTTTTCGGTAACCCATTTCAAAAATCAGATCTGAGATATTGCATTTCGCTTTCTTTGGATCTTCAGTGATCTACAAGCCTCAATTTATAATTATTTTTTAAAAACAGTGAATTATTCGAAAAAGGCTCTAGATGATCATAAGAAACAACATAAAATGAATGTGGCATTCGGAGATATATGCAAAAAAGTCATAATATACAAGGTGTCCCACCGGGAGTGCCCATTAGAAGTTTATGGAGAAATAATATTTCGATCATTTCCAAATTTTGTGTGAAGATATAAGCCAAGAAGACCTTCATCTATGATATATTTTTGAGTTTCAATGACTTCCGCTTTCACCGGAAGTGGTATCAACTTTCTTATTTCAAATGAAACACCCTGTATATTATGACATTTTCGGATAGATCCTCGAATGCCACATTAATTTTATGTATCACTCCCTATAGCCATCTAGAGCCGTTTTCGAGTTATTCACTGTTTTGTGAAAAGAAATACAAATTGAGCCTTGTAGAACACTGAAAATTCAATGAAAGCGCAACGCACAATCTCAGATCTTTTTTTTGAAATGGGTTACTGACAAGATATTCAACATAACTCTGTAGAGAAAATAACGTTTTGATATACTGGGAAGTAAAATCAGAGTGTCAAAGTTGTAATTCAAAACAAGCCAAAAACTCGATTTTTTCAAATGGAAACCATACTTTTTCCACTCACATATCAATTTGTGAGGTTTATTCAGGGTTCCCTATATCCAAAATGTACCATTTTCGAGATATTCAGGAAAAACTGTTAGAGTGTCAAAGTTTGAATTCCAAAAAAGGCAGAAATTAGATTTTTCCAAATGGAAGCCGTATTTTTTTCACTCCCATTTCAATTTCTCAGGAAGAAATCAGTAGAGTCTCTTAAGGGTTCCCTATATCTACAATGTACCATTTTCGAGATATTCAGAAATAACTGTTAGCAACGAGCATATTATAATAGGTGAGGTATCAATTATGATCTATGTTCACCCTTTCATAAGAATCTCTATGACTTTATTCAAAATAATCCTGGTTTGTTCCAACTGAAGAATTTATCGTGCAATGTATTGGCAGAATTCTGTTCCAGAATAAATAAGGAAATCCACCAACCAAGAAATAATGAGAAGGTGCGAAAAATGTTCGGAAGTAGGTGGACGAAATTTTCAAAATGTGTTATGATTCAATATTCTATTCTGATATATCTGAATGAAAGTTTGGGAATTTTCATGGCTTGTTTTATGAGTTTTGCTTTACAATTTAAGCTTTCGATATGTATGACATATTTTTCGAAGAATAACTCGTTATTTTCATTATGAGCAGTAAAAAAACTAGTGGTCGTTTTCTTTGAACAATGAAATAAGTTTTGAGGAATATCAACAACAGAAGCATGGAAAAATATTCTGAATAAAGTCAAACATTTTCATGAAAGGGCGAACATAGATCATATTATAATAATATTAAGCTCGCAGCCGTTATTTCTGAATATCTCGAAAATGGTACATTTTAGATATAGGGAACCCTGAATAGACTCCACTTATTTTTACCCCACAAATTCATATGTGAGTGAAAAAAATAAATTTTTGAATTCCAACTTTGACACTTTCATTTTACCTCCCAGTATATCGAAACGTTATATTCTCTACAGAGTGACGTCGAATATCTTTTCGGTAACCCATTTCAAAAAACAGATCTGAGATTGTGCGTTGCGCTTTCATTGAATTTTCAGTGTTCTACAAGGCTCAATTTGTATTTCTTTTCACAAAACAGTGAATAACTCGAAAACGACTTTGGATGGCTATAGGAAGTGATACATAAAATGAATGTGGCATTCGAAGATCTATCCGAAGAAGTCATAATATACAGGGTGTTCCATTTGAAATAAGAAAGTTGATACCATTTCCGGTGAAAGCGGAAGTCATTGATGTTTGAAAATATATCATAAATGAAGGTCTACTTGGCTTATATATCCACGCGAAATTTGAAATTGATCGAATAATTATTTCTCCATAAACTTCTAATGGGCACTCCCGGTGGGACACCCTGTATAAGATGTTCCATTAGAAATAAAAAAGTTGATACCATTTCCGGTGAAGGCAGAAAGAAGTCTGTGTTATTTAAAAATATATCATAAAGTGTATTTTGAATTTAATGTTGGCTGAAGGACCTCGATCGATGGCCTGTTGATAATATTTTATCAATAAAGAACAGTTATTATTATTATTATCAAATCATAAATGAATGTCAACTTGGCTTATATCTTCACACAAAATTTTGAAGTGATCGAAACATTATTTTTCTCCATATAAACTTCTTATGGACACTCCCGGTGGGACACCCTGTATATTTCAATATGATCGCATGATCATATTTATGTACAATGAAGCAAGATAAAAGAATTTTCAGTAAAAATACACTTTGCCCCCCCCCAAAATGATATGCTTATTATGTTTGACATGAAAAAATGCACTCAAACCATTCGATCAGTGTTCTTGATACTAGCCAATTTGTAAAATTTTGGGGATATGTAACTAAAAATGTTAAAAATGTTTAATTTATTCTGTTGTTTTTTATTAAATTTGTTTGGTTATCATAATAAGTATTATATATTTAGTTTCAGGCTTTCACGACCGGATATTTTGACACTAAGGGAGTCTTCCGGGCTTATTGGCCGTGGTCTATTAGGAATTATTTCAACCTAACGTTTCGCCCACAACCTCAGACCAAAAATCCTCTGAAGATGCCTACCGCAGTTGTGGGCGAAACGTTAGGTGAAATAATTCCTAATAGACCACGGCCAATAAGCCCGGAAGACTCTCTTAATATCTATTATATATTTGTTAGTTTCATTTCATAAATGGATCAAAAAATTTGAAGTGGTTGAGGTGTTCTGGGGGGGGTTGTACTTCAGAGATCACAAATTTTCTCCGCAATGTATATGAAGCCCCTCATTCAAATTTGACATGTTTTCAAAAAGATGTTACGTAAATAAATAGCGATAGATAATATGTATGTTGTGTATTAATAGAATACAGGTATATGAGTTATGCAAAAATAATGCTTTAAACAGTTTGATTATTTAGTAAAGGCAAATTTCATGAAGATTGAGCTGCCAATATGTACTAATATGTTCTATTTTTTTTTGAAAAAAAATCTGCACAAAGTTTCCGAATAGGTGGATTTCTCAGAGTTGACATCAGGTAACCAGAATGCGACCAATCTGATAGTGTTTATTTACAGGACCCTAGCTAATTATAAATAGAAATAAGCGTGTGTAAACAGGGAAATATCGAAAATAAACAAGCAATCATATATTATTCCAAAAGAACTTACGTTTTCTTGCAGCACTGACCTTCTCGGCAGCCCTTTTTTCGGCCACCAGAAGCTGCTGTATTCCTTGGGTTTGACTCGCCATGACGAAGTTCAGTAGTTTTTTGAGATTAAATTGGTCAATTCCGATTGTTACTGAGAGGGGAAATGAGCAATTTTAAAATAGTCCGTTAAATTGGCGCGGTATGAGAATTAAGATTCATTTGACACTTCGAAAACAAGGTCTTGTTGTGACCTAGAATTGTGCAGGATCTGTCAAAAATCTACCGATCAGAAATGATCTCGACAAATGGAAAATGATCTGTGTTCGTTTTTCGAAGAACGCGCACTTCATTCTAAAAAAAATTCGGAGATTGTGTTGTTGACTGAGTAACATGCATTTACAGGCGAAATATTGCGTCAGAGGTCCATAGCCTGAGGCCAGATATTGTCAAAAATCCCTATGAAATTTATACGTCTATTTTTTCTTTTTATCTACTGGGTGTTTCATAACATTTATTAAAATACTTGTTTGTCATTTCGCGACCTTTTCTAAGCAGTTCCTTTCCTTCGAACATTAATCCACGACTATTTTTCGTTACGAAAAGTATGATTAGGAATTATTGTGAAAATATTCAAAATATTTAAGGCGGCTCATTTGAGCAAAAATAGTTATTTTTGGCGAAAACTATATGAAAATTAGGTTTTCCAGACAACGTTGTAGAGAGGCTTCCATCAGGACCTTTCAAATGAAGTATCACTCAACCTCTCTTCCCTATTCAATTTTGAAGGGTTGAAGATACCCTTCTTAGGGGGTTGTTTGTCCCCCAATCGAAATCATTCGACATGTTTCGGGAAATTTTTCCAATCACTTTGTGATAAGAAATATACGGAGGCGCTCGTCTGAGATAAAACATTAGAATTTTTTGGGCAACTTTATTGTGAAGAACTTGTTACAAATGAATTATTCTTAGTATTGCCCATTTGTTAGCTAGAAATTTTCCTAGGCCCCAATGATTGCTCCCGGGCCCCATCCCTATTAAAAAAAATATCAAATTTTTTTAAATTTTTTCTTTGGTTTTCGGAAGCACTTTAGCAAAGATGAAGAACTAATAATTTTTAACTCGTTTATGTTGTTGGATTCCATTATCAAATTATATCATAATTGATTTTTACACAATAAGTTAATACGTTCTTTTTCACACGCTTTTTGTATACTTCTACACTTTTTCTATACTTTTCATTAATACATTGAACGATTTCTTTCGAAACCTCAACTCTTCAAACAATAACGCACACACACACAAACAAAGAAGCGGAAATCCGACCGGCCAAACTCAACACATGTAGGTACGCTTTGTATAATGCTAATGCCGGCTGTAACTATTTTCTTAAAATTTTCGTTTTTTGGAAATGAAAGCACTATCTGCGATGAAATGTGGAAGCTCGAAATTTTTCTGAAGATTATGAGCTTTTCAGAGCAAAAATCGTGATCCTTTCATTTTCTCGAAAATTCGGTCTAGTGAAACGAAAAATTGACTGGATCGATTGATTTGGCTCTTCGTAGGGTTTTTGTAAACATGTTGAACTCTGAAAAGCACACTTAACATTATTGGTTTTCCCAATATGCTCGATCCAGAGCGCTTGATTTTCCAAGAAATTCTTGTGTTTTCTTGGAAAATCAAGCGCTTTTCGTTACATTTTCAAATTCATGTGAAAAACAGAAAAAAAATATTCTCGGAAAAACAATAAAAAGCCGTTGAATCCTGGTTCTTGAAACCAACCGAAAATTTTCTGTGTGATCATTGGCCTCATTCACCGGACGAAGATTCCGCTACCGCTACCTAGCATAAATTGAAAGCGTGTTGAGTTTGCACCCCATGTGCCACCCGACGACGATTCCGCAACAGTTGCACAACTGTTACATCCGGTGAATGCAACAATTGATGGTTGCTGAGATATCGATAATCAAAGACAAAAGAACGTATGAAGATCTAAAAAACAGAAATTAAAGCTGAATGAATATTATAGCGGTTAAGCAAAAAAAAATTTCTCACTCCCGTGGACAAAAAACGAAACTTAAAAAAGTTTGAAATTTTCTTGTTGTTGGTTTTTATGATATCACTCAAAAACTACTGACGCTACAAACAAAATTTCGATTTCATTTTGATGTTTTAATTTATTCCAGTAGTGCATTATAATATGCAAAAAACAAACTGCATTGATTTGAACCGATATATACTTTGAAGATTTCGTTATAAATCCCATTTATCATCTAATACATCATTTTTACTGTTATTTGAATTTAATTTTTAGGCTCACATAGACTCAATATGAGTAATCATTTCAAACATTTATAAATTTTTGCTGTCTGATAAGCCTGATACATCAACAATTTCTTTAATAATTTTAATTAATTAGCAGATGATTAGTTTTTACTATCAATTGGTTCTTAAAAAGATAAAAAAAAATTAAATAAAAAGTTCAACAACCTGGCCCCCAGACTCCGCGGGCCTCCCTCCAACGGGGTGGCTGGGGGGATGTACGTTACGCCACTGGCCACCTGCCCCCATTTACGCTATTTATTACGCTAGGTATTTTACTACTTATTAGCATTTTCTTTCATAGAACCTGTCGAATTTTGGTCTCCAAGAATCCTTGTAGATGCCTACCGCAGACGCGGGCGAAACATTAGGTGAAATAATTCCTAATAGACCACGGCCAATAAGCCTGGAAGACTCTCTCAATACTATTTTACCTTACATTTCGCCTACATCTGCAATCTGCGGTTGACATCTTCAGAGGCCTCTTGGCCTAAGGTTGTAACTCGACCGTTTTTACGTTCTCCGAAGTTGACTCCTGTTGGGGCGGCAGATTGAGTCTCTGCCTCATTAGGGCGGCAGTTTGGCTAGCGAGGGCACTGACTTTTTCCCATCTTTCTGGCATCAATTACAGAAAGCGTCAATTGAATTTCAGAAAACATCAAATGTATTTCGGACAACTCAATTGAATTTCATTTGATATTTTCTGAAATTCAATTTAGAACAGCATCGCTGTAAACAGAGTTCAATAGAGTCACTGTAACCAACGATTACTGATGGAGCCATCTCTTAATGAGCAGTGGGAACTTGGTTGCGCACCTAATATAATTTAAGGAGAAAATTAATTTTTTCAAATCTGAGCGGCATTAGCCTTGTTTATAATATAATTATATATGTATGTGTATACATTCATAAACAAGGGCACTAGTTAGCGAATGTTAGCACAATTTTTTAACAAACAGCTCTGGGTTGACCTATTTTTCATTATATTTTTTGGAAAATTAGAAGAATTTCAGGGAAATTATCGTGTAGAGAAACAAAAATGCAGGTCTCTTTAAATTTTTGATTTGCTGGGAATTATGAGGATTTTCGCACAATCAATTTTAATCTTTCACAATACATTTTGTGTAAAATCTTATTGAGAACCAGATGAAATTAAAAAAGAATTTCAATGAAAAGAACTAGCAGAAAAAGAAAAATTCACAATTGAAATAATTCAGTCTGGACCAACATCACATATATTCAAAATCAACAATATCAACCCTTTTTGAACTTTTCTCATTTCTACTGATGGAATATCAGAATTTTTCTGTTATATTTGATAGCAAACACATACTTTAAAATTGTTTCTGTTGAAAGCTATCATGTTTTATGGACTTTCCCTCATTTTACTTTATCAATCAATAAGACTATTATCATCAGATCAGCTTCATTCTCTCATGAACCAATGAAAAAATAAATAAATGTGAAAGATGGGTCAAGTTTTATATAAAATCTCTGCAATCCACCGATCAAGTTCTTAAATAATTAGGTTCACCGATGTATATTGTATTGGAACATTACATACACAAAATCAAAGATTATAGAGTATACTCCATAATCTTTGCACAAAATGAAATTGTTCATGTCTGTTACTTAATACTTTATTATTACTACATATATAATATAAGGTATATCGCCTACTTTTTAGTCATTTGATGTCGTGTGATCAAGAAAGGAGCCCAGAAAGGTGGAGCGAAGAAAAGAATGAAGGCTATAGTAGTTTTTGGTGAAGCTCCAACAGGCCAAGGTAGAGACTAGAATAAAAAGAATATTGTTTATTAATACCTAGTGTTCCTATAATTCAATTTTTTTATATTTATGCTAGTTAGATCAAAAAAGATCAATTAGGACATGTCCTGAGTTACGTAATATTTTTTATAACTTACTGATCCAGGGGTTCTATCTTCTGCATGATATTTTCTGATATTCCTTAAAACTGTTCTTTGCAGTAAAGTTCTTCCAGTTCCAATCATTTTGGATTTTTAAGTTAGAATTTCAGATTGAATTATCAGACTTGGCTTAGACAAATTAGAAAAACAATTGACAATTCACGAATGGAATGCTTATGACACATGACATTGACAAGCAAAGATGAAAGATCACAGAGTTGGAGTTCTGCGCTGATAACACGTGAAGCCAGTTGCAAAAAGATGAAATATCCGGAGAAAATTGGTACAACAGCGGTACCAGTGAGATGTCTAAATACATGGTGTATGTTTTTTTTTGTCAATCGAACAATTTGATTTGAGCGATGTTTCGTGGCGGCGCCGCACTGTCTTAGTTGTAATTTTTTTATTGTTGTTTGAAGAGATAAACTGTCAAGGAGCAGTTTTCTTTTTTTCTTTATTTTATATATTCAAATGACAAAAAATTTCTAAATCTAAAAACTATTTTTAGGCATCATATTTGAATTTCATTTGTTGCTCTGATAAACACAGATCATGAGTTTATTGTTCTGTGATTTCCATACTCTGTTTGAAATGGCCTTTAGTTTTTAAAATTCGCCCAGCTGAATTCCTGTGAATGATTTTGAAAATGAATCAGGATTTTGTGTGAATTTAAAAAAAGAGCAAGATTCACATCTTGAGTACATAAACTGAGTGATTACTGACTGATATTTTCAGAAACTTAGAATATTGTTTCACTTTATCATAAATGACGAAATATTAAATTATCATATCTACTGATAAGGCACCATTATGAATTTATGATTAATTTCACATAGTTAATATATAATTTAAACCGAAAACATGCTACTCAGGCAATATAAAAACCGAATTGGCTTATCCCATTTAAGTAAGAATTTTTCTAGTGCTGTTTCTGTCATCAACACTAGACTGGACACTAATTCTCAACATTACAAAGTTAATATCTTTCTATTTGAAGTGCCAATTGAACCAACTTGAGGTTTCAGGAAAATGCTTCATATATGTCAGAGTTGATAAAAACTCTTCATGAAAAAACACAAGATGTTCTCAAGGGAGGTGGATCGAAATCTATCAAGAGACATACTTCTGCTGGAAAATTACTTGTACGAGAAAGGATAAACTTACTTCTAGATTCAAATAGTTCATTTCTAGAACTTTCACAATTAGCAGCTAATGGAATGTATGATGGATCTATAAAATCTGGTGGAATAGTAACTGGAATAGGAAGAATTCATGGGTCAGTAAATACTGTTAAACTGCAGGATTGAAACTCACATTAAATATTAGAAAAAATTGTATGATTATAGCAAATGATGCTACAGTTAAAGGAGGTACCTACTTTCCAATGACAGTCAAGAAACATTTGAGAGCTCAGGAAATTGCAGCGGCCAACAAGTTACCATGTATTTATTTGGTAGATAGCGGTGGCGCATTTCTTCCTCTCCAATCTGAAGTATTTCCCGATAAAGAACATTTCGGTAGAGTTTTCTTCAATCAAGCAAATATGTCATCCCAAGGAATAGCTCAGGTAAAATCTCACCATGAAAATAAAACGAACTAATCTGTAATGCAATTGCATATTCCAGTCGCTGCTCAATTTCACTCTAATTCTCCATTTATAGATTGCAGTTGTCATGGGATCTTGTACTGCTGGTGGTGCATACGTACCAGCGATGGCAGATGAATCTGTAATTGTGAGGAAACAAGGCACTATTTTTCTAGCAGGGCCACCTTTAGTTAAAAGTTCCACTGGTGAAATAGTAAGTCATAATTTTATTCATTATAGTTTACTGTCAATTGCTTGCATCTTCATTTGCTTGGTGATTCTGAAAGTCATGTAGAGTGATGTTCTGTGGCCTGAGTTAAGCTTTTTTATTATTTGATGTACGAAAAAGTTTATTCAAGATTTTATTTTATACACTAGCTTGCACATGTAGCTTTACTCACCTGATTGTTTTACAAGTATGCATTCGAATACAAATTATAAAGCATCATCATTCTTCAGGATCCTGTTTCAAGCAAATAACCAAAAAATGTTTAGTGAAGTGAGCAAGCATAAGGCTAGACCAAAAAGTATGTAAAAAATTGCTGAACTCACTTTGAGATCCATAGCATAGGTTGAGATCATGTTTTAATAGATTGATGTTTAAGGAAGGTATTTTAGGTTACAGCAGAAGAATTGGGAGGTGCAGATCTTCATTGCTCAACATCAGGCGTCACTGATCATTATGGACTCAATGATGAGCATGCTTTGAATATTGCCAGGAGTATAGTAAAAAATTTGAATATCTCTGTGAGAAATGAATTTTCTGATGCTTTCGAAGACCCATTATATGATAGCAAAGAATTATATGGTATACTTGGTAAAGATCTACAAAAACCTATTGATATGAGAGAGATCATCGCAAGGATATTTGACGGCTCGAAATTCGATGAATTCAAGAAAAAGTATGGAGAAACCTTAGTTTGTGGTTTCTCAAAATTGTATGGTAAAACCGTTGGTGTTCTGGGAAACAATGGTGTACTATTTTCGGAGTCTGCTTTGAAGGGAGCACATTTTGTTCAGTTATGTTCACAGAGAAAAATACCGATAATTTTCTTGCAGAACATTACAGGTAAAAAAATTATAAATCCTCTTATAAAACTTATCGAATTAATGGGACCTATTTACAATAACCAGCATTGGATGATTCTAAATTTCAGAAGTATAATAGAATTTCTCTAATTATATGTCAAATCTGTTGAATACACCACATCTCGTAGAACAAAACAATGTTAGAATATTTCATTCTAACATTGTTTTCAGTAATATTTATTCATGGCATGTTGGCGTCCTCTCAAATTTTATGAGATAGAATACAGACTCTGCCAATCCATATTTTTCAATACAAAAATCGGTAAATGATATTTACGACAATATTTCATTAATTTCGATAAAAATTCAGCGAATTAGAGAAAATAATGTATACTCAGGCAGCTCAATTCAGCAGAAACATCTTCTGAAATATAACTCCTGAAGATGCCAGACACTCGAACTGGCGAAACGTCGAGAACTTATCCGCGACGACTGCCGAAATGCGGCAGCTGACATTGAATGATGACCGCTAAAAGCCTCAACCAATTCATTTTATTTTTCATTAAAAAAATATATCTCAATTTATAATTGATTCAATAGATTTCTTCACATATTATAACTCAATTGATAATAAATTATTGTTCAGAATAATTGAGCATTCATAATAAATGTGTTGACAAGATGGTCAGATTTCGATTTTAGACATCTCCCAAATTTAAAGAGATAGAATAAAACTATTCTACAGTTTATGATCTCTTTTTTCAAGAAACATAAACCGATTTCAAGCGAATAACCAGTAATGACCGCGGTTATCTACGGTCCTGCCTGCGGTTATCTACGGTTATAGTCTTCAGGGATATTCCTTGTAAAATGATTATAACCTACAATGACCGAAGTCGCTTGAATGCAGTTGGTCCTAGTTGGTAATTACCAATGAGGACCAGGTTATTCGCTTGAAATCGGTTATAAATTGCTGAATTCCGCAAATCGCTAAGGTGTCTAGTTTCAGTGCTACGTGTTGATTTGGGAATTTGGCCAATTTTTAAAATTCGCTATAACTTCCGCGGTATTGCGACTACTCTCTCGGAATAAAAACATCTTTAGGGCAGTTTTTTCCGAACTTCTTATCTGTGCTATCGAAATTTTGGAAGAAATTGAAAAAAAAAAATTTCAAATGGTAAACATAGTGTGATATATTTTTCAATAGATTTTTCTTAGACAATTTCAAATAGTCATTTTCGTATCAAGTGCAGAAAGTTTTACCTTTCCGTACGAGATTGCTGTTGCCCGAACGACGCGGAGCGGAGTTCGGGAATGATACTTTCTGCACAAGATAGGAACATTATTTTTTCTACGACCCCACATTGAGAATATATATTTTATTTCAACATACAAAACATTCCATGAAAATCCATAATACACATGAATTCTACATGTCGTCACCATGGTACTCTCATCGTTGACGTTCGATGCTTAGGGACATATCATAATTCAGTTTATTCTTTACTGAAAGTGTGCGGGAAAAACCCCTGCTGATACTTTCTAAACTAAAATATGTACGGGAAAGTGGGTAAAAACGCACGGTCGTAGAAAAAATATATATCATGATATACTTCCGAATTTATATATCAATAATTCTGGTAAAAACATTTTTTGATCAACAAAATCAAAGGAGATTTTGACTTGCTTAAAAGTGACTTCAATTTTTAGAAGTCAATACTAAGAAAAGATATAAAAATATTTTGGCTTGGATATAGGTAAATGACTTGCGTTTACATTCAATATTTACAGGATTTATGGTGGGAAAACAAGCAGAAACTGGAGGAATTGCTAAGAATGGAGCAAAATTAGTGACTGCTGTGGCATGCAGCAAAGTTCCTAAGATAACTGTGATTGTTGGGGGCTCTTTTGGTGCTGGAAATTATGGTAAGTAAGCATAAAAGTTTCCAATACTTTGGATACTATGCAGAATTGATGATTAAAAAATAGCGAAAAAGAAAAAGTACAAGAAAAGAAAGTGGCCTGCTTAATCATGCCAAATTCGAGGAATGTGATATATCATTTGAAAAGAAATTCAATTTTCTCTTAGTATTTCTTAAAATATACATTTAAAAAAATTCACTTTCAACCATTTTTGTATGTCTCGATAAACCATCGAATTTTTAATGACCCTGTATGAAGAGAAAAGTAATTCGTAACACCTGCATGATGCATAGAATCTTAGCATTCTGCATACAAAATTTCAGCTTGCTAAGATTAATAGTATGGAAGTCATGTTTAACCAAAGCTATATTTTGCACAAAAAAAGAGGAAATCATTTAATTACTCAGGAACCGCCGAGAATAAATTTGAGAAAGTGATACCAAAATAATCGTGTTACTACGATGAATAGAAAAGTGCGATAATATACAGGTGCGCCATTTGAAATAACAAAGTAGTTACTACTTTTTGACATAAGTGGCACTGAAAATATTTTAGATCCAAGAAACCAAATTTTCAATGAATTCTTGCTTTTCATTATCCGTAAACGTCTAACCTACCATCGACCGTGGATCATCCTGTAGATCCTCCAATGCTTTAGAACAGAATAGGATATGCACTACACGTTTTCATTGCGGTTGTAGTATGAACATATCTTGGAATTGTTTTACTGACACACAATGATTTTTTCAGGTATGTGTGGAAGATCATATTCCCCAAGATTTTTGTACATGTGGCCTAATTCGAAAATATCTGTTATGGGGGGACCTCAGGCTGCTGGAGTCCTATCTCAAGTTGCCAATAAAACTGGTGAATGGGACAATGAAAAAATAAGTGAATTTGAAAAGCCCATTATAGATCAGTTCGAAAAAGAGAGTTCGGCATATTTCAGCACTGCAAGGTATAAAATTATAAATAATAAAAAAATTAATAGAATATTTTCTATAAACTGAATATTTCAGATTGTGGGATGATGGCATAATAGATCCAAAAGATACAAGAAAAATTCTGGGACTTAGTTTGGCTGCTTCTCTTTCTAATTGCGATGTTGAAGATACAGAACATGGTATATTCAGAATGTGATTCAAAATTCAATAATCTCAGTTATAAAAATTATATTTTCGTTGAAAAAATTTGAAATTAAACAACACTCATAATTTGTAGCTTTAGTGATCCTTCAAAATGTATTCAGAGAAACTGAAATTTCATCTGGAAGGTGGAAATTTTCTCCATTAACAAAATTAAATGAGGTTATCTTCTAGAAAGAAAACTTTATATGGATAATTTTGTCTTGCGAGGAACTGAGAACCAAATTGCGCACGCGCGAACGGTGTCTTATGTGAATTTTGTTGCCAGATTGTGCAGGGTCCAAATCTTGGGAAATGGATGTGTAAACATGTGATCTGAGTTCCCCCATTTTTTTAGATATCAATTTCTACAAAAACTTACTACAAAACTACTCTTAAAAGAATTAGACGTGAAATAATGAGTTAAAGTTGGTTCGTTGGCTCTATTTTTGAACCGCCAGTTAAAATTTATGCTGGCCATAAGCGGTATGTCAAGTATTGAATATTATTGCTCCTATGATTTCAAATACCTAATAATCGTCCGATCTGGCAACATTGCTGCTACAAGATGGTATGCGTATGCCTCGAGATCACATGCCTATTAGCTATATCCAAAGTATGCAAACTTATTATAAAGGTGCAGTAGTCAATAACTGGAATAGTGGTTTCATACAGACAGGAGGAAATTAGCCCCTTTGGCTAGTTCAGTGAAGAATTTCACAAATAATTCAATTCTTTTGAGCGCGACCTACGTTACTTTAAAATGCGACGTTGCCGGAACCCCTACATGGGGTTATACCAGGCTCAGAGTGTTACGACTTTCCACTTGCAGTTCTGTGATAGTTCCCATCAGAAATTCGACCGGGAAACGTGTAAAAAGGTTTGTGTTTTTTTCGTGTGATCGGTTTTTCAGTCAATAAATAAAGTGAAAATAAGTGTTGCAGTTGCAAAAACAGTATGTATCGGGTTTGTGATTGAATTTTTCTACTTTTAGAGTTCATATCTGGAAAGATTATCAACAGGAAGATTTCTCATTTTAATATTTATTAAAATTTCATTTGGAAATCTTCGATATGAGTACTATGCCTCGTGCCCGGTTGCAAAAGCAACTATATAAATCTACTGATCAGAAAGTTTTTGTATTTAGATTTCCGAAAGATCCCGCGAGGAGAAGAAAATGGCATAACGCAATAACTAGTTTTGAAGTCAATGATGACAGTGTCGTTTATATGAAACATTTTGTAGATTCCCATATATTGAGAAATAACCCTTATCCAACCGCCGAAGGTTCAGTTATTAATATACCCTGAAATATTCCTACATTAACTGATGATGCATTTCCTTCAACTTTCCCAAATCGACCGAGTTACATAACGTCTTTAATTACTCCAAAAACAACTGATCCTGAGAAATGGAGACAAATATTAGTTGTCCATTAGGATAACGTTTACACCGATTTGGGCAAACAAGATCATATCGATTTTCCGACTTTTGTTGTCATTTCAAAGACAAGGCAAGTTTCAACTTCTTTTCCAACGTTAAAGGAAATGACTTTGTTCAGTTCTACAATATAAATTTTAAATGGGCATTTTCAAAAATATCATCAGGGTTTAAAATCTTGAGAATCGAATTCGTAATTAGAGTGATTATTAGGTGACAGGTATATTTGTGACTTTTTTCCCTCTTTTATGTTCATTCACCTACTTTATTCGCTTCAAAAAGTAAAATAATTTTCATTCTGACTGTAATCTTGTGGAACTCAATACAACAGCTACCTCATCCTCGCCTCGTGGTGAGTTCTGTATTATTTGCGATAAAATATTAAGAAATTATCCGCATATGAACGAAATGCTGTTTTGTTTTCCTCCCTACAGTTCCTCATTTAATTGTGAATTGAAATAAATTCAAAATTATATCGAAAACAGTGCGAACTGCGTGCAACTAGACACGTTGCTGGTAACAACGGCAACATCTAACCTTCCGGCCTATTAGATTTAGTAGGCCGTGTTTTGAGCTAAAGTATTCTCTTTGTAGTGATAAGTTATAGTTACAGATTTTTTTTTTAAATTCATTTGTTATAGCAGAAGTGGTAGTTTTCAGAAAAACAAATCATAATATAGAACTATATATTTACACTTTTGTATTTCGAGGTATCTGAATTCTAGAATTGTAGTAAAAAATATATATACTAAATGCCTCTCAATAATTTCTTATTTCTACAAGACATAGTTTCTAAAATGGATCATAGATGTTTTCTCGATATACTCCCAAACCATCTAAAGAAATTTTTGATATAATTTCCATTATATCCAAACTGTATCCGTCAGCTCCAATACTTCTCAATAATCTCAAGAACATTCTTCACCTTCGATATCAATTCAACACCCCCATACCTTGGACTTAGCTTCCGTCACTGCTATTACTATTACAATCACTCAGATCTGGTTTTGTAATTTTTTTAACGTTATATGGTCGGATAAGTTCCTTGCTCTTCCTTCGCAATTTCGGGGATCTGTATCCATTTTTCAGAACCTTGGGAAGATCATTTATATGATCTATGACAAAATCAGGTTGGGCTTCGCATTTGATTCCCTTATCGTTTGATTGCAAAGGAACCCAGACTGTACCACCAAGTTTTGCTCGAATTCCACCCAATATGTCTGTTTCTAGTTTATCTCCAACCATTAAAGCATTTTCCGTCTTAATCCCAAGATAGTCGCAAGCCATTTTGAATATTTTCTCATTAGGTTTCTCCCACGGCAAATCGCCTGAGACTAAGATGACGTCAAAAATTGGTTTCAAGCTAAGCTTATCTATCTTTTCCCATTGCGACGTCGAAGGACCATTGGTGATTAAACCTATCAAATAGGACTTCTTCAGTTTCTTCAACAAATCGAAGGTGTCGTGGGAGATTTGTAAGAAATGGTATCGTAGATGGAGCCATTGTTTGTACACTGAGTCTAAAATAACGACAAAATATGGATTAAAACGAGTTCGGGACCTTTCCACCCATAGATTGATCGAGATCGTTGTCTCCCTTGAACATCTAAAAAGTTCAATCGAAAAAGGGGAATTACAACCAATAAACAAATTTCAGAATATTCACTGTAGTGAAAACTTTGTTACCTCCTGAAATTCATTCGAATTCGACAATCTATGAATAGTTTATTTTACAGTGTTTTTGCTGGAATGTGACTTGACTCACACCACTCCTTACTGAAGAATGGCAGAAGTAAATTTTCTGAAATACATAAATGATTATAGGTTTTTCAAAACAAGTTTCGAGCAAAAAACAATATAATAGGCAAGCGAAAGCAGTTCATCAGAGTGAAACCTAGTTGTACAACCTCTGATAAACAAATTTATTGCACACAACATACTCGAATAAGAAAAATGTGAAACTTCAGTAGTTCGTTTTTGTATTGAAAAAGATATCTTCCATGAATATAAAAAATTTAACATATCGTTCGCCAATTGACGCAATATAGCCGTAAATCCCAAAGTATAAAACAACAATAATATAATATTACATGATATTTTCAAACGAAAAGAGTAATTCGGACAATCACTTTTATTTATTAAGAAGTAGGAGAAGAATTCAGAATCCAGACGAAAATATTGATCAGTTCGCTGTATCGGTCATGTGAAAAATCATTCTAGTGGTAGATGTAACTTAATAACTATATTAACAGTAAAACACTATTCGGAAAAAGTTTAACTTCAGACTTCTGAGAATTGCCGCTTTTCTCATTTATTTGAACTAGGGTGAACCTTTTTTTCCAAAGATTATAGTTGTTGCTTCAATCATCATTCAAGAAAAATTTAGCAATATTTGGAATCCTAGAGAACAAAAAGAAAATATCCATTTATCAAATTCTACAGCAATAATTTCAAAAGACAATATTTGTCACTGCTTTGTCGAACATGTCATGTAAATATTCAAAATTTTCAGTGTTATATATACAGAAACTGGGTTAATGTATGTATTCTCAGGAGCATAAAACAATTCAACATGCTCCTTAAAGTGGTTACTTTAACTGGTGAAGAAAAAATGATTGATGTGGAACCTTCGGATAAAATTCTCAACGTAAAACAAAAACTGGAAGAGAAAGAAGGAATTCCTCCAGATCAGCAAAGGTTAATTTACCAAGGAAAACAGCTCAAAGACGACAAGTCGGTCAGTTGTTACAAACTAAAAGCTGGTACTGTGCTACATCTTGTGATTGCCCTCAGAGGTGGTTTCCACATATAACTAACCAATAAATAATTCAAAAGAAATTGTAACATGAGTTTTGAATAAGTTTCACACAGATTCAAGCGATACGACACACGTTGATGGGGATAATTCAGTTATTCCTTACTCGAACATACTCACCACAATATTTCTGAAAGTTCGGATACAATGCCTGATACCACAATTTCTGGCGCCAAACGTGCAAATCCATAGATGGATGTTGAGGGCATTTCCGAAATTCATGCAAAAAATGTTTACAACATTGCACTGCAAATTCTTCGGGCACTCCATAAGTTTGACACAAGATTTCTGATACCTGAAAGCAATAGAATCTTAATAAGAGAACCAACAATAAAATTTACTTCATTGCACAATAAATAAACATTGAATCGAAGTATTCAACAAATCACAATTTTGTGATATATATCATTCATAAATTTTCAGAAGAGGACTGTGAACAAGAACAATCAAAATTTGATATGAAATCTCTACCGTCAAATTTATTATAGAATTTTGAGTTTTGGGATGGAATAACGAAAAAACGCTCGGACAGGTCAAATTTTGTTGAAAGGGGGGCAAATAAGATTGTTCAAATGAGTTTGATATCACTACCCCTCTAGCTGCAATCCCCAACGGCTCTCATTTTTGAATAGGGAGAAGGGGTCGAGCAGCACCTTGTTCGAAAGGCAATTCAATTTCCTGCATGTGTTTTTTTTTTATCGCATTATTATTATACAGAGTGACTCAGTACTCCATCAATAACTTTCACACGTCGAGGTCGGATCTTTGAGATGGAAAGAGGGGTAGTGATATCTAACTCATTTTTTGACCCGTCCGAGCGTTTTTTCTATCTCAAAGATCTAAATTCCGCGTGTGAAAGTTATTGATGGAATACTGAGCCACTCTGTATAACAATAAAGCAAAGAAAAAAATACACTATTGACTATCTGAGTGAATAGCTATATCGCAATTCTGATAGTTTCTCTTTAGATTAAAATCTAGACATCTTTCGATTTCTAATATTTCTGCTTGCAGAACACTCACACAGGAGCCTAACGATAGTGCACACTTGGCTTTGGCCCCGTGAACCCTAGCGCCAGTTCCCGTGTACCCTAGCGCCAGTTCCCGTGTTTGTTTTAGAACCATCTGTATACCATTTAACAGTATTTGTTTTTGAAATTTTGGTCAGTGTATTGTTTATTTGTACGTATTTTCCCTGGAAAGAATGGAACTTGGAAGGCTTCAACGAAGCTAATTTTTCACTCCCACACGTTTCTTACACAAGGCATTCTTTCCTTTGGTTTGCAATGAAAAAGCATTCCGTGAGTAGGTGAATAGGAGTTTCTTCCTCCTCCTCATAGTATCAAGGGCGGATATAGCTTTTTTTCTTGGGAGGGGTAATAACCATTGAGAACGAATAACTAGAGAATTCCGGTTTTTTGAACTTGAAAGGTATTTGCTTACCACATATTTAGGAAATTTTCATTGCTAATACACTTCGCGAAACAATTGAAGGAACAGAAAAAGTTTTTTTTTAAAACAGTTTGTATTTCAGTGACGAGTGGTCGAATAAAAAACCAACTTCTGAAGCTTGAAGAAGTATCTGAAATCATTGATCAACCATTTTTCAGAGTACCGGTGGCCATGCAATCATCGGATAAAGCACGAAGAAAAAACTTTTGAAAATTTTTCGAATTTTAATTTTTTGGTCTACGCTCACGGAGAATTTTTTCTAGCTAGACCAATGCAAATGTCGCATAACCTGTTCATTCAGCTCTAATTTGCTGTTTACTACTCTCGAGATATTCACTCAACAGCCGATATCTCCGGAAATACTGCTCACCTAGCGAGGCGCTTAGGATATAAAAAAATTTGGCCGCCTGATGTTCCCCAAAGTCCCCCCTCAAATCGGTAGATCGATCGGTTTTCTTGATCCGATTGATTGAACATTTGAAAAAATTGGGAGAACAAGGTTTTTTGCCTTAAACTTGACCTAATTTTTTCAAATCGGTTTTTTTTACCTAATGAGTCGAGAGGTTTTCAAGAAAACTGTTTTTTGAAAGTGGTGTCAGGTGTCGGAAAACGGAAAAAGTTAAGGGTTTCAATTTAAAATTCCATTATTTTTTTCTGAGAAAAATTAAGGTTTTAATGTATCCAAGGTCCATAGCTCCAGTGGAGGTGAGTCAGAAATGGTTTCTTGTATTTTTTTTTTCAAATTAAAACATGTTTTTATTCTAATTTTACTTTAAGAACAAAATTTAACGAAATTCTCGAATGTTAATTTTTTTTCCAAATTACGAAAATTTTTTGGAAATGAATTTTTTCATTTAAACAAAATTTGAGTGAAAAATGAAGAAATAATGTAATTATTGATTGATTAAGAAAATAAGGTCAAATTTAAGGAACAAAAACCTTGTTACCTTAATTTTTTCAAAATTTCAATCAATCGGTTTAAGAGAACTGCTGAACAGATCGATCTACCGATTTGAGGAAGACTTCAGGGAACATCAGGCTGTAAAATTTTTTCATAACCTAAGCTTTTCCGCCAATATTGATGATGAAACAGTACATTAAACAAAAAATGGTAAAATGGCATTTTTTTGCTCCTTTTCCACGTTTATGTGATAGGTGAAAAAAATATTTCTTCTTAATTGAACAAAACAGACTTTTGCAGAAAGATTTCTGTACTCACTAGGCGATCAGAAGTTTGGGAGATATTGGCAGTTGAGTGAAAGAGGATCATTTTTCATTCAAATTAGGATATCTCGAAGACAAATGGTTATTTCTGAAAGTCTCTAAAATGAAATTAGAACTGAATAAATAGGTTATGTGACATTTGAACCGATTTCAAGCGAATAACCTGGTCCTCATTGGTAATTACCAACTAGGACCAACTGCATTCAAGCGACTTCGGTCATTGTAGGTTATAATCATTTTACAAGGAATAGCCCTGAAGACTATAACCGTAGATAACCGCAGGCAGGACCGTAGATAACCGCGGTCATTACTGGTTATTCGCTTGAAATCGGTTTTGCATAGGTCAAGCTCGAGAAAATTATTCCATGCGCGTAATAAAAAATATTCGAAAAATTTCGAAATTTTTTTTTTTTTGCTTTATCCGATGATTGTATGACTACCGGTACTCCGAGAAATTGTGAACCAATAAATTCAGAAACCTAAGTTTTCAAGTTTCAAAACTAAGTTCTTTTATTTCCTATAAGACCATTATTCACTGAGATACAGTCTGTTTAAAATCACCAAAAAATTTTGAATATTTTTCTGTTCCTTTAATTATTGTTGCTCGAAGTATAATATATTAACAAAATTTGAAAAATTACGAATTTGAAATTATTGTATGAAATTTTTTGTGCATCACGTTGCGTAGGTACCCTTTTTTCAGATTTTCGATACTCATGGGGGGGTAATTACCCCCTCTACCCCCCCCCCCCGTAAATCCGCCCTTGCATAGTATCTACATGCCTTAGAGTTTGATTTCAAAAGTTAAGATATTTTCTTCATCGACGAGTCCATATACCTAATCTTGTAAGATCGTATTCGACTCAAATGTAAAATAATGAAGGCAGACTTACTATTTTATACCTATTAACAATTTTTGTTTACATATAAAAGCTTCATTAAAATAACCCGACACTTGATGTCCCTTATTATTTTCTATTCTAATAAGAGTTCAGCAGAATAATAAAATCAACTTTTAATATTCATCAAGTAATTGCCTTTTCTATCTTTGCTGAATGCCCGCAAAATACAAAAGATATAAAAAAGCCAAAATCCTGGGTGCGCCTCTTTTATAGACATTTAAAAATGGTAATACTTCAAATTATATCCGAATTAATTTAAGAGGGGTATAGTTTCTTAATTGATTGCATCTTTTTGTAATCTTCCTGTTGAGAAAAAGCGATCGAAGTAGAAAATTAAGTGTGTTGTTGAAGTGGTGCGATACATGACACCAAAACTGTTTAGTCATCCGTGCTCTCATCAGTATTTGAGTTTTATTTAGAACTGGAAGGTTCTATTTGGGATGTTCCGAATATAGAACCGTGTGAATGTTGGTCTGTGATATTTAACAAAAACTTTCTTACCCAAATAAACGTGGAGAACACCCACTAACACGGATTCAAGATTAATTTGTTGACAGTTTGATTCGTTATAGAATTTGAATAAGAATAGAAATTATAGAGGAAGAGGAAATAACATGTTTCGTCAGTTTGAGAGAAGCTTTGTGAGAGTTAAATGTATTTTTAGTGTAGTAGGCTACATTACCACAAAAAATTTCTACATGCTTCAGTTAATCGTCCCCTTTTTAGAGTAAAATCAACTTCACATTTTTCCATTATTTTTTTTCGTCGATTCCACCTGAGCAAAAAAAATGTTCTCTTTGAAAAAATGAGTTTTAAGGTTCTTGTTTTGGCTGACTTTGACATTGAAATCGAAACACTTCGTATGTTCAATAGAATTTTTAAAGAGAAGCATTGTCATGTCTTGTGATAGAAAAAAGAAAATTATAATTCTTTAAGCAAAAATCTCAAAATTATATTAACATTGGAATGAGGCCGCCCTCTTTGAGAAAATTTGAAAGTTTTATTTCAGACAAAATTTCTGGGAAAAATATATGAAGGTGATACATTGAAGCAATGTAGAATTCAATGAGTAGCGAATCTGAACCCTTTTCCAAACAGCTAACAGAGCTGAACTATGAAATTTCAAGAGTTTATCGCGGATCCTTCTCTGAATTAGTCTCACCAACGGTTTTCGTGAATCCCCTGTATAATATGTTTCTTCATTTTTGGTACCTATTATGATAATAGTCCGAGAATGCATTATACTTTACCTACGTTTCATATTTTGACTCAGTTGATTAAGTATTCTACTTCTCTGAAAAGGCTGATCCCAATTACCAATTTGGATGAGTCCTACAGGTTCCTAAATTTTTTAGTTAATTAGTTTGTATAAGTTTTTGAAAAATCCAGATAATTATTCAGGTCTTCAGAAAATCAAAATTTATTTCGATGTCAAAATGGATATTCAATACAAAATTCAATTATATATTCTGATAATACGTCAATGGGCGTAGCTACCTGTCTTCAGCGGCGACTCCTCCATTCCGTAAGGGTCATGCGCATCCCTATCCTTGGGATTGAATTAAAATCATACACTATTTCATAAAAAATAATCTCATTTTCAAGAATCCCTTTTTCATATTTCCTTAATATTGCTTATGAGCTATTTAGTTCATAATTCAAGGATATTTATCAATTTAGAATGCAAAAAATTTCAAATCTATATCCTCCAAATGGTTTTGAGCCCTAGCTGTTTCTTTTTACACCTATACATTAATTTAACAATCTGTAGAAAAATAATTGATATTATGATTAGATTTTTGTTTTCTTTTTTATGTAATTTGGGGATTACAAAAGTCTGATGTGTAAATGCTAGATTTTAGTGTCCTATCATTGCCTAGTGAAATAGGGAGACCTAGACTGCGCTATTTGCAGATATGAATTTGTCATTGTTTTTAGTGGCTTTTACAATTGATTTTTCGATAATAAATAAACAATGATAACATAATATATTTATATTTTCACTGAGAGTTGGGTATCCATATGAAGTTTATTAAATGAGTTCTGATTGTTTGTGCTATTTCTGATTTTTGCTAGATCTTCAATTTTGACAGATCTTCAATTTTGACTGACATTCAAATACTATTATATTTTATACATATTTCTGCACCTCCTTTGATTAATTGACTTGAAGCAGGTAATATAACAGTATATTGATAAAACTTTAATGCACTGTTAATAAAATTTTTGGTTATGACAATTCAAAACTTACACTTCTGAATAAGTAAGTATAAAAATCCACAAGAACAAACTTGGTCCATTACCATCTCTGATTATAATTTCAGTTTTTATCAAGTTCAATGTATAGTTTCTAGTGACAAAAAAAGGCAAAACTTTTAACTAAATCATGTGATGAGGAGTACACCTACCATTAAAAAAAGTGAATAATGTTCGATAAAAACAGTTAACTAAGAGTGTACATATATTTCAAGATTGTTACTTTATATAAAATCACAAAACTCTTTATCTCTTAAATATAAAATTAAATTCAGCCTTACAACATGGTAACTCCATTTCCATATCAATTCTCAATCCCCAAACATTTTCTTCCCAAATTCCATAAGTCTATGATTTTTGCACACTTTGAGAGCATCAGCTTTTTTCAAAACGCCTACAACAGATTCGTTGGCATCGACTAAATGGCATAGGAAATCTTCAAAAGCCAGTTTCACATTAGACGGTAGAGACCCAATTTTCACTTCCTTCAATAAACTGATTATTCCCTCAGCCCAACCACTTTCAATGGCAAACTCAGATATCCAAGGGATCAGAGAGATGACACTGGACATTGTTTGCATCCCCAGGAACCAAAGTTCGGCCAATTCCATCCAATTTTCTTTGTATGACATAGCCACAACCAGGGAGGTTGGATCATTACTTTCATCAATGGTGTACGCATCCCATAAGAATCTTATTGTTGCCTGAATATATCTACAAATGGAGAAATCATTCTTCTTGACTTTATTAGTCATCTGTTTCAATAGGAGTAACCCTAGAACTGCTAGGTTTCCGTGAAGAACTAAATTCTCAGGAATGTCCTTCAATTCAGGCAAATTTTCGAAAATGAACTTCATCAAGTTATTGAAGACTGGGGAATCATCAACAAACTTAGCTTCAAGAACTGTTAAATTCATAAAGACATTGCATGTACTGATCATGGCCACTCTGGAATCTTTCATGTCTTCAAGGATTTCTTGTGATAATTCTAACTTTGGCTGAGCTAATACTTTCAATCTTTCAGATCTTGGAACTGGAGGACGCTTATAATGAACAATTGTCCAGTGGAATTCAATGAATTCATATAAAACCTGATGTTCATTCTGTTTCAGGATAATTTTTCTGGAGGTATCCTCAACTGCAAGATGGCAAAGAGCTGGCATGAGAACTCTTAAAACATCAACTTTACCCAAAGGATCTTGTGATTCGTCAAAATTTCCTGATTTTTCTGCCATTTTTCTAGCCTTGTACGCATTGAATGTTTCATTGGCGATTTCAAGAATGAAAGGTAGCAGCTGGTATACTTGTGCTCGCATTGCAGTTGTTTCTTGTGCCAACCATGATGCTAAAACTCTTATTGTAGCACAAACAAATAATTTATCCTCACCCACAGGTCGATTTTTGTCATTGGATATTTTGATCAAGAAGTTTATAACAGCAGTAAAGGCACCTTTTAAACCAGTATAAAGCGTTTGTTTCTCCTTCTGATCTAAGTCCAACTGATCAGTAGCAATATAAGTCATGGATAATTCGAGAATAATGTAGCAAGCTGTAACCAGCTGTGCATGAGAGGTAGCAGCTTTTAAAGATTTACCATCAAGTTGCATCCGTATTTCAACAGCAGCCAACTGTATCAAGAGTAGAAAGAACTGTTTGCACTTTTCTTCTTCCTGTAGAACCCATTCAACTCCCAATATATCGATTACATTGGCTGCCAACATCAAAGCTGGATTTCTTTGTTGGGCACCAATTTTACTCTGTAGAATATCACTCAAACCTTTGTGGAGACTTTGTGGCCAAGTTTCACTGAGGTAGGAGTCTTTCATTTCCCTTCGAGGACAGTTAAACATAAGAGTGTTAAGTATTTCACACAATTCAAATTTTCTTTTATCCTGATCAGTTTCAAAGTCCAGGGCTATTTTGTTCATTAAAGTATGAAATGCTTTAATGTTATTAATCCAACTGTTAGTTCCTTTCCGTGATATGAGCAAACCGAGGACTTGCAGAGCTTCATCCGACTGAAAGCTTCCTTGATAATAAATTTCACTCATTTTAGTTACACCATCAGCATCGATCAAAGCATCTTGTCCGGCAGGGTAAGATGCAATGCCTTTTAAACAGTTATAAGCTTCTCCGACAGCCATCAAATTATCATCATAATCACTATTATCTGACTGTTTAACAATATCCAGTAGTATAGGTACATTTTCGAGCAGTTCCGGGAGACATGCTAACTCTTCTTCATTGCAGAAAACTGTTAAAATTGAAAGTGCAATTGATTTATAGATGGATGGAGGACAATCCACAGGTACATCAGTTGTAAGCAGCAATCTTTTGAGGAAATCAAAACCAATAGCGTTGAATATTGCTTTCTTTGCAGCCAAGTTGCAATCCCTTCCTTTAACTAACTTTGTGACCATGAATAGCGCAGCAAATTTTTCTGTATCACTTGCTGAGTTCTGCAGAATTGTGCAGCATTTTTTCACTGCGTCGGATACTTGTCCCGACATATCAAAATAATATTTTTGTTAAATCAACAAATTAATTCACAATATTTCACTCATTCAAACTGTGCAAGGCGCTTAACTATCTAATACTGAGTTCGTTGAAATTAGGGAACTTTTATATTTAGAATGAGTTACATTCTATGAGATTTCTAAATTCAGTCATTTCCAGCGTCTCGAATCACTGGATTATATTTAGAACGAGTCATCGACTCTTTCAGATTGAGATTTCTACAAGCGAAGCTGTAAGTAGCAACAAACAGCTAACCTTAATATTATAAATTGTGCAGTTGAATTAAAAACGTTTGTAAGGAGAAATGTGCTAGTGTCAAAAACAGCTGATAGGCCAGAGACGTAGTGCAACAATTCATGACACTATGCAGCAAATTTTTATTATGTATATTCAAAACTTGAATCGACAAAACAAAGAAAAAGGTTGAATACGATTATTTTCGGAACTTACTTTATTACATGCTAATTTATCAGCCTGCCTTGTAGCGATAATGGTGTTATCTAGGTCGAATAAAATCGCTTGAATTCCTGATCTGTCATTTCGATTTGTTTCCATAATATCACTTATATAAGAGATTTTTTGAGTAATTATCCTTATCACAATCAACCACTTGATTGAAAAACGTAGTCTCAGAATTATTCAAAATAGAAATCTAAAATTGATATCACCTCACAGCACTCTATCGTTTGCTTCCCGATATACAAATCCAATATTCATCTGTGATTGTTTTGCGAACTGACGTTTACTTTAGCTTATCTTATGACGTGAGTAGACGATAATATAATTTTGTACCTTGTACCCCCAGACCCATTAGTGGTTTTTGATTGAAGACTGGAGTTAAATGCTTACCCATTAGTCATTACTTGGTTCTACAACTGATAAGAAATATGTTTCCTATGAAAAACCGCTTAATTTTATCTTAATTTTATGACGCACACATTGTTATAAAGATTATTTCGTACTATAGATGGAGTGAGGGATTTTCGATTAACTACTTTTTAGCAACTTTTGATACGAACTCTAGGTTTGTGATTTCCTAATTCTATCCGAACCGAATTTTTGGGTCTACCTAATATGTCTTTCTTTTAAATCAGCTAGTTCGTGAACTCCAGCCAATCGATGAGAGCGGTGGCTAAATTTGAAATTTGGAGTACCCTAATTGGTTGGAGATAAAGAAGTTGAAGGCGGGCTTAAGACAGAGCAATAAATGCTGATAAATACCTGATTCTCAGAGCATTTTCATGTTCTTAAAAAATTTGTTGAAATTATAAAAAGAAATCTATTAAGGCGAGATTATTTGCCATTTTCCCTAACTAACATGATTAAGAGCTGGTATATATTATAAACGTGTCAACTGAGAATGGACACTCAACTTCAGCTTGAAGACCGGTTTTTATCTGTTCTTATTCTTAATATATTTCATTCTTTATTCATCATTAAGAAGACTTCCGGAATAAGTCTCTTGAATCTGCATAAAAGCAAGAGCAATTATTCGCTTTCCAAATGTAACATTTTATAATCTTTGTTTATACACAAGTCGAGGCTGCAACCAGAGAATCTCATTTAAAGCACAATTTTTAGAAATTTTTAATTATTTCTGAAGTGTAAGGGCTTCAGCCGGCTTCTACAGTGTTCAAAGATTATAAAGTATACTCTATAATCTTTGACAGTGTTCTGTAGCCTCACATGTCACATGTCAGTGTCAAGATTGAAAATTTATATTTATTCTGTGTTTTCCACTATTCATTAGAATTCGATCAGATTTAAAATTTTGTTGATTTGCATAATTTGCGTGTTGTATGAGTAAAATAATATCGATATCGATAGATATTTGTTTAATTGCCAATTTCGCTTGAATGAATTTGTATACTCCTATTTCAAAATTCTAATTATTCTTGCTTCATAATGGTGAAAATCTATATTTACCTTGGAATGAGGTAAATAAAATTTTCTTTCAGCATTTTTCATATCAATAGAAATTTGATGATGTGAATATTATTTCTTTTTCGATGTAGTTCATCTACCCCCATGATATATAGTATATTCTACCTTCTGTGTTAGTGTTATAATACTTATTAAATTTTAGGGAGATGAAAAAACAGGTAGAGAAGGTTTGAGTTTTTTATTGTACATGGTGAATGAAACCGCTTCATAAAACAATAAGAGATGATTGAAAAACAATATGGTGTTGAGCACGGAGTGGTCACAAGTTGAAGTGATAGGCTTGATAAATGACGGTTCTGGACTTGGCTTTGGTATTGTAGGAGGTAAAAGTACAGGAGTTGTTATAAAATCTATCCTTCCCGGTGGTATAGCTGATAAGGATAGCCGTTTACAAAGTGGAGACCATATACTTCAAATTGGAGATGTTAATCTTAGAGGTCTTGCAGCTGATCAAGTTGCTACTGTTTTGAGGCAAGCTGGACAAGAAGTAAGTTAGAATGATAGGCAGTCTTCCACTTTCGGTTTCACAAAATAGAATCTGTGAATATCTTGCTTCTTTCTTGAGCTAAATTTTCAATAAATCTTTGTTTTACCTCCCACATTAAACTCAAATATAAAAAAAAAGTTTCTTGCCTTTCCCTTATTTATATAACATAATAATTCTAGACAACATGCACCAATCTCCAATTTCGATGATTTTATTTTTGTAGATCCACTATTTTTATTAGAAATTAAATGGAATTAGTGTCCCTCTTGGTTGGTTTCAGGGATTTTGTTTCTACAACATTCGTCCAAAGGTATCTGAAAGAAGGTGAAATTCACTGTTAATTTTGTTTTTTTTTTGTAGCTATGGCTTATCTAACCTGACCTAATGTACCCATTAAGTTTTCGCCCAAATTTCCTTTTAAAACATCTAGGAAAAGGTGAAATTCACTTATAGCCCTACTTCTTATTTGGATCACTTCTTTTATTTATAACTATATAAGTTATTAAGCTTTGGTATTATGGCTCAAGAATCTGAAAACCTTGTTGGTAGGATCTTCTGGAAACCATTCCTCATTGCTGTGTACGGAGTCCTTATTCCCTATTCCCATGATGATATCCAACATCCTATACAGATTGGTGTGTTGCAAAGAAGTTACTTAGCTCCCAACTTGACCCAACCCAAAGAACCGATTAAATTTTAATTGAAAACTCAATGAGGAGGCCTCAAGCTAGAGGAACCAATATAAAGTGGTCAGATTTTGATGATTTAGTACTACATCTTTTCGAGAAACATAAATTGCTACAGACTGAGTTTGGAATTTGTATAGTATATTCTAAAACAAGTTGCAGAATGAGCTCCTATTCCAACACGAATGCGAAGTTCGAAAACGAGCGACGAAGGAGCGAGTTTTCGATAGCATGAGTGTTGGAATTGCCTTCTGCAACGAGTATTAGACGGTATTTTCTCTATTTCAGTCAATTTTTGTGAAATACTCTCGAAATTCAAATGAAAATTCAGATTAGTGACTTTTGTATTTTATCTTGGCAGTTGGTGTGACATACGAAATTTGACAGATCACGAAATATGAATTGATTTGATTCGAAACATGATTCGATCGGAGGTCAGTACTGACAACCATAAAACGAAAAATATAACTGAAAACAATGCTGTAATGAGTTTCATTACAGCACTACTTTTAGTACTGTAATGAACTCATTACGATACTGAAATAGAGAAAAATTTTTATAATTTGTTATAGCCTCTTCCGTATTGTGACTACGCTTTTGAAATGAAAACATCTTCAGGGCAGTTTCTTCACTACATTTTACCGGTGCTACTGAAATTACAGCGCTGCTTAAAATTTTAGAGAAATTGAACAAATATTTTTTTTTTCAAAATGAAACCATATAGAGGGTGATTTCTTTTCAAGTGTTTCATCAGAACTTTTTGAAGAAGGAATTGTAATACAAATTCAAGATTCTGAATTTTTGTTTTAGAGTACATGAACTTGAATTGTAGAAGATTTTCAAGCAGAATCTACTTCTGGTTCTACCGGAAATGAATGTGAAATTCGTTATTTAAAATGTAACACCCTATATATCTGATATTTTATATTATAAGTGTGAATGTCCGTGTGTTTGTGTGTATGTTTGTCCTCTATGGACTCAGGAACCAGATGACCGATTTTGATGAAACATTCACTATAATGTAGAGAATTTATTTTGGGAGGTTTTCATGTAGGGTTCATTCCTATATGAGAAAAAATATCGAGATTTCATAAAAAATTCGGCAATTGACCCGTTTTTTTCAGGCTTTTACAGCCGACGCTGGGTAAACTATAAGAGATAGAGAAACATGGTGAGAGACAATTTTGTAGTGCTCAAAAAGTTCGATAAAAAAGTCCGGGACGGCATATAGTGTTGGGTACCTCTTGTATGATGCGGTTCATGTGTCCCGGACATGACGCAGAAATGTTTGAAAAACTGTATCACCTTATTTCATATGTCCCACTAAGCAACTACGCATCGGTGGGGCGATCGAGGAGAGCCGAAAAATGCGAGACCGACCCAGGTAGTCGGAGGTCTCGACCATCTGGGCCGGAGCGGGAGCGCAATACAAGCGATCTGATAATCAGATGTATTTTGCCAAACGCCCCAACTGAAGTATTAAAAATACAGTTACCCTATAGTTAATTGCTTTCATGTTGATAGAAGGTACTTCCATCTTTCCTTTTAACTAGTGTGTCTTGTTATAAATGACCGGAGGTACTTTCATCTTTCCTTTTAACTAGTGTGTCTTGTTATAAATGACCGGATTTGTGGTTATTCCTCATAAAAAAATTAGGATTGTTTTTTTAGAGGTTGCTCCATTGATCGTTCTTGCCGACCTAATATACAATGAGTTTGTACTACAATGAGCGCTTCAATTCTAACGTCTAACGTAACGACGTTATCCCCCTTTTTATCGGACCGGTTGCGTGCGACACAGTATGTAGTGGAACAAATTTGATGACTGTCTATCGCGTCATGAACGCCCGGAATGCCTCGCCTCATTTGAAGTGGTACACTGCACCTCTTAAGTACAAAAGTAAAGCTCCTCTTACAAACTCAATTCTAAAACGTGTACTACCCAACACTAACGGCATATGTCTAACTGCTGGGGACAACCTACGATAACCGTTTTCAGTTCAATTCAAAAAAATGTTCAACTTGAAGAGGGCTCTCGACTGGCATGGAATAGTGTTGGGTAGTACACGTTTTAAAATTGAGTTTGTAAGAGGAGTCTTACTTTCGTATTTAAGCGGTACAGGTACCACTTCCAATGAGGCGAGGCATTCTGGGCGTTCATGACGCGGTAGGCAACCGAGACAAAGTTTGTTTCACTATATACTATGTCGCTACGTTAGACGTTAGAGTTGAAGCGCTCATTGTAGAACAAACTTCCTGCATATTCGGTCGGTGAGAACGGTCAAAAAAGCAACCTCTAAAAAACAACCCTAATTTTATTATTAGGAATAATCACAAATCCGGTGATTTATGACAAGACACACTAGTGAAAAGGAAAGATGGAAGTACCTTCTATCAACATGAAAGCAATTAACTATAGGGTCACTGCATTTTTATTACTTCAGTTGGGGCGTTTGGCAAAATATATCTGATTATCAGATCGCTCGGATTGCGCTCTCGCTCCGGCCCAGATGTGGCTTTACAACACAAGTGCCGCAGTTCCGTTCTAGTCCCTAAATCTGAATTGTGTTTGCCAAGACTACCTGGGTCCTGAGTCCTGGGTGTCTCTCGCATCTCGCGTCTTTCGGCTCACCGATGCGTAGACGCTTAGTGGGACATTCGAATTGAGGTGATACAGTTTCGTAAAGTGAGCCGCTCTTACATTTCTGCGTCGTGTCCGGGACACATGAACCGCCTCTTACAAGAGTTACCCAACACTAGCATGGAATGAATTCATTTGAAAATGAATGTGATTGTTATCTGCGGCATTTATTCCTGTATAGTAGTAGTATAGTTTTCTAATGAATACTTCAAAAGTTACCATAGGTTGAACGAATGCGAATTTGAGCAAGAAATTATTGAATCTACACAAGATAGCTTTGTCACATGTTTGTGTCGCCTTCAATACGAGGTTATGAATGTGGGGTTGTGGACCTATCAGTACCGTTTTAAATTGAAATATTACGCGAGCGGAGCCGCGGGTTTGAGCTAGTTCACCATAAATGAAGAACATATTTAATACATTACTGTAAACGTAATTCCGACTTTGCCTAGTGCGTCAGGCACTGCCTGATTAATCAAACAAAAAGTATGAATGACAATTCTTAACAATGCATTATAAATAAATTGACATATTTACTATTGACAAAGCCTAATTAAAAATTATCTCAATAAATCTATTATTAGACTAAGAAACCTGGCTTCATACCTGAAATTTTGTTCAGTAAAGGCCAAACTACTGATTTTAAAGGCATGAAATGTTTGGTACACTCTTACTAGTTTTTGACGATCGAAATTACAAAATTATATGGTTACCATTTGAAAAAAAATGAGATTTCACAGTTTTCTTATGACTCAATTTGATGCTCTGTTTACAATGAGGTTTCACAAAACTTTGTTTGTACCGTTAAATTAATTAGAGCCACCGCGATTCGTTGAAATGTCAAAACGAGTGATTCGATTGGTTCGAATTTACGTATGGTTTTTTAATCGCACAATTAAAGTTTTGTGAAACCGACCCATAAACACTAATTTGTGACAATCTTTCTGTCAAAAAATATGGCAATTAGGCTATAACTCAACAATCGCTTGGAATGGTGGCGCATGTCATATATCAAGTTTGTGTAGAATTAAAGAAGAATATGTTTAGATATATAGGGTTTTACATTTGAAATGATGAAGTTCAAATTCTTTTCCGATAGAACCAGAAGAAGATTCTGCTTGAAAATATTTTACAATTCAAGTGCATGTTACAAGTTTGTATTACATTTCCTTCCTTGGAAAGTTCTACCGAAATACTTAAAAATATCACACTGTATATTTCGAAAATAACTAAAAAAAAAATTTCGATCAACGAAATCAAAGAAAATTTTGATTTTGATTCATATCTTTCTAACTGAAGAGGTCATGGAACTTGATATTCCACAATTATAAGCTGTCGAATTGATTGAGAAAACATTAATTATAGTTATATTATGGTTTCCATTTGAAATTTTGTTTATTTCATTAAAATTTGAAGCGGAATTGAAATTTCGATAGCACTGGTAAAAGTACTGAAAAAACTGTCCTAAACATGTTTTTATTTCGGGAGCGTAGTGGCAATACTGCGAAGTTTTACGCAATTATAATAATTGGTCAAATTCCAAAATCACCCTGTATAGTGGAAGATCCGAACCTACAACGACCTTCACTGAGCTGATAAAATGAAATCTATTTTGTAATAAGCTTCACATGTTAGATAATATATAAAAAATAGGTTGCCTAAAAAAATCCTGGACAGAATATTTTTAATTATTTTTTGAAAAATGTCCTTTATTATTTCACGGTATACTTACCTCGGACCTCTCTGTCGCTCATTTCCTGGCGCGTTGAAAACGCGATCTTCAAAACTCAGCAACCCTTATTAGGACCAATTTTTTTGCAGGCAGCCCTATATCAACATATTCACAATAAAACAGCGCTTATGCTGTTATAATTTTTTTCTATTATCAGTGAAAGTGAAAGTAACTCAGTCCGACATACCTGTTTAAACCTGGCAACCCAGTACTTCCTCCAGGTAAATAATAAAATAATAAATTTTTTTTTTAGATATCATTTTTCTTAAAATAATTAAAAATATTCTGTCCAGGATTTTTTAGGCAACCTATTTTTTATATATTATCTAACTTGTGAAGTTTATTACAAAATAGGTTTCATTCTATTATCAGCTCGGTGAAAGTCCATGTAGGTTCGGATCTTAGACTAGTAGCTTGGGAACTAGACACCATAGCGCCTTTTGGTGTTCAGCAATTTATGTTTCTCCAAAAAAAAAAAAACATGACAGTAATATTACTTTTTTTGTTCTTTTCATTTAGGAGACGTACTAAAGCATCGGAATCTGACCACCCTGTACATTCTTATACTTCTACATAACTTTCAACTGATCACCAAAATTCTGATTTTAAATTTGGTATTGAAACATGAACAAGAAATTAGAAACTTCATAATAAAATCACTGATTATGTAATAATTCCATAGGTATAAATTTTCCAGGTTAGAATGGTAGTAGCTAGACCTGTGGAACCTTCATCAGCTGACTTTCACAATCTGGACTTCAGTGCACCTATAGTTCCCACAAGGATATTAACAGATCCTGAGGAACTAGATCGAACTCTCCTGCAAAACGGTTATTCAGCATTTTGTAATTATAACCGAAAATACAGTTGCATCGAAGACGAAGAAGAAATCCAATATAATACCAGTACTGTAGAAGTTGAAAATTTGAATGGAATAAATGATATTGAACATGAAACTACTGTAACTATTAATAACACGAGGAATCAAAACTGTATCTCTCCTGACAGTATAAAAGCTTTGACCCACGCTCCCATTGAATTGGAATATACATTACCGGAGAATGAAAAGTTTTCAGTTGAATTGAAAAGAAACGAATATGGCTTGGGCATAACCGTAGCTGGTTACGTTTGTGAGAGAGAGGACTTGTGTGGTATATTCGTAAAGAGTCTAAGTGAATGCAGTGAAGCTTACAAATGTGGAAAAATTCAGTTGAACGATAGGATTATAGAAGTGGATGGACAGTCTATTGAGAGTTTTTCGAATCATGAGGCTGTTGAAAAGTTGAGAAAAAGTGGTGATACAGTAAAACTGACATTTGAAAGATTTTTAAGAGGACCAAAGTTTGAACATTTACGAGAGGCCTTGGCTAGTCAGGAGGAAAACGATCTAAGTCCACCTTCACCATCGGTTACTACTTTAAGTTGGATTCCTATCGAAAATAATGAGGTAAGAAAATAGCAGTAGCCATGGTATTTGCCAAACCCAGGGTTTCTCAAACTGTAGTATGCGAACCGTCAGGGGTTCGCCCTTAACGGGAGGAGGTTCAGGATGAAATTTATGTTATGGCTTTTTGAATGCTGTCACGGCCTTCTGAATGCCCTGGCCCGGCGCCTCAAGCGGCAACGCCGCAAAAGACGAAGTTTGGGAGGTATACTGCTTGCGATGCTTAGCGTGAGAGAAACAATATTTCGAAACGTATCATTTCATTTCCTGATGTTGATAAATGTGTTTTCCAATGAATATCTGAAAAAAGGTTAGAAGTATGCCCTACTCAGTCAATAAATTGAATATAAATGAAAAACAAAATTGAAATTGAAGAGAATTGATTGATATTTAATTCAAATTATTGTCCAGCAAGAACCACAGGGAGGTGTAGGGCTATCTCTCGCCAAAAAATGACTTAAATATAACTCTGAAAATAAAATTAACTCCATTAGAATTCGCTATAAGATAACAAAATAAATTGGAATTCTCAAAAAATAATGTAACATCAGATTCAATAATAATTTCCAGTTGCCTGAATAGATAAAATTTTTATTATGCTTATATGATAAAAATGCTTCTAAAGAGGTCGAGGAATCTCTCAATAAATCTGATGTAGATTTACTTGTCATCTCATTAGATACATGTTTATGACGAGAAAGCAAATTGAGACCATCTGCTGGAATCAAATCAGAAGGAAAGTATCAATTTTAGGTCATTATCGGAAAGTTTAACATCTCTATGAAATATTTTAATCTGAAGACTTTTATTAATTTCTATAGAACTTCCAACAGAAAATAATTTTTCATAATTTAGAATCTAGAATTAACTTGCGTTATCGCATTTTTTAATTTCCTATCCAGATAATATCAATTTCAAGCGACTAATTTTCAAATGGGTCTTTGAAATCTGTGATTAAATCGGAACTCGAAAAAGCTTCTGCTTCATTATTATTCCCAGTAAAAATTACTTCCTGTCTACTTTGAGGATCAGTCCTTTTTATTTGATTTGGTTTTGTAAGGTATGAGGGTAAATTCATTTATTTTTTCTCATAGATGACGAGAATAAACACTAAACTGAGCGGAGGCTACAACAAAAACGCGGGACTTGATGTTTCTTGTTTCTTTACCTCCACCGCGATATGTCGAGTGGCCCTCCCTCAGTGCAGCGTTGCCACTTTTGGCAATGCCCGGGCCAGGGGATTTAGAAGGTCGTGGTGCTGTCGAGTTGATTTGTGGAATGTCGTTGTGAAATTTATTTTATTCATTCATGAAGGACTTCGATAACCTCAACAAATTTCAGTCAAAATTTGAAGATAAGACATTTTTTGTTGCCTCAATGAAACGATGCCTTCTATGCTAGGCTGCAAAAATTAAGTTTTGGATAACTTGTTTGAGGTCTAGTATAGTTCAAGGTTTTCCACTTCTGTACGAATTTTTCTTTTAAAAAGCGCCCTGACTACACAGGTGCTTCAAAAAAAAAGATAGAAAACTGAAAATTAATTGGGGTTTGTTCAGTAAAAAAATTTCGTACCGCCATCCGTTCTCAAGATTAAAGGAAAAAAGATTATACACATTTTTTACGACTTTGCCGAAACAACTGGCAACATTATAATGAAACTTTATACAAATATGTTTTGGAGGCTGATACATCAAACGAATTCGTTTTTATGCCAGACTCTCACAGAGGACGCTAGTTACACGGTTCGTACCAAGTAGTATTGAACATACTTTTTTAAATATTAGATTTTTAAACATCATTTCATTTTACACCAGAAAGGTACTCTTGATGAAACTGAATACTGTGTACCATTTTCGGAATATTGTGATTCGAAAATTATGAAGTAATATCGGATGCTGGTTTGAAGTAATGATAAATGTATTAATTAAAAAAAAAATCACAGAATGAAAATATAAAAAAAGGGTAATAACATAAAATAGAATTTGATTAGAGTAGGTGTTCAAAATGTCCTCCTTGTTCATGAATACACAAGTTTCCCCTTTCTTTTAAAGGATCTATTAATCTTCAAAATGGTTGGGAGTCAGCTACGAGTTGATATTGAATTCTGTCTTTCAATTTTTGAGGTGAATTTACTTCTATTAAAATCGCATGACCGAGGAGGCCAATGAATCGGAGATTCTGCACCTCTACCATTCCATCGATTTGGAAAATGGTTACTCAACCAATTGAGACACTTTTTATCTAAGTGCGATGGAGCTCCATCGTGCTTACTAATTAATAATAATAATTAATAATTTTATCAATGCTTTATACCAGCATTGGATATTACTTTATAATTTTCGAATAAAAATATTCCGAAACGGTACAGTGTCGACTTTTATCGAGTGTACCATTTAAGTTCGCTTAAAATTTTGCTTAATGAATCTAAAATTAAAAAAGGATACGTTCAATACTACTTGGTACGAACTGTGTAATTAGCGCCCTCTATGAGAGTCACACATAATAACAAATTCATTTGATGTATCAGCTTCCAAAACATATTCATATAAAGTTTCATTACAATGTTGCCAGTAATTTCGGCAAAATGCTGGATTATCCTTTAGGCAAAGTAGGCAACTGCCTAAGGGCCCAGCATCTGATAGAAGTCCCGCACAGCTAAAAAAAATTTAATATGATACAAACAGCTGTTGGACTTCAGAAGTGGCCCCGAGAATTGTAGTGCCTAGGGGAACCGACATGGTTAAACCGGCCCAGCACATCTGCAGTGAAAAAATTATTCTTCACACATTTTGTATTTTCTTGAAACCTTTTTATGACGAGAACAGGTAAGATAAATGTTAGTTTAAGTATAAAGCAACAGGTCTTACTAAAGAAAATGATTCTTACTAGAAAGTGATTCCACTCTTCAGGCTGAATTGAGAAATTTGTAATTAAGTAATTTTTGAGTTCTGAACTTGCAAGCAGAGCGTTAAATTTGTTATTGCAAATTGCAACAACCTATCTATGTGACAGTGGGTTCTCACACCCAGTTTTGTTGAAAACTTAGTAAATAAATCGACATGTCAGAATTAAGATGAAATTTATCTAGAATTTCTCTGATATAGACTCAACTTGCTCTAAAAACAAGCCCACCCATCATTGATGATTTCGACAAGATTCATTACACGTATACATATCACTTTTATTATTTTAACTAAACTAAATGAAGTCAGAGGGGATAGGGGTTGGCAATCGTTAAGTAACTTCAGTAGGTGGACGTGGGACCAAAGGTTTGAGAAACCCTGACCCAAATCATTCGATCTCAGTAGTCCGTAACATAAATTGTATGCACGGCGGATCAGACTACTTTACTGAATTTATTCCAAGAACTATTTTTTGGAATTAATTTTCGTTTTTAATGAATTCATTGTTCGATAGAGAATTCGTTTTTAAACATAGATGAATTCAAACTAGTAATCATCGAAATGAACCTTGTCTTCAATTCATAGGCTCACAGATATTTCATTTGAGTCTGGAGAAATGAATACAGATTTTGTCACTGAAATAAGAGATACACCAGTTTCAGCCTTATTTGGCATCATCAGTATCCCACATCCCTCAGAGACGAAATCTTCCTAAAAAACTTCTACTTTTGAACCAACTAGTATAAGACTTTTGAGTGAATAAATACAAATGGAGAATTCTACTAGCGTCAACAGAGAAATTAAACATCTTCAGTCACATGCTACGAAGAACTGCCAATTCCTTTTCACGTACATGAATTGAAGATGATTACTATTTTGAATTTAACTGTGTTTCTAAGAATATAATGGTATGGCCACCATAAAGGCAAAGAATTTTTTGTTTTTCCATTTGTTCTTTTTCTAAAAAAAAACAATGGAGAAATGTCTAATCCACACACTTATCTACTTATGAATTTTTTCAGTCCCCTGTTGAACCAGAAATAGAATCTATAAGTGAAAATAGTGAAATATATGAACAAACAAATAACCATAAAGAAATATTCATCGAAGAAAATTTTGAAGTTAATCTAGAAAATGATCTGGAGTCAGCTATAAAAAAGAAGTGGGAAGTTCTTGTTGATTCAGACTGTGAAATAGTAGTGGCAAACTTGACAAAGCTTAAAGGTTTGGGAATCAGCTTAGAGGGAACTGTGGATGTAGAAAATGGTGTGGAACTGAGGCCACATCATTATATCAGATCGATTTTACCTGAGGGACCAGTTGGGCAGAATGGAAAATTGTGTTCTGGAGATGAGTTACTGGAAGTGAATGGTCAAAAGTTGTTGGGAATACGGCATGTTGAAGTTGTAAAAATACTGAAAGAATTACCCAGCACTGTGCGATTGGTCTGTGCAAGAAAAAATCAGAATAGAGTTATCAATACATCTCAAGATATTGAAGGTAAGAGAGACACCGCAAGGTTTTTTCAAATTGAAGATATTGCTGAAACTCAATAATTTGAGAGCTTTTATAAAAAGTTAGCCAAACCGAATGGATTAAGCTTTTCTCACATAGCATTACAGAGGTTAGAGCTGGAATCAGTAAATTTGATTGTTGTTTAAACTGATCTATTCTTGAAGCCATTCTTAATCAGTTTTGGAATAAGTAGATATCCCTAATTTTTGAGTTGGCAACATTGCTAGCTTTGATGCAGAAGCCATTTAGATCTATCTACTAATGACTATTAATAAATGTTCTGATATCTTGAAATTCCATATTCAAGAGAAGTGACTTTACAAGAAAAATTTTTCTTTGGACTCAACATGTTTCGAGCTTTGTAAGCTCATCTTCAGGAGTTAGATTCATACAAGTGAAGCTGAAAAAAAATCAAGTAACTTAGCAATACAAAACAACAGGTGAAATAATTCCTAATAGACCACGGCCAATGAGCCCGGAAGACTCTTCTAATGTCAATACAAAACTACTTATACAAATATTTTAAAATGTGAAGCAATGTGCAAAATAACAAAAAACATAGCATAGTCGTTGGTCTATGCTGTTTTTTAAGAGATTGTGTTCTGTGTTTGATTTTGTTACTGATTCTTCATGCCTCCTGGCGCAACACTCTAATAGGTGGTCCATATACATAAATCATAGTAAGCTGTGAAATTCGGGTTGTGCCCTTTTACATATACTTATATTCCAATGAAATGATGATCGCTTTTCTAAAACTTTCCTGGATACTTCATGTCATTGAACATATAATATAAGGTATAATAGATGGCTTTGATTATTTTTATCTTGTGTTGTATGAGTCCGATCGGATTCCACTAGATAGCGTTAGAAAGATAAGATTTCGTAATGCAAAAACTTTTTTTACAGTTTTGTGATTAGTTGAGTCAGTTTAGTTTGAGCGCGCGTCAAAGATTAACACCAGCAAAGAGAAAATAGGCCGTATTTGACAGTTTTTCTTTGATAAAGGCGAAAATGCAAGCCAGGTGGCTGAAAACGTAAATAGCTCATGGTCCTGATACTGTAATATCAATCACGCGCAATTTTGGTTTTGTCGATTCCATTTTGTACTGGAGGCCAAGGGTCGAAAATGTCGATAAAATCATGGACATCTAGTCCGATCGTCATGTTAGCACTGTTTCGATTTCATAAGAGCTAAAGATTGCATCAAAAACCGTTTGGAACCATTTGCATAAACTGGTTTCAAGAAAAAGTTCGATATATGAGAACCACATGAGTAAACGCAAAAAAACCTTTTGACCGAATTTCCGTATGAGAGTCGCTGCTGAATCGTAACAAAATCGGCCAATTTTTGACTGGTGAGCCGAAGAAAACGGTGGCCAAGCTAAGGTTGACGGCCAGAAAAGTTATGCTGGCCATTTTTGGCCTATAGCAGAGAAATTGTGTTCCATCAGGAGAACACCAGGCCACACACACATTTATTATTTGTGTATTTATTTATTTATCGTTTGGCAAAGTATCAGCACTGAACAAGTGTAAATGATAGTGATAATGAATATAAAACAAAGTATATCTAACATAAAAATAAAAAGGAAAGACACCCGTATAGATATTAGTAAAAAGGTAGGTAAATATGTGATAGAATTTTGCGACGACAGATGTGATTTAAACTTCAAATTAGAGCTCCAAATCCAGAGAACGTAGCCAGTCCAGTGCAGAAGGTGTCGCATTAATAATGGCTCTGAATGGTCCCAGGTACTTCCTGAAAGGGCATTCCCGGACAATATGCTCTACAGTTTGTTGTTCAGCTCTGCAGTCGCAGGCTGCAGATTGGCAGAGTCCCCACTTGAACATCATAGCATTGCATTTTGCATGGCCTGTCCTAACTCTGTTGAGTCTACTCCAGATGTTTCTCTTCAGATCAAATCCTGGTAGAGCAAATGTGGGGTGAACTATGTCATGTTTGTGTTTTGGTGCCATGTTCCATTTATGGCGCCACTTTTCTTTGATCTGAGGCGGTTTGGTGGAGGATTGTTTAAGGTCTCATGAATTGAGAGGTCATGCGGGTGGTTTGGATGTGCTCTTTCTCTTACAGTGGCATCCTTTCGTCTTAGTTCTGGTGGTGCAATGTTAGTGATAGTATGCAGCCAGGGAATGGGTGTAGATTTCAGGGTACCCGTGACGATTCTCATACAGTCGTTCAGGTGAACATCTATTTTCCGGGAATGGGCACTCCGCTGCCACACCGGGGCACAATATTCAGCCACGGGATATACCAAAGTCAGAGCAGCAGTACGTAAGGTCGATGCGTCGGCTCCCCATGATGTGCCAGCCAGTTTCCTAATAATATTATCATGAGTCTTCACTTTCTGGCTCATATTTTCCAGATGTTTTCTATGCAAAAGCGAATGTTAAGCTTTTGGTTAGCTAATCCATTATTTAGATGGAACGCACATGCCTCTGTCTTAGATGGGTTCGGGCAGAGTCTCCACACACATTGATAATGACTCGCCAGAATCTCCGGTAGCTCGATTGGGAGGTTTTTATTCATCAATCCTATAGTCTGGACCTGGCATCAAGTGATTACCATCTGTTTCTATCCATGTTTAATAATTTTAGAAAACCTAGACGTCGAATGAAACACCATTTCGTTTTCCGTATACATACTTGTACTTCTAGCCTATACCTAAACTGAAACTGCAATCTTATAATCAAATAAACAAAAAAAATCAATTATGAAACTATTGAAATACAAATAAAAAGTAATCTATACTTGTACAGGGTGATTCACTTATCTTGGTAACCTCAATTTTCTCGAAAACGTCCGAATATTTTTTCATTCTGTGAATGGCGTTTTGAACAAGTCAATGTCGACTTGAGATGCGCATAAAAATCTGCGGAATAAATGAAGACGCCAGGTGTCGCGGCGCTATCAAAAATTTTTTCTCCAGGGACATACCTTTTTTATCATGTCATTCGAAAGATAATTTAATTCTGAACTTTTTTTTCGAATACAATTTTTATCCGTTTCTAACCGTCAGCGATCTGCAGCGTGTTACATGTTAATTCTATTCCATTTATTTTTTTCTGTATTGTGGTAGTATGCCTTTATTTGGAGACATAGATATGATTTTGTGCCTTGAAATCAAGTAGGCTAGTTTTCTAGTCAATGTGTCTCTTCAAATAAGATGAAATATGTTGCTACAGCAAGATGGGGCTCCATGTCACAACGCTGCCATTGTAAAGAGATATTAAGATCAAGAATTCGAAAATAAATGGACCCTTATATTTTGACCAAAGTAACTTATAATGATATAGGAAAATGATATAACTTATGTATTGATCATAATGGCTAGATGACCTAGATATGATTTTGTTACGTAAAATGACGGAGGTTCTGTAACAAACTATTTATCTTTTATTATTTTCATTGAATATTATATCTTATATCGATAAACATTTTTTTAATAACAAACGAAACATTTCGAATCATATGTTCTATATACCTGCCATTATGATCCATACATAAGTTATATCATTCCCCTATTTCATTATAAGTTTCTTTGGTCAGAATATAAGGGTCTACTTGTCACATGCGTTTCTTATCTTTATTTTCAAATGGACCAAGTTATTAGAATCAGTTTGGTATACCATATTTTTGAGGGTACCCCTCAGAAAGTAATCCATGAGCTTTAGGTCTGGCGATACCTGATGGGTCCATTGGTTCCTATCCATTTATTTTCGAATTCTTGATCTAAATATCTCTTCACAATGGCAGCGTTGTGACATGGAGCCCCATCTTGCTGTAGCCACATATTTCATCTTATTTGAAGAGGCATATTGACTAGAAAACTAGCCTTCTTGATTTCAAGGCACAAAATCATAACTATGTCTCCAAATAAAGGCATACTACCATAATACAGAAAAAAATAAATGGAATGGAATTAACATGTAACACGCTGCAGATCGCTGACGGTTAGAAATGGATAAAAATTGTATTCGGAATAAAAGTTCAGAATTAAATTTTCTTTCGAATGACATGATTAAAAAGGTATGTCCCTGGAGAAAAAATTTTTGATAGCGCCGTGACGCCTGGCATCTTTATTTATTCCGCAGATTTTTATGCGCATTTCAAGTCGACATTGACTTGTTCGAAACGCCATTCACAGAATGAAAAAATATTCGGACGTTTTCGAGAAAATTGGGGTTACCAAAGTCGATTTCGAATGGCTATTTTGGTTGGTTAACGGTTGACCGCTCGGTTCATAAATGACAACGTCAAACGAACCGCGCTTTCGATTACGGTTCAAGTTTCGGCGAAACAGCTGATTCGAGATGTCACCAATTTGTCATTCGAATGCGGTTGGTCCAAAACTGACGGACCAATCTATGAACCAACCAAGAACCAAAGTCAATCGAAATCGCCTCAAGATAAGTGAATCACCCTGTCCTTCGTATAAAATAACTGAAATAATATTTGCGGTAGTTTTGGGTAACTCTTGTAAGAGGCGGTTCATGTGTCCCAGACACGACGCAGAAATGTAAGAACGGCTCACTTTGAAAAACTGTATCAACTCATTTCGAATGTCCTACTAGGCGACTACGCATCAGTGGGGCTATCGAGAAGAGCCAAAAGACGCGAGACCGAGGTAATCGGAGATCGCGACTATCTGGGCCGAGCTATCTGATAATCAGATGTATTTTGCCGAATGCCCCAACTGAAGTAATAAAAATACAGTGAGCCTATAGTTAATTGCTTTCATGTTGATAGAAGATACTTCCATCTTTCCTTCTAAATGGTGTGTCTTTTCATACATCACCGGGTTTGTGGTTATTCCTCATAACAAAATTAGGGTTGTTTTTTCAGAGGTTCCATTGATCTAACGTAAAGACGTTATCCCCCTTTTTATCGGTCCAGTTGCGCGCGACACAGTATGTAGTGGAACAAATTTTGTCTCGACTGTCTATCGCCTCATGAACGCTCGGAATGTCTCGCCTCATTGGAAGTGGTACACTGTACCGCTTAAATACAAAAGTGAAGCTCCTCTTACAAACTAAATTTTAAAACGTGTACTACCCAACACTAATTTGCGGCTACTTTACTAAGTAAAATGAACACAACTGTCAACGATGTCTCCTCTACGTAACAGTTTAACCGTTGTCTACTTATACGAACCGCCGGACCGTTGAACTGGCGCTGAATTTTTCACTTTTTTGTAAAACCACAAACAAAAATATTTCAACTACATTTGTTCCTAAAATACCGGGCGAAAACGAAAGTGTTCACTTTTGGAGATGTTATTATTTCTCAGGTCCTGTATGGGATAGAAAAAAATGAAAACTGCATATTATATATGTTTTTACATAAATGTTAGTGGCGTAGTCGAATTTTTTTTGGAGCACAAACTGTGTATTTTAACGTGATTTTTTTTCTGAATACATTGATGTATCACAACTTAATCTCTAATGAAATTCAGCTTCAAATATCAGAAAAATCTATACCTATTTATTAACATAATTATATTTCAAACATAAACTCAAAATATCACTCTTTAACATAATCTTGAAAATATCGAACACAAAAACATATTGATTTCATTATTAATTTTCCCTGCATGTTCAACCTTTATGCATGTGTGGAAGAATTCATGGTTTGCTATTGAATAAAATAAAATAAATATGGATTTTTCTGATTTTTGAAGCTTAAATTTATAAAAGATTATGTTGTGATACATCAAACTCATACAGAAAAAAAATAGCAAGAATTTGGCGTTTAAATATACAGGTGTTCCATTTGAAAAATACCAAGTTTGTGCATAATCTTAAAAACAGTACTCAAAAAAATTTTTTTAACAACTCCAGTGACTTATGTAAAAATATCTATTATGGTCAGTTTTCATTATTTTTCTATTTTTTATAGGGCCTGAGAAATAATAACATCTCCAAAAGTGAGCATTCTCGTTTTCGCCCTGTATTTCAGGAACAAAAGTAGTTGAAATATTTCTGTGTGTGGCTTTAAAAGTTTTACAAAAAAGTGATACAAGGTCACGAAAACCGCATGTCTCCATCTTCAATATTAGCTGGGACACGCATTGTATATTTTATTTTGAAAACTTATTTATATTCGAGGCATATAGAAAAGAAAAAAGAGACGTCGAAATCTTGTACGGAAATTTAAATCAGAATTCCAAGGTATTGTCCACATCTGTCACCTTTATCGCATCTAGGTAGGAGCAAAAAATATATGCGAGTTTTTTCGGAGTTAATTTGCGATATTCGATATTTAGATGAACTTATTCAAACAGAATATTATTTGAATTAGGGTGACGTGTCATATGGTTCAATGGATCCGATTGGTAATGTTTTAATAATCTTTTGTAAACATTCCTACTTTGAATTTGTGACTTTCAAGAATGTTTTTTTTCAAGCATGTATTGTTGAAATACATGACATTAATTTGTCGATATTTGTAGGTTTTGAGGCAAGAAATATATTAGGAGGCAGTTTAAAAAATTTACTGCCTCATCCTGAACCCCGTTTGCTGAAAGCTTTAAGTGATACAAGTATTAATACCTCCAGTACTTTGACGGTATCGGACGAAATGAATCTATCGAAGGAAAAATCAAGATCAATGGAAGATACAAACATAGCAATGTGGAAGAGTGAAATAGAGTATATAGAATTAACTAAAAATGATCGAGGATTTGGATTTTCTATACTGGATTATCAAGATCCTATTGATCCAAAATCAACAGTGAGTCCTATCAACTTATTTTTTGTTATTGCTATTCTAAGTGTTAATTGGTGTTATCATTTTCAACTTAAAGAAACTTTGAATTGAACCTTGAGAAAGTCGTAGAATTCAGAAGAAACTTGGCGAAACTATTTTTCTTCACTTTTGTTCTCAATCCTGTTATGAACTATACGATATTCATGATTATGACTCGAAAATTCAAAGACGAGTTGAATTTCAACTAATGAAATATACTGGAATTTATTTAATAATTTTGTGAAAACTAAATAAAGATGTTGAGATCAGTAAGTGAACGTTTTCTGCTTTTGTTTTAGGTGATCGTTGTGAGGAGCCTTGTGCCTAAAGGTGTTGCTGAGCAAGATGGTAGGATAACTCCAGGAGATAAATTAGTAAGTGTTAACGATAAGGTGATCAATAATGTCTCTCTGGATGAGGCTGTCCAAGCTTTGAAATGTACTATGCCAGGACCTGTGAGGTTAGGATTTTGCAAGCCTCTACCTAGTACTAGGCTTTCTGGTTCAGACAGTGCACAAAATACTTTCAAATCTTAGTTTGTTCAAAATTCATTGAAGGTGAGAGAAATCATTCTCTCTTTGATCCAAATAAATTTTCACAATTTACAGAATATTAAAGCACCAAAACTCTAACATTCAGAATTAACTTAAAAGGTTTTTCCAACACTACAACCTTTTAAAAGTGTTCTAAATACTTCTTATTCTTAGCATTTTTTTTTTCACAACATAGGCTACATTAAGACTCTCAATATAATCAGGTATTGCTCACACACATTCTCAAGATTTACTTCGAATTCTTATTCTTCATCTATTTGAGATGTTGTTTTATGCAGTCTCACTATTTAATAATTTGGTCTTTCAAGTTGCTGCCATTTAGTTATACTCAAAACACAAAACTGTGTTTATTAAGGTGAGGAAAAAACCTGAAATTTTCTGGACAAGCCGGCACAATGTCCCTTGTGTCAAACACAAAGGAGCCGATTTTAAAAGGTATAATTTACACTTTGATATTAGATGAAATGACAATGTGCATCATGACAACTTTTCTGAGAGCTTACGTTTGATTGTTATCAAGCAAATATCGAAGGCAGTAGCTGCTTAAGAGCTTGATTTGGTGATTATTCCAACGAAAATCACTACCTGAACATCAAATCAAGTATTATTAAGACAATTCTTATTTTTGGTCTGTGAAGGACGAATTTAGAATATCGTTCATGTCTATAGAATAGTTTGCGAGTCTCATGTGGAGTCTTCAACAATAGTTAAAATTGGGAGAAATCGAATTGATTTTGATAAAAAAAGAACAGATTGATTAAATTTAAATGGATTTAGGAATGCTTGAATAAATGAATTGATTATTGAAGATTGGCCTTGATCACCTTTGAAAATGGTAAGAATAAAAAGGAAATTGAAGAAAAAGATTAGGTTACTTTCAATTTTCAACGATTGATTTTTGTTAGCATTCTCTCATCTATTTTTATAATCTGAATTTTCTGCTCTTCAAGATATGGCTAGTTCTCATAGTTCAAAAAGCTGTGCTCTTTTTAATTTTTGATTATCTATGGGAATATAATTGGTTGTGAAAGTCGATAGAGAAAACTTAGTTCATAAATACTGAATTTAGAAATTAAATAAAAAACTGTACAGGTGTACTACTTGTAGGAAATTGTTATACAAATTCCATTGCTTGTAGATCAACAAATAATCCAATTCTTGAGATTAATCTCATTAAGTACATACATACACCATAGAAGAGAGTTGAATAAAAACTATAAGGAAATCGGTGTTTATGCAATATTACGGAGAAGTATTGAAACAACTCCTGAAAGGAAAATTCGATTTCTATGCACTTGTTTCTCCACTTGTTTTCATTTGATGACATGACATTTGAATCATTTTTCTAATGAAATATCTAGAAGCAGAAACGTTCATACAGAACAAATTTTATTACTTCCCAGCATACATAGCATTCTGTTTAATACTTCCTTAGAATAGAAAGCAAATAGATTTGATATTCAAATTGCTAAAGCTCCCACTGGAACAACTGCTCAACAGCATATTTTCTTTGATTAAAGGACAATATGTAGAAAAAGACAGATATGAGCACAATCACCTTGCCTTTCCAACCTCTGTTAGCTGTAAGAAGTATTAAAAGCACAGTACGAGAGTGAAAATTATATCTTCACTCAGAAAAAAGGGCACAAATTTTACAACACACTCCTATCGTTAAAAATATAATTCAATGAAATAGATCATCTAAAAAACTATTAAATGATAAACAATGTCTCACTCACATAAATTTCTAGTCATGTTAATTTATTACATCTATGTTGTAAACTGAGCAGCCTTCATCTCAGGAGGCTGAAATTGATTGATTTATTTTCATTGAACATTTTCGATGAATAGTAAATTCATTCATTCTCATAGATCCTTTCATGTTGAAAAAAATTGTGATTAATTAGTTTAGTTATATTGAGGAAACTGTAAACGTTGGTTTTGCAAAATGATTTGAAGAGATATTGAAAGAGTATTAACAAGAATAATTGGATATTTAAAAAATTACGGGAATTTGTACCAGTGTTACTGTTGTGAAATCATAACAGTGCTTATTAGGAATTATAAATTTGGTTAACAACTGCTCGTCTCTTATTTGTCACAGTGGAAATTTTAATATTGACCATATTCGTTAGCTATCGGTTGCAGCTTTTTTAAGTGTTTTTGGGTTGGCGACATTGTGAGATTAATCATAATGACATTCATCGTAGTTGTCAATTGTCATTATTTATTTACTTTTCTCAAAATTTGAATTTTGAAATGTTTCCAATCATCTATAGTAAACGGACATTTTTCAAAATATTTCATCAATCTAGTTAGGTTTCTCCCTGAATATACTACAATCATTTAAAACAGATATCAATAATTTGTATTGATAAAACAAATACAAACAATTTTTAATACAATGGATACTAGAAAGCTGTAAGTATATCTTGTGTATATTCAACATGTACAAGAGTACAATATTAGGTTCATGATTTTTCTATTTTAGCAACCACAATGGTGGAAGTGGCTGGAGCACTGTCAAAGTCGTAGCTCTACCGAAGATTTCAAATTAAAATTTCATAGGTTTGTTTGAGTTTCATAGGTTCCCTAAAAATAAAATACTTGCTAAGAAATGGTAACATTCTCTGGGACTGGAGCAAGATGCTCATTTATTAATTTCCGGAGAAAGAGAATATGCGGTTTATATTTCAAAAGGAAATGAAGAGAACTAAAGTTCCCACATGATTCCTGAGGAAACCTATGATTTCTAGTAAGCACTAAATTTTCATTTACATCTGTCCACTCATTAACATTATGTTTATTAGCAGGTCCAACAGAAAGACATTTTGAAGATGATTATATAAATTTTTGTGATGGCCTATGTGAATCTTTAAAAAAAATCATCTGAACGATAATATACCCATGAATATCATAATTTTCATTTTATAGGATTCATTGGTTATTAAGAATAATCAACTAGATGAGTTGTAGGAACAAGTCACTAAAGTTGTTACTAGTGAGTTTACGCCCAACTTGTAAAACACTGCTTACAATTTAATTTTTGCTTTATTATATTCATACAAATCCTTGGAGCAAATAATCCTTGCTTATGCAGACTAGGAATAATTTTTATTTTTGTAGGTCTGAGAATTCATGTTGAGATTGGAGAAGTGAAAATTTTCATTATACTGAAATCTACGATTCCCATCAGTACCAAGGAAAGTTTGATACCCAAATTCTTTAAAGCACCCCTTCTAGATAGAAGCATATAAGCAATAAAGAAGTTTTTAATTTCAATAATTGTTTTCATTTCAAAATTCGAAATGTCCCCTAAGAACATGCAAATAATTTTATTAATTTAAGTTTGGTTGTATGGAAATGATTTCAGAGATATTTGTAGTACTGATATAGGGATCAATAAGAGGTTTATGTTCAATAGATCTTCATGTGGTACTAATATAACCTAATTTGTTCACAACACTATTTAATTTGTTGGAAATCCAAGGAATTTTTTAATAAAGATGAAAAACAAAATAACAATTGAACTATAATAAATAACAGTATACAAAGAAACTGCTAAAATTCTTCGTTGAAAAAAAAATAATTGTGCCTGTAATGTTTTTATTTTGAAAAATCCACATCCTGTATTTCATATTCCATCGCAACATCATTTATATTATCATCTTCAAAATGCTTTCGCTTTGACCTGCTGAAAAACATAATGTTAATGAGTGGAGAGATGTAAATGAAAATTTAGAGCTTACTAGAAATCATAGGTTTTCTCAGGAATCATGTAGGAACGTTAGTTCTCTTCATTTAATTTTGGAATGTGAAATGTAAACCGCATATTCCCTTCCTCTGGAAATTAATGAATGAGCATCTTGCTCCATTCCTAGAGAATGTTACCATTTCTTAGCAAGTATTTTATTTTTAGGGAACCTACGAAACTCAAACAAACCTATGAAATTTTAATTTGGAATCTTCGGTTGAGCTACGACTTGACAGTGCTCCAGCCTCCTCCAACATTGTGGTTGCTAAAATCGAAGAAACATGAACCTAATATTGTACTCTTGGACATGTTGAATATACACAAGATATACTTACAGCCTTCTAGTATCCATTGTATTAAAAATTGTTTGTATTTGTTTTATCAATACAAATTATTGATATCTGTTTTAAATGATTGTAGTATATTCAGGGAGAAACCTAACTAGATTGATGAAATATTTTGAAAAATGTCCGTTTACTATAGATGATTGGAAACATTTCAAAATTCAAATTTTGAGAAAAGTAAATAAATAATGACAATTGACAACTACGATGAATGTCATTATGATTAATCTCACAATGTCGCCAACCCAAAAATACTTAAAAAAGCTGCAACCGATAGCTAACGAATATGGTCAATTCATAGCTTCTTTCGTTGAAAACCTTATTTTTAAGGAAAATATGTATGATTTGATAGAAGAGCAAAGGTCTTTGTTCTTAACAAATATAATTGTGATCTCATAGCAATGTCTCTTGTTGTCCAGACATAAGAAATATTTACACTAATACATCATTGAATTATAAGTATTTACTTCAAAATAATGAATAAATATTTACAAATAGGCTCTATTGTTTTGTTGAATAATTATTTGTTAATCACCAGAGCATGCAATAACTAATATGAAGATCATTCAAAACTTCTTTTTATATATTTTTTTGAGCAAAGAGGTCACTTAGATCATTTCAATTACATTGGCAGCTAAAAATTTCTGCATTGGCATCCCGTGAAATTTAAAGTGGGCCAGCAAAATTCAAATTTATCTAATAGTGCCAAATACCAAATTTCGCAAATTATGGAATCTTGCATGTATTTGATTGAATTTCTTCTTTCTTAATCAATATTACGTCGGCCTAATTCGTTAACCTGCCAAATCCATTCTAAAACAATGGACTTAGCAGTTTAACGAATTAAGCCAACGATTATCGGCAATCCGATTTCTTGTGGGGATCCCATAAATTTCCCATTATCCGAAAAAAAACAGCAAAATATTTCGTACAAAATTATCGATACCAATTCCATTTTCTAAATTTCTGTACTTCAAAAATGTCCATGATGATACATACAAAATGAAATTAATAAATTCCTATTCGAAATAACCAATATTCAGAATTATTGGAACATTTCTCTCTAACATGGCATGGTTACATTGATCTTCTTCAATTAGAAAAAAATCTAGTCCTTTTATGAGAAATTACGAGAATAATTTATGAGTTAGTAAGTGTACATTTTGAGGAGATGCATACCTTTTGTCTAGTTTTATAAGTGGGACTGAGAGATATACAGGTCTGGTAAAGATTTATCTAGGAATAGGAAATATCCTATGAGAGGAAGAGAGAGGAGATTCCAGTTAAGGGAAGTTGAATAAAGAAAGACTTCTAGAACAATTTCCCCCACCAATCAGCAGCCACAGGGACAGGAGCAGAGAACATCTCATTATTCCGTCACTTTATGTTTATTCGTAGATACGATACAATAGCAATTAAGGGATTTCTTGTGTTGAATAACATTATATAACAAAAACTGATATTTCAAAAAATAATAATCACTCTGAAAATATAATCATTTATCACAAAAATAATAATGAAAAGATCAAAATTCTGCGAAATTGAAAATAAAGAAACTCATATTAAATGCTCGAAAAATCTTTTGGGAAAATATCCTCCGGTGTTTTCGATTTATAGGGTTTATACCTATGTTTTCTCAAAATAACTGTGCAATATGGAAGGCCAATTTCAGGAGAAATTTTATTACTGGATATAGACTCATTTGCCTCTACAAAAGCATATATTTCCACATCCCTCTCGAACACTTCTTTTTTTATTGGATGGCATTGGACAAGGTAAGAAACCTTTACGACAACTTATGGCAAGTATTTTTCATTAAGGACTTGAACAACTTTATTACACCAGCATGCCAAGGAGATGCAGAGCTGTTAGTGCAGCGAATGATAGACATACCACTTATTAAGGGACTTAAAAAAGGTAGTAAAATATCTTTTGTATTTATGCCTGTTTACAAATATCAGCAGTTTACTTGAGATGAACGTCTAAATTCAGGACTAAGAAGATTTTTTTTAGAATTTTCGTAAATCTGTAAGATGGCTAAACAAATTGGCTTTATTAGTGCATTTGTTGGAAGATTCTACCCAGGATGTCAGGTAGTTTTCTACTAGGATTCGTATACTACATCAACATGCATAATTACAATCAATAAAACGCTATAAAAACATATATTTAATAAATTAGATTGAATATCAGAAAGGTATTATATTATCTTTTTTTAATACAACAGCATGCAGTGATTAATTTATGTTCCCTGCAGGAGTTGGCATGGAGAAAACTGCAGTCGGCGTAATGACATTGATGAGGTAGTTGATCTGAAAAGTCAATGTGGTATTACTAATTATTGCAAGCATAGTGCTGTGTTTACATCCTTAAAACTGAACTGGTCTAGGCACATTTCATTCGGACATAAAGAATAGAAAAACTCCAGTAAAAGGATATTAAGGAAAAAAATCAAAATGCACTATTTGAACTCTTATGCAAAATGAACAGTGAAAATGTTTGCATTTTCGCATTCAGGCAGTTATATAAGTTATCAAAATATATACTTATTAACACAGAAACTTTAAAATTTTTTTTAATTAAATTATTTTCGGAAAGTTTTTTGGGTTTGTACTCCCAGAATCAATTTAAAAAAATTCAATAATGCATGGAGCAAATTAAATGGAAGAAACTATTGCCTAACTTTGAAATCGAAACAAAAAGGTCGGAGAACATCATCAGACCGTGAAATCTTCAAAATCGTTTTTTTAGAAGTAGAAAAACCAAACGATTCCAAATATTTTGCGAAAATTTAGACAAAATACTGATTCTCAAAATATCACGTTTTGGCCTGATCAAGCAGTCTGATAAAGATTTTGAAACGTTACTAGAGTTTGAACTTTTGTTGTTTGTGTATTGTTAGGCAATAATTTTTTCTTACTGATTTGCTCTTGACAAATAAGGGCAAGAATTGATGTACGATGTACATATCGCACCCTTGCTTCAAAAGTGACCCAACTTATAATCAAAATTTAAAATATTCAAATGCTAAATATTTTCTTATTAATTGGAAAAAACGAAATAGATACCTGCTTTGATATGTAGGCATCGAAATGATATATGGATGAGGACCCAATTTTTTTTATGATTCAATGTGGCTCGTTTTCTGATCTTTTCCATATTATTAACAGGAAAAAGTAAATTTTGAGGTGTGTCAATTTTGAAGCTTGGGTGCGATATGTATTTCCATTATTTGATTGTTTTTAATTGATTTTCTTTCCAGAGAAAGAATTTCAATCGATATAATACGATTGAAAAAAATTTTTGCATTTTTTCTTCACTTGAAGAACTGCTGCTTTTTGAAGTATATCAGGTCAGTAAAATTTATGGATGTCTTCGAACTGGCGATATTATCGTAACATTGTTATGACCGGTATTTTCAGCCGGAATTCTATTCTAAAACTTGAATGTATCTCCTGAACGAGGGAAAAAGAAGAAAATGTTATTCTTTTTTTGGTTTTACATCAGAATCAAAAATATTGCAGACGAGTTCTGAATGTATCAATCCGTATATACTTTTCTTACCATAAGGATTGTTCGGATTATTGCAACAGCAGGAGTCGTGAAAAAGTTTGTCCCCACAATAACTGAAAACTGAGGGATCGCATGCTGGACATCTTCTCCTGGATTCGAAAGGGTTGATCAGAGAATTGATTCCATTGCTGAATCCGAAGCCGTTCAAACCTTGCAACGTATACTGCCCAAGTGGGTTATTAGGTTCGTTGAATAATCCTAGAATTAGATTGAATTGAAATTCATTCCTACTTGATAACAATTGAAATAATAATAATTTTTTTGACTCTATTTATTGGCAGTGTGGTTTACATCATTGATACTGAAACTATAACAGCACCTAGGATTTTCATAAGCACTTTCAAGCAAGGGTAAGATCGAATAGTCGATCATTTCTTGTGGCAGGTGTTATGGAGCAGCTAAAGTTTTGTGGAATGACTGATACGATTAATGGGGGGACTTTGAAAAATGTATATTGTCCTCCTCATCATTTCCTGCACATAATAACGATATGTAGTTCAACATTTACAATTAGATAGAATATATAGATTTATCAAAAATAATTAATTCGATGAAATTTCGATCGGATGAACGGGGAGGCAAAACATTGTCTTCTTCGAGAAAATCCAAAACTCGACGAAAAATATGTGGACATGCTTTGTCCACAGGCAACAGGCAACAGGTATCCCAAAATCACGTGTGTTCACGTGTGAATTTTATTGATGGTGGTAAGTGGTAATTTAAAAGTCTGATAAAGGATGGCGAATAGTTGGAAGGAGTTTCACATTTCGTAACTGAAAGAAATCAGTTCTAGACAGTTTATAAGCTTCAATAAATTCGAAAAACAAGAAATAATCAGGACTGATTACATGGAATGTGTTTTGGGTTGAGGAATAAATCAACAAGGAATAACCTCAAAAACTACGTACTCATTGTTTAAACGATTTCGTGTTAAGAAAAAATCGATTGAAACATATCACTTTTTGTATGGTTGAAGGCGAACATAATAGGTTGAAAATCTTAATTTCTCTAATGAAAATTACACCGAAGAAAATGTAGTCACGGCTCTGGATCTTTGGAAATGTTTAAAGCCATCGAAAAAGTTAAAAAGCTGTCGAGTAGGTACTATGGTATTCCCAAGTCGACGTTATATTATGATGAGGTCAACCAATTTGAAAGTACAAGGTTCTGCTCCTCTAAATCCCATAGAAGTCCTATAGGATTGAGCGAAGATGCTTCGTGTGTGAGAACAAAACTGATCGAAGTTTGAACATTGCTTGTAGTTATTTGTTTTCCTATAACTAATGTTCACTTTCATCCTCGCGTTCTATACCTATGTAGGATGTTGAAATATAAAGTTTGAATATGCTGGAAGCTAAATTCATAAAATTCAAAATAGGTAAAAAATTTCTTATGAACGTGGGCCCTCAAATGTGTGTGTTGTTTTGGGGATAAGGGCGATGTTCGATTTTCAAATTAACTTAGCGTAACTAAATTGTTACGATATTCGATTCATTCCCATCAAATGTCTAACCTACTGAACTTACTATTAAAATGTTTCTCACTGGGTTCAAAGAAACACAGCTGACACCAAAAATTTGCTTTTCACGTATTGAGTATATTCTGCATCAGATTCGAGGTGTTCACATTCTTTCACTTTGTTGTCAAGAAAAAATTCCTGAATTTGAAATGCCTTATTGTCGACCTTAGTGTAATGTTGAAATGGTGATAATTAACAAGTTCATTAATTTCAAGAATATTTGGCAACTAGGGTTTTAAGTGTCAATTGCTTAGGTGTCAAATTTTGTTGCAATTATTAAAATTCTTAATTATAACTAAAAATTTTTTCAGTTACAAGAAATTTACAGTGCGTTATACAATTTTTTTTCATCATAAAATGCTAGTTTTCTCGAAAACGGTTCACTTTAGAGCAATGAACCAATAGTAGGTACCTACCTTATTTATGTAAAATACATTGGAGCATCAGAATTTGCTGTGCAAATAAAAAGTCGTCCAGTATTCTAAAAATTGGAGGGTAAAACTTTTGTGCAAATTCAATATCTTCGCCACTGCAACGACTAATAAAACCAGGTAATGTGCAAGAAAGTAACTATTATTAGTTACAATGGCCGTGTTCACCGAATGTAACAGTTGTGCAACTGTTGCGGAATTGTCCGATGGCACATACGCTACAAACTCAACATGTTCTAGAACAGTGGGCATTTTTGGGAGTACTTTCAATTTATGCTTGGTAGCGGTAGCGAAATCTTCGTTCGGGGAATGCGCCAAATGTGTGTACAAAAACTAAATCCTGTAATTCAAACGACTCTTGATATATTAACAAGATACTGAAAAAATATGAATATTTGACACCCTGTATCTCTGAAAAGAGGACCCGGTGGAAAAAAAAGAAGTGAAAAATTCATTTTTATTTTTTCATGACAAATCTATAGTTTGCTGTTGATACACTCATTTGGGAACACACTCCTGTATATAGGCATTATTAAAACTTTTCGCATCGAACTTTAGCAGCCAACATCATGTACTTGATGTTCTTCCTTGGAAACGTGCTAATATAAGGGGTATATCCTAAGATTCCTAAATTTTGCGATACAAGGTCATATAATTTTGAAAAAATTCTTTTAATAAAAACTGATAGAATGTTGTGGATATCTTCAGAAAATTATATCCATTTTTGATGATGATCTTCGAGCTTTTTTTGGCAAACTTCAGATGTGGATGCTCAAAATTGCACGAAATATGATGATAGCAAGGCAAATTTGAAAAAAAACATGAAGACACATTTACAAATAATGCTGATCGATTAATTTAATCAATACTTTCCAGAATATACCACAGATGCTGAAAATTGATCAAAAATTGATTCGTAACCCTTTTAGCACGTGGGCTGGAGAAGTAACAGAAGAAATTCATTAAATTTCAGAATAATGAAAACTGCAAGGATGCTTTTGAATCAAATTCACTTGAGTAGTTTTCGTGTAAAAAAGCAATTTTTTATACCCAACTTCGAGAAATCGCTTTGCGCTCTTTTATGATTTTTTCAACGACTTATTTGTGTGAACAAGGATTTTCTGCTTTATTGGTAATTGAAAACAAGGCAAGGAATCGTTTGAAAGTGACTTATGCGTGTAGCTTTGAGTAACAATATTATTCCTAGCCGAACTCGTGAAGCAGGTGCAAGCTCAGAAATCACATTAATAATTATGCAAAATTACCGATGTTTATACTGAAAATACTTTTTATGAAATTTAATGGTATTCTCTTATTGAAAATACAGTTTGATTATTACCGACATAGTGGAATAATATAAAAATGGTCCCTGACCAACAGTTCACCGAAGTAAAGCTGCAAAGTGATTGTTTTCGCAGAAAAGAAAAATTTCCAATGGAAGAAGTTAGTTAAAGAAATATTTCGAAAATGGACATCGAAAAATAACTGATACCTATGCAATGGTGATAGATATCGAACGTGCGTTTTTCAGTAATTAGCTTCTCATGAAAATTGAACCTCCAGCTAATTTTTTGCGTTTGAAAATGAAAAAAATTGGAGATGTGTTATCCAAATACGAAAATGTTCAAGAAAACATTGATTATAAGTCGGTCACAATTATTAATTTTGAGGAAACCGCACACCCAATACAGAGCATTTTATGAACAAAAATTGAAAAAGCACGTCACAAATCATATAAAGGGGGATTCTTCTTCTTATATCTAGACGTTTTAATTTTAACACCCTAAAATAACATGTTACATAATGATCATTTGATGTTGCATAGTATCATTGTATTGAAATTTAAATCGATTTCAGCACCTTATAAAATAATTAATTATCGCTTTGCTGAATTGTTTCCAATTGAAATGTTACTATTATTAAAGTAGAATTATAATTCGTAGCTCCAAAAGTGATTGACTTTGCATCTATATATTATACATTTTTGTAATCTTCTTGAAGGAGGGAATAGTAGGTACAATGCAGTAATTTAGGTTGTTTTTTTCAATACGATGAGGCGGTTATAAAAGATAGGGGGCTAAGTTAAAACGTCTAAATATAAGCGAGATTTTTAAAAAGTTTTTTTCATTTTTTCATAGAAGTGACGGCACCAACTACAAAACAATTGAATGAATAAGATTTCATTCGGTTTTATTAGTTCGGGGTTGTAAGCTGTCATCAAAGACCATTTAAAAAAACTTGAAAGTTCGGGAAAAATCTCACATAACGAAATTATGTTTGGTAAACCTTGGCTTTAATCTTGCAATCATATTTCTTGATAAAAATGATGTCCCAAAACCGTTCAAATACAAGAAAATCATAGACAATGGTGCGTCATAAAAAATAATTTCTTAATATAACGCCATATTTAACTACGAACTCAAAAATGTCTTTTTTCTGATGGAAAAGTATTGGCTGAATAATGTCACAATTTTATTGTATTTGTAAAAAGATTATCTCTGGGAATTATTTAATTAATAGTATCTTGCACATGGCTCAACATAGATTCTCACACCTAACCTACCTTTGCGTCAGGATGCATGTTTCATGCTAAGAACATTCTTGAGTTTGAAATAATTTATACCCACTTCTTACTGATTTTCAGAAAACTTTGATTGCTCGATTGGGAACTGTCAAGTTGTATAGAGGTACCTCGATTCATTAAAATCTCAAATAAAGTGATATTCGATTGGTTCTTAAGTTTTTTGATCAGACAATCAAAGATTTGTGAAATCCTCCTTGAAAGTTCCCTGTCTATGCTGAGTTAATATTTATGATTTACTTGATTATGTAGGCATAATTTTTCAGTGAAAAATTATAATTTTCCTCACCTAAGCAGCCCATAATACAAATATTCAGAACTAAAACAATGGTCTTCATTATCGCTTGTTGGCAAACCGGCACTAAGATCGAAGACTGTAGGTATTGAAATGAGAGAAATCGCGACTATAACTGTATTTTGAACTGCCAGTCGTAGGTTGTATGTTAATGACTTCAGATTAACAGTATATTCGAATTGTCATTACTGGATTGAGAAAAAGGCCAAAAAATTGAATGAAACCAGCTTGAACATTCGTAATAATTCAAACAATTTGATATTTGCCAGATAAATATTTCGTATATCATTTTAAGTTGTGATACTGGAAGGAATTTGAAAAAGAAAATCGAAAATAATTTCTTCTTCGCAAGTTATAGAAAAACCTCTCACCTTCAGTTTCATTCCCTCCGGGTAGTGATTCTGCGATGGCAATAAGAGACTCTTGTTTTTCCTATCCAACATAATCATAAACAAAAATTCCTTTATTATTAGTAATGAGCGGCAATCTTCGAAATCAGATTCGTGTTTCTTGTGGTCATCAACAAATGTTACGTTTGGCCTGAGGCCACGAAATTCCATCTTCAACCTTGACGTGACAAAATTGTTACATCCTGAAAGAGGATTCAATAATATGAAATATGATACTAGTAATTCAATATAGGATGAACACACACTCGGAAAATATTTTCGTTTATCAGTTCATATGTAATAAGGAATATTTCTTTATGCAGTTTCATTTTTTTCCATTCAGGTTGAATAAGGAAAGGACCTTGAAGTGACCCGGACCAAGATGGAAATCGTTTTAAAATCTTAAGATATTTTCGAGAACGAGTAATCTCGTTCCCTTCAGGGGGCGAGCGTAACTTGTGGTATCCAAAAAACGTCGAAATTTTTCCAGCTTCCCGCTCAAAAACACTAAGCAACGAGTCAAGTCGAAAATCCATATCAGAAAAAAAATAAAGGAGTATTGAATTCTCTGTCGATTTTTCCTTGAACTTTGGAATTGTTCAAATTAAAAAAGCAATACTAGATATAGATATAATATAGAGGATGGCCATTAGAAATGCTCGGACAGGTCGATTTCTGTTTCTAGGGGGACAACTTAAGATGTATAGGTTACGGACGCATAGCGCTTCAACCCTTGCTACTACAACCCTCACCCCCAATTTTTGAATAGGGAAGATGGGGTGAGTGATACCTCATTTGAAAGGTATTTTTAAACTGATTTCAGCACAGTCATTTTTTTTTCATTTCATGCATTAGTTCTCGAAATATTCTTGACTAAGCATTTGAAAATGAAGTGGTGTTTTTTTGTGAAAAACCTTTCAAATGAGGTATCACTCACCCCATCTTGCCCATTCAAAAATTAGGGGTGAGGGTTGTAGTAGCAAGGGTTGAAGCGCTATGCGTCCGTAACCTACATCTCAAGTTGTCCCCCTCGAAACAGAAATCGACCTGTCCGAGCATTTCTATCGGAAAAATTTATTTCGTCTGTAATCTCGTCTGTTTCGTTTTCAAATGGCCACCCTGTATTTCGAGAACGAATGCATAAAATGAAAAAACAATTGAAATCAGTTTAAAAATATCTTTCAAATGAGGTATCACTCACCCCATCTTCCCTATTCAAAAATTGGGGGTGAGGGTTGTAGTAGCAAGGGTTGAAGCGCTATGCGTCCGTAACCTACATCTTAAGTTGTCCCCCTCGAAACAGAAATCGACCTGTCCGAGCATTTCTATCGAAAAAATTTATTTCGTCTGTAATCTAGTCTGTTTCGTTTTCAAATGGCCATCCTGTATAAAATAATGTATCCACCTTGACATCTTCTTTGCATACTACACACGAGGTTGTTGAACATTTCTCGTGGAAATTGATTCCATAAACGGGGCAGAAGCTCTCTCAGATCCATTGAGGATTCTGGGGTAGGTTGATGATTATCTAATCTTCTTTTGGAGCATATCTCATGCATGTTCTATGCAATTCAAATCTGGTGAGTGCATTGATAAATGTGGAATACCAAGGCACGCATTCTCAGCTATGTCTGCACGGTGCGGCCTAGCGTTATTCTATAGAAATTAAATGATGTAAGGCCATCATATTTCCAGGACAAATGTGCAGATCTGTGCGCTCGTTGAAACATATCCCGGCCCATATCAAACACTAACCCCTCGGAATGGATGGACTTCTTGCACATAGCGACGATTGCGGGGTATGCATATGGGATTATGGGATTGTCCATACCCTTATTCTTCGAAAATCTGAAAATCGTTCATATCTGGATTCATCAGTGAAAAGGACACTTTGCCATTGATCGTTCCAATGGATATGTTGACTTGACCATTCCAGTCTTTGACGTTTATGGTCACGAGTTAATGGAACTCTTTTTGATGGATGTCTGTCTAGAATTCTAGAACCTAGATTCACCTCTCTCAAACGTCGTCTGATGGTTTCGATGGAAATTTGGACCCCATCTGCATTTTGAAGAGTATTCCGTAGCATTCTACACGTAGATGTAGACAAGTCGCCGAAACGGTGATGAAACGATCCTGAGCAACCAAACTTCAGAAAAAAGGCAACCAAATTGACGAAATGTCTCATACTGATTTTCATTGGATCGATTCAAGTTGTTATTGAGTTTTAAATGATTTTACAGCGATTTTTCTCGATGATTTCATACTTTTCAAAACGATTGAATACGATATCCCTAACTCTTGTGCAACAGTATAATTGACAAAAATTCGTTGACTGTACAATCTAAACTACTGGTTCTATCGAAACATTATTGAAATCGAACTTGGAGAGAATTTGATGGAATCCTTGATTTCAAAATTTGACCAATTTCAACTATACCTTAAAAAAACTCTCAAAAGTGTCACTTTAAGATATCTTTCATCTTGCTTCTTGACCATTATTTCTCGTCTTCAAATCGTTCAGGTCTGCCTATCATTGAGTTTTGAATTCTTAAATAATTCAGAATTTATTTAAGTTCAAGCTATGTTGTAGAATCCATTGTCATCGAGTACAATTTAATTTGAACTCATCTTCGTTTCACCATATTTTTACCTGCAACTTCTAATATTTTGTGTTGAAAAAGATATCATCACATCGTTGATCGAAGTATTACTTCAATCAACGATATAAGTTTTTTTGAAATTGGACAAATTTAGGTGTTTGAAAATTTGGTTGGATTTTCTACAACTTTTGGTCACCAGAAATGTAGATAGGACCAGAGTACTTTTTGGATAGTTTCTGGAGGTCAAAAGGAATACTTTTTTGTATACATTTTTTTCTGATTCAGCCTAGAGAAGAACATGGAGCCTTTTTAAACTTTCATAATGTGCTATACCAACCCTGGAAACACACCACTAAACTTTTTTTGAGCATCTTATCTACCACCTCAACATTCAAAAAAATGTATCTGAAATTGTATTCTATGAATCTTTCGAGTTACATCCATCCAAAGTAAGCATTTCTTTCAATAAATTTCATTGATATAATTTTTTTTTGAATGATTACTTTCTCGAAACATGCGCATTTTACGAAATTTCACGAAAGGAAGTAAATACCTACTTTTATTATATTCATAAAATGACATTCAGTTCACTTTTTAGAGTTGGGTCAATTTGGGTATAATTATGGAATGTAATGGTTTGTCATGGTCATAATTATTAGTTGTGAAATGTGCATTTATTGAGTAATACATCATTTGAAATAATCTAAATCAGCAAAAATAAAAAAAAATGGTTACTTTGGCTGGAAGCAACTGTGTCTAAAAGATTCTCAGAATTGAATTTCTGCCATATTTTTCGAAGGTTTAGGTGGTAGATCTTATGCTTTCAAAAAATCGAGTAACCGGACATTGTAGATTCTGCAATATCGAAAGAAGAACCAAACCACACATTTATTATTTATTCCATTATCGACAAATATTTAAAGCAGTCAAGAGCCAAAAACAAAAATTACACAAGAATGTAATTTAAATGACAGCTTCTTTTCGATTTGTAAACAAGCATTTGTTTGTAACCGAAGCGTTCGTTTTATGTCTGCTATTTATAATAAACTTGTGATTATTTGAATATTGAAATGCATTTTGAAGTTTTATGTCATTCTATTATAATCTCAACAGGAAAGTTATGCAAAAAAACGTTGTAATAATATTGTTGTTATTGTGTTAAAAGTGAGAAAATGCAAAACATCACTTTCAACATTCAGATCATATATAACTAATGTTACTCAAACTCTTTGAAATCGATATAATTTAAAGAACCACAGATAGTAGTACCAAGTTATTTCTGTGTATAGAAACAATTCATCATGAAACAGCTCGTGATCAAGGGTGTTCAAATGCTTAAGTAAAAAAAAAACAAAGTTAGTATTGTTGTGTTTTCCTCATCCAACGCTCTAAATATGTCATCAGCAACATCCAACAAGAGTGTAACCCTGTCGCTCATAACATTATTTTCAGTAATAAAATCGATATTTGAGCACTCCATTTTTTTCAACCACTGTAACATCAATTATTGATAGTTTTAGCATCATCCCGGAGATATTAACACCAAGACTAATTCTGTGGGGCTCTGAATCGCTGGGGCAATTTTCGATGTTAATCAAAGACATAGAGAACAATATACATACGCGATCCCCTTATACCTGTGAAAGGATTTGACAGAAAATCTGAAAAAGAATAGTATCGCTTCTGGGAAAGTATAGATTTCTATGATAGCAATAAAGATTTATCTTCCTTGAGGTTAGTCAATTTTGTGAGCCTATCGAGCAGTCCATACCTTTACGTATCAGCGAAAATAAGTTACTTGTTGAACGTAACATATCCATCCTATTCATTCGGAAGAAGTAGTCCAACAGTCCAACTTCATCCGCATTATTTTTCAAATCATGGATAACAAATTAGTGAAAGCTAGAAACGTTTTTGAAACATATCAGCGGGAAATGAAAACAGCTACTGACAAGAAGAAAAGTTTAATGCTTCTGAAAGCCCAACTGGAATCTGTAAAGTGCCAGCTTTCTGCTGATATTCAATCAAGAGAAAAAGAGATGCAGGAACATGAAGAGGCCCTGAAAACACTGAGAGGAAGACAAAAGATCGCGAATGAATCTCTACGAAAGGGAGCTCGTGTCGTGTCACAGTACAAAAAAAAAATTGAATCTTTCAAGGACGCATATTTCAAGGATGCACCTGTTCGACACGAGACAAATGAGACTGATTTGCTCAACTTGGACGAGGACATTAATGAATGTGAAATAAAAATCGCAGAATCCGAGAAGAAAATTGAAGAAAACAGACTAGCACTGGACAATGCGTTATCTTGTGAAAATATTTTTCCACGTATTGATAAGGTTCGAACTGAAACTTCAGAATAATGCTTTATTCGCTTCAGTTGATATTTTGAAATAATATCTTAATTCATAGTACTACCTATATAACTTTCTTGTTCATTGATACAATAAATTGTATTCTTTTTATTTGAATTGTTCAATAAATTCAATCAACATGGAGAAATTATACACTTGCTTTGTTTACAATTCTCAATATGTATTTGTTACATGTTTCGGGCTTTTCACTTTCAGAACTGAAAGAAAAAACACATAAGAACACACTAATATACATTCGAAACGTAAAATCGTTTACCTTTTTCACATTCGAGTTATATTGAAATCTATGATAACAATAAATTCCATACATTCTTTTAGGCATATTGCGTTTGGTGCTTTCTATTAGCTATTCAACTCATATCTTAGACAACGTGGAATCTTGCTGTGTGTGAATGAGAACTGTTCTGTGTGGGTAGACACAGTGATGGGTGTTCCAAAGGGCAGCGTTTTAGGGCCACGTCTTTCCTCTCTTCATATACTTTTATATAGCGTAAAAAATGTGTACCGAGCTTTCTGTGGGTGAAAGTGCATTCAAAAATAAGTATAGTTTGATAAATAAACTCATGGTCGAAAATGTATATTGAGGGATATACATCCTTTCAAAGTTGATGAAAAAAATTTCTACGCAACTTCTAAAGATTGAATTTTTTTTTATTGGTACCCTATTTTGGTCATTTTGAGTACGCCTCAGCGTGCTTAGATGCCACTTTAAAACACGCCTGTTTTAAAATTGTCATAGGTAATCTTAATATATAAAACTCAGTCGGCCATATTGTTGGTTACACCATTTACAACTCAAGATTGGATGAACTGTTTGTTATAAAAGTTTTTTGTTGGATTCTTCTACGGTGGGGTTAACATAAAATACATTAAAACTATGAAAAATTTGATGAAATGGAAAAAAAGCAGGAAATAATTTTTCCTTCTTGCGAATAACGCCAGTAGATGTCGCTGTCGCTACGGTTGATAGGGTTTTCGTGTAGGTATTATATCTGATTTTAATTTCTCTGCAACACCATTAGATGTCACTGCAATTTAAACTGTGTATTTTGAGTTGCCAAAACGTCTTAGCCTTGGAATTCTAATCTTAATATATAAAACTCAGTCGACCATATTGTTGGTTACACCATTTATAACTCAAGATTGGATGAACTGTTTGTTATGAAAGTTTTTTTGTTGGATTCTTCTACGGTGGGATTAACATAAAATACATTGAAACAATGAAAAATTTGATGAAATGGAAAAAGGTAGGAAATTATTTTCCTTCTTGCGAATAACGCCAGTAGATGTCGCTGAGGTTGATAGCGTTTTCGTGTAAGTATTATATTTGATATAAATCGGTGAACTACATTTAATAATAATGTTAACGCATCTGAGTCCATGTGTTATCACACCTTTCTTTCTTCCGAACACTACGGAAAATTTTATGACGAAAAAACTAAAAATGTGGTTCATCATAAGGTACAACAATGAGACAATTTTTAAATAATGATAAGGTACCGCTTAAATAAAGTGAAGTCTGTTCATGTAAATAACAATGTACATACCTACCTACTTCAATGAAATTAAATTTTTTGTATATTCAGTACTTTAATTTTGTCTTATTTACCTCCTACTTTAAAAAGTACCAGTTTTGTTGATACAACTTTATGAATCTCTGAGGCGAAACAAAGTTCACCGGACCAGCTAGTATAATCATAAACACAAACAATTTTAAATCTAAACGTCAATTCTTTATTATTGATCTGTCGAAAGTACCTTCGAATGTTGAATAAAATACAAATACTTCAAAAACTTTATTCGAATATTGAACAATTTAATCTGAATTTTTCAAATGAATGTGAAAGGTACAGTTTGTATTGTTTGAAATGTTAATACTTTCTTTTTTTAAATCATAGGAAACGCTGTTCAAACTAATATTATTAACAGATTTACTGTTCAAATAGGAACTCATTTTGAAACGAAGCACAACCAAATACAACTGATGACAATAGTGCAAACAATAAATTAATATTATGTGACAGATTGCAAATTATTATTCTCATTGCCTTGACAACGGAAGGCATAGAATTATAACGTCACGATATCAACCACTCACTTTTATTTGCATTTTTTGTTATTTTTGAATCAGTATTTATATGATTTCAGATTCCACCGTCGTGCTCGAAAAATCGCGCGTGTTTTAAAGTACTCATACTTTCATATACTATTATCACACTTCCACATTTCTGATATTGTTATTGTTTTGAGAGAGTAGTTCACGTCCTGCTAAAATATTGTTACCGATGAATATCACGATAAATGAATCTGCTGACATCATGTGACTACGAAAACTCAAATATTTCGAAAACGGTTAAATTTTCTGTATTTGGATAAGAGTACCATTTTCATGTAATTTTCCTCATTCGCTCCATCGAATGTAGCTATTTTTTTCACAAAAACGATTACAACGAAAGAGGTTGTTCCAAAAAATCATGACTCAACCTGCGAAAACACCCCTTATAACAGTATGACAAATGTACTATCACCCCCAGAAAGCTCGGTGCACATTTTTGACTCACCTTGTATAGGTTAAAAAGATAGGCGACGCACAAGGTATCTACCTTGTGCGTTTATTTAAAAAAAAATATTTCGAAATGAAAAAATTTTCATTGTGCTCGAGATTGTTCTCGTAATGTTTTTTATTCGTTTTTTTCTGTGGCTCTTAAATCCTCGTTGATAATTGGAATTTTGTTAAGATCATAGTGGCCTTCCATCTCCCATAAGGTACTGTCATAATCTCCTTCAATTGTTTAAGATGGCTGTGGTACTGTTCTTACCTCTGCATGAAACAAACAAAAGTGCCAGACTTTCGACCTATTAGCTGAAAAAATGAACTAAATATGTATTGCAATATCCTATAAATTTTTGTTATAGTTACCTATATGCGCTACAAAAAATCAGTACCCACGAGTTGAACAAAAAAACAGAGGATGCTCTAAAAAGACGATTGACGAAAAGATTAGAGCATCCTTGTCAAATATTGCTCAAAATTTTAAATGATTATAGGTATAAATGTTAAAGTGTGTTTGTTATTCTTCACAAAACTCAGGAACCAGATGTCCGATTTTGATGAAAATTTCACTATAGTGTAGATAATATATTCGAGTAGGGTATCATGTGGAATCCATTTCTACATAATGAATAAACCAAGAAAAATTTCGATTTTTCATGAACAAGTGGTGATAAACCAGATTTCAGGCTTTTACGGCTGACGCTAGGCAAACTATGAGAGATAGAGGGACATGATCTTCAACATTCTCAAAATAATGTCCCATTTGAAGAGATCACTTGACAGGCATGGAATGAATTCATATAAAAATGAACGTGACTATAATCTGCGGCATTTGTTCTTGATGAAATAAATATTCTCTTTAAAGCATAGTTTCCTAACGGGTATTTCTCAAGATATGACAGGTTGAAGAAATGCGAATTTGAGCAACAAATTATAGTGAGAGTTTTGGATACATGTTTATTAATTTTTCGATGTTGATTATTACATATTGCTGAAAATTAATTGAGATTACTTGTTGATTTCATTCATCGAAGCGATTTTTTTTTATTATCTTCAGCTGATTTTTTGATTGATGAATTCCTGGTATCCCAAATATCGGAAGTTATTCCAACAGAAAAGTAATCAAACGGAATACAAACCTATCAGGTGGTACCTCTCTTATTTGCGATTTTCTATTGGATATTTATATGGTAATCCCAGATAGGGTGTCAGATTGTATCTGTTTTGACTAATATTCCTTTAGGTATATTATAATAAGATTCAAAAATTTCCGAACTATTTTAGGATTCATTTGTGGTGAGATATAAATTTCCTGCATGAAACTTTCCTCAATTTCTTGTTAGTATATTCCGAAGATCTGAATATGCAATATTAATAACTTAATTTGTACCACTATTATCTCTCATAACAAACAGGGTGAGTTTTTGACTTGTACAGTGCATATATTTCAACAATAGCTTCCTGACGTCAAAAGAAATACTTTTTTCTTATATCATTTTTTCCGATTCAGCCTAGAGAAAGATATATAGCTATTTCAAACTTTCATGTTGTACTCCTAGAAACATGCTATGTACTCCTGGAAACATGCCTCTTAAGTTTTCTCGAGTATTAGATCTACCGCCTTTACCTTCGAAATGATAAAGCAGAAATTTAATTCTGTGAATTTTTCGAATTTTTTTGAATTCGCTGATATAGATTTTTGAAATGGTTAATTACTCAACAAATACGCATTTTACGAAAATTACTTTTATTAAATACCTACATCACTTTTCCTATACACTCGTGAAGATTTCGTCTTCTGAGTCAATAAAAACTATTCTATTCCAGTTTTCAAAATGGCCAAATATTCGTGCAATAGCATTTGATTTACTTTTAACAGTTGCGTAATTTGAATTTCGTGTATAATTATGAAATTCAATGGTATGTTATGGTCATAATGAAAAAAAAAACATGTGAGTAGAATTTTGTGTACGTAGAAGATTTATGAAAACCGATATTCCGAAAGTTATTTCATTCATCATTTCATCATTCATTCATTTTCAATCATTTCTCTATTTTAGTATCGTAATGAATTCATTACAGTACTAAAAGTAGTGCTGTATTGAACTCATTACAGCATTGTTTTCAGTTACATTTTTCGTTTAGTGGTTGTCAATACTGACCTCCGATCCTATCAATTTTCAAATCAAATCAATTCAAATTCCGTAATCTGTCAAATTTCGTAAGTCACACCAACTGCCAAGATAAAATACAAAAGTCACTAGGATGTAGAAAATTAGTTTTTTCACAAAACTTGAGTGAAATAGAGAAAATATCATGCGTTCGAATTTCGCATAATAAAATATACTTTTTTAGTACAACTGTCAAAAAAATCGACATTTAAGCATCTCAATTGATGTGAAATGTTTACTTTTTTCGCGCTGAAAAAAAGACTCTTTTACTGCCGTCTTAATTCACAAAATAAACATGAAATATTTCTTTTTGCAGGATTTATTTTTAACAGAGTTAATTATTGGTTGATAAATCATCATGAAACGACGCATTTATTAGAATAATAATTAATAGTAAATTTTGAACAATTACTTTCAAATAAATTCTCGAAGATGTTAGACGTAGATATTTCTTGAAAAATTGATTCCATTATTTCATCAGATATTGTAATTTGTTAAATTCACAGTTGTACAAAAAATGTTCTTTGTATTTCGTGTATGAATCTTGTTTTTCATGGAAAATTCGGAAAATTAACACTCTCATGTGCCATTGAAAATTTGATTCACTTAATACAGAAATAACTATTTTTTAATGAATTTTCAACAGCCTGTATCCTTTCAACCCAATCGAATCGGAAAAAATTGTTAAGACAAAAAGTATTCCTCTTATCCTGAGAAATCTTTCGTTGAAATATATGTATAAGTCGAAGACTCACCCTGTACAAACTAGAAGTTTAAACGTTGAACCATTAGAGGGATTGAAAATGATAATTGTGATCCTTAATTCATGTCTTTTCTAAATTGAAATGAAGATGTATTCACCATTATGAATATATTATTCTTAACAAAAATTGAATTACGATATTCAAGTAATTTTCTCAAAGAGATTGACCTTCAGCCTTCAGCATCAAATACTCATCTCGAACCAGTGAATCCTTCCTCATTTGCTTCGGGAGGTATCAAATTTAAAACTGGTTCTTTGCGTTGAGAGTGCAGAACTCAATCATAATGTGCCACTAGGAAATATTTCCTTGCATAATCAGTATAACAAATGTATTCAAGATTGATAACTTATAGTAAAGGTGTTTTTTCGTTAGTGATAATATGAACGAGTGACAGTGCTTCTTAAACAGAAGATGAATTCTACATCAGATCTTGTGGGACAGTCTAATGAAGAACTACCGACAGAAAAAAATTCTAGTTGGACCATAAAAGAAAAACTGAAGTATCTGAGGGAAGTGATAACTGTTGAACCTCTGGTTACATCTTATTTGGTGGCTGCCGTGATATGTTTGCCGGCCTTATGGACCCTGGAATTGGAAAAAACATGTCGCGCTAACTTGGGGTTGAACGAAACAGTCTGTCGAGCCATACGAGAAAGCGATCATGATAACTACACAGAAGTTAATAAAAAGATCACGATACTGTTGAATGGTGTTCATTCATGGCAAGCGCCATGCCAAAACTTCGCCCCCTTAATCCTTGTGCTCTTCATAGGGTCGTACAGTGACAGGCGCCAAATAAGAAAGCCATTCATGATCTTGCCGCTTATTGGGGAATTATTTGCCGTTGTCGGGTGTATTTTATCCGTGATTTTCATGGAAGAATGGCCTGTCGAAATCCAAGGTTTTCTTCAAGCGGTGGTGCCTTCATTTTTCGGCGGCCCTACGATGTTGATTATGGCAGTTTTTTCTTACGTGGCAGATTCAAGCACCATAGAAATGAGGACTGTAAGGGTAGCTATAGTGCAAACCATACTTAATGTTGCTATACCGATAGGTCAGTTTTTGAGTGGTATACTATTTATCCACTTGGATTACATTGGTGTACTCATCGTTGCCGCTTTTCTTTATCTCTTTGGAATTGCTTATGGCATATTCTTTATTAGAGAAGCCAAACAACCTAAGATACAGAACGAAAAGGGTCTGTTAGCGGATATGTTCGATCCTACGAATGCTTTAGACACTTTTAAGGTTCTTTGGAAGAAGGATCCTAAAAAAGATCTTCCGTTGCTTTGGGGCATCTTGATCTTGTTCTTCATTGTTACTGGAGTCACCAATGGTTCGTATAGATGAATAATTTCGTATATTTTCATGCGTAATAATATTCTGTTGCAGTTAATCTAACCACTTTATTTCTGTATCTGCAAAATATTTTCCATTGGACTGCTCCGGATTTTTCTTACTTTGCAACTACGAATACTGTTGTACATTTAATTGGTAAGTTCTGATCACTATCGAATCATTTTTGAATATGTTTAAAACGTTACATCACTCGCTGATGTACAGGGTATCCCAAATTGCTTGATTTTGGCTGTTTCTGGTACTTCTAGACTAGATAGGTAAAAACGTTGAAAAGAGTTCTAGGCTCGATTTCCGTGAAAACACCAGTAGTGAAAACCGTTTCACGATATCTTCATTTGTTTTGAAGAAATGACAAAATTTTGAAATTTTTTCGATTTCGAAGATGTGCCATAACTTTTTCATTCTCGAAAATATCTGAAAAATAAGAAAACTTTCAACAAGCACTCTTTCACTGCGAATAAGACATTATTTAAATTTTTTCTATCTCTAAATTTTTTTATGATATAAGATGAAAAAAAATGCGTCCGTTTTTAAAATAAAAAAGTGTTTTTTTCCACGAGAAAAAAATTTAATATAGTTTTTTATTTCCGGTGAAAAAGAGCTTCTAGGAAGTTTTAATCGTTTTCAGATATTTTCGTAAATAAAAAAGTTATGGCACATTTTCAAAATCGATAATATTTCAAAATGAAAGAAAAAAATTACGATATCGTGACACGGTTTTCACTAATGTTGTTTTCACAAAAATCGAGCCCAGGGCACCTTTCAAAGTTTTTACCTATCTAGTCCAGAAGTACCTAAAACAGTCAAAATCAAGCAATTTGGGATATCCTGTACACTGCTGTGTCCTAAATTGGGCGAGACTGCACTGCATCTCAGCTACCCTGTGTCACTTTTTTGTAAAACTCTTAAATCCACAAAAAGAAATATCCCAACTTCTCATGTTTCTGAATTACAGGGCGAAAACGAAAATGTTCACTTTTTTGAGATGTCATTATTTCTTAGGCTCTGTATAAAATTGAAAAAAATGAAAACTGCTTTTTAGATATTTTCACATAGAAGTCAAAGGCGTAGTTAGAAAAATTTTCAGAGCATTGTTTTTGAGATTGAGCCCAAACGTGGAATTTTTTAGATGGAACACTCTGTATATTTTAACGTCAAATTTTTGCATTTATTTTTCTGAATACATTGATGTTTCACAACTCAACCTTTAATAAATTTTAGCTTCAAAAATCAGAAGAATCCATATTCGTTTGTTTTTTTAGTAGTAGGCCATGAATTCTTTCACACTTGCATTTAATTGATTTTGTTTTAAAACGCCATGTGAATCAAACCTATTCATCTCATTATATTTAAACATAAAATCAAAATATCACTCGTAAATATAAACTTAAAAATGTTGGAAACGAAAGGAGTTTTAATATTTATATTGAAATTTTTTCATGCATGTTATACTTTCATGAATGTGTGGAAGAATTCATGCCTCACTAAAAAAAAACGAACATAATAATATGCAATTTTCTGATTTTTAAAACTTTTTATTAGTAATATGTAGGTTGTGATACATCAATGTATTCAGAAAAATAAATGCAGAAGAGTGTTACATCTGAAAATTTCCACGTTTGTGCTCAATCTCAAAAGCAGTGCTCTGAAAAAAAATTCAACTACGCCACTGACTTCTATGTAAAAATATCTATTAAAAGCAGGGCCGGATAAAAAATTACAACTCCAAAAGTACACATTTTTCGTTTTCGTCCTGTATTTCAGAAACAAAAGTATTTTTACAAAAAAGTGACACAGAGTCGCGAAAATCGCATGTCTATATCTTCAATAATAGCTGAGATACAGTGGGAGTCTCTCCCAATTTGGGACACAGTGTATAGTCGAGTGCTCAACTTTTAAGCAGAATTTTTAATTACGAAGGTATGACCCGAAGTTAAGTCTTTTTAGATGGGAATTTATGATGGGCTCAGTTTTTACTCATTTCAAAAATAAACAAGAGAAGGTTTCTATCCATATAAATAATAGAAAATGGTCAAAAAACTTTTTCATCCAAGAGTCATCTCAATATTTTTATGTGATTCGACCTACTTAATATTCAGTCACTCAAATTTCACATTGAAACTGTATTTTCTCAAATCTGTGTCAAAAAGTTCATTCTGGAATATTTCATTCTAACACAATTTCCATGGTAATATTTATTTTTTACATATTGGTCTCCCGCTATCACGGATTTATTTATTATCTGTCAAATTTATGAAAGAGAAAACAGTTCTGCCAATAAATATTTTTCAATGCTAAGACCATTAAACGATATTTATGGAAATATTCCAATCATTTCAAAAAAATTCAGTGAAAATAACGTATATTACTAGTACACTAGGCTTAAAGAGGGTGTTAGCGCTTCTGTGAAATTTAGTGGACTGAATTTGGAAGTTGAAAATATCGCTAACACAAAGAATGAAAAAGAATTGCATCAAAACCCTTCTGGCACTTACCTTCGATGGAATTGATGTGTTCCTGGGGATCCCCTTTATGCCGAAGATTCACCTCCAACACACAATCTCAATAATTTGAAAGAAATTCGGAAAATCGTGAGAATTATTATGGTCGTGGAAAATCGTAATCGTCCTCGAAAAACTCTCTCGATCGAATGAATCGATTTTTGTTCACTCGCGCAACCAAGCATGCGCCAAGTGCCTTATGAAAGAATTGTGATGCACAATTTGAATTTAAAACAAAAATACACCACTATGAAAGTTGCACCAACATAGCCGGCCACCAAAACCCTCATAGGGTTTTCTGGAGAAAACAAAAAAAATAAAAATAAAAATAAATGTAGAAACTATAGTCACTCTAGACCATCATGTAAGTCACCATTGTGAGAAAAAAAAATGAATTAAAGTTTAAATTTTGAAGCCAAAGGAAAATTTCGAATTTAGGAAAAACAATTTTTGTTTAAAGTAAAAAAGAAGAAAAAAAAAATAGTTATTTCAAATGAAATGGAATTAATTTTTTGGAAGTGGACAAAGTTTTACTATGGGCCTACGGAAAATTCCAACAGCTGTTTTTACTGTAGCCACCCGAATATGTCCATCTTCTCCCGGAAACACCTCAATAACTCGCCCAAGTGGCCATTTGAGTGGAGGAACGACATCGTTTTTTATCAAAACAAGGTCGTTCACCTCAATTTCTTTGGCTGGATCAGCCCACTTGAACCTCTGTTGTAAAGTATTCACATACTCTAGAAAATATCTCTTCCAAAAATCACGCTGCATTTTTTGTATGAGCTGCCATCGTGAAAGTCGATTAAGATTCAAATGAGAAAGATCAGCCTCCGGTATTACAGAATTCAGTGGTTCTAGTGTTAAGAAATGCCCTGGCGTAAGCGGAATTAAATCGTTAGGATCTGAGCTCTGAGAACATAAAGGCCTAGAATTAAGAATTGCTTCAATTTGACAGATCAAAGTTGTGTATTCTTCGTAAGATAATCGTTGATCACCTACAACACGAATTAAATGGGATTTGACCATTTTGACACCGGCCTCGGCAAGGCCATTGAAGTGAGATCCCGTGGGAGGGCTGAAATGCCACTCGAAGGTCAATTTTTGAGCAGTTTTCTGCGCTAAGTCAAAAAATTCATTTTTGGCTCCAACTAAATTTCGTCCGTTATCCGAATAACACGCCTGAATCATACCGCGACGAGAAATGAACCGGCGAAACGCAGCGATGAAACTATCTGTAGATAGGTCTTGCGTTAATTCTAAGTGAATTGCCTTAGTGGCAGTACAAACGAAAACACAGACGTAAGACTTGAAATATTTTGCGCCTCTCATGCGATGTGGCGTAACAAAGAACGGTCCACAAAAATCAACTGCGACATGTGAAAAAGGTTTCAGTTGTGAAATCCTGAAGGTCGGGAGATCAGCCATTTCTGGAGGCTTAAATACCTGTGGACGAACTCGAAAACAACGAAAACAGTTTGAAATAACTTTCTTAATCGCCCGGCGAGCAGACAATATCCAATACTGTTGGAGAAGCAAATTATGTAAAGTTTTCATTCCAGGATGTAAGTGTTGTCGATGAGTAGATTCTATGATTAAGGTCGTGAGTCTATTCGAACTTGGTAGCAACAGTGGATGCTTCGCTGAATAAGAAATGAAGTCCGATTTTTTAAGACGACCGCCCACCCTGAGAAAACCCAAGGAGTCTAGAAAAAGTGAAAGCCTGCGGAATGGTTTCGGTAACAAACAGTCTTTTTTAAGTTTTTCTATTAAATCAGAGAAGGCAGAGTTCTGAGTATATTTTATCAAACACATTAGAGATTCGTGCATTTCTTGAATTGAAACAAAAGTAGTTTGTTTAAGAGTAATGGATCTCGAACGTCTTGAGAATCTGAAGCAGTAACTCAGAATTCTCTGAATTTTTTCAAGTGAAGAAAACCTATTCATTAAATTCTCTAAGACGTCTGTTGGAACTTCCACATAAAAGGATATCACCTTTTCTTCAGCAGAAACTACTTCTTCATGAACACCCTTATTCTGAAATTGAAAAATCGGCCATTTTCCTTTTTCGATCGATAGGAACTCCGGCCCATTCCACCACATTTTAAAGGAAAGTAACTGAGATGGGTTCATCCCTCGAGACGCACAATCAGCCGCATTTAAGGATGAAGGGACATAACTCCATGATTCTGGAGGAACTAACTCCTGTATATGATGTACACGATTGGCTACAAAAGTCTTCCAACGGCTCGGTGAACCATTGAGCCACGAAAGTACCACCTGTGAATCGGTCCAGCAAGTAATCTGGTCGAAGAGAAGTCGATCTGAAAACGTATCCGTGACGAATTTGACCAGATCTGCCAACAGCTTTCCTGCTGTAAGCTCAAGTTTAGGAAGGGTAAGTGTCTTCAACGGGGCAACTCTACTTTTGGAACAAAGAAGGAACACACGAATAGAGTCTGCCCTCTGTACTCTGAGATAAATTACAGCTGCATAACCTAATGTCGAAGCATCGCAAAAACCATGCAATTCACATCGTTCGAAATCATCAAAAAGAATTCGTCTTGGTAAACTCAATTTGGAGAGTTCTGATAACTCAGACTTCAATTGTTTCCATGGATTCTGTATCGAAAGAGGAAGCAATTCATCCCAGTCCTTCTTCATAGACCAAATGCATTGCATTATATATTTGGCCTTCAATAAAATAGGCGACAAAAAACCCAATGGGTCGAAAACTCTACCAATATCTGAAAGAATGCCTCTCTTCGTGCACTCATTCATGGACATTTGGCAACTGTATGAAAATGTGTCGAGAGACGGATACCATTGAAGACCTAGTACCTTGAGAAAAGGAGGGTCATCCTTATCAAAGGATAATACAACCTGACAGTCGGAAGGAGAAACGGACGAAAGTAATTTAGGAGAATTGCTAGCCCACTTCTTCAATTCGAAACCTCCCCGACTAAGTAGATCTATCAGATCTTTCTGAAGTGAAATAGCCTCAGACTCAGACGAGGCACTTCCAAGAATATCGTCAATGTAAATTTGATGCTGAAGTATATAACTGGCTCTCGGAAAGTTCTCTTTTTCTAGCTTAGCTAGTTCTAAAAGTACTCGCATTGCTAAATATGGGCTACAATTCAGACCGAAAGTGACCGTATTCAATATATAATCTGAAAGAGGATCGTTGGGATTGAAACGCCATAAAATTCTCTGGAAGTTACGATCAGAAGGGGAAATCAAAATCTGCCTGAACATTTGTTTGATATCAGCTACGAAGACTATTGCGTCTAAACGAAAAAGTAAAAGTAAAGAAACAATATCTTTTTGTAATTTTGGACCCTGAAGTAATGTATCATTTAAACTGAACCCCTTTGAACCTTTTGCCGATCCGTCCCAAACTACTCGTAGCTTCGTGCTAACACTTTCTGGTTTCAAAACACAGTGATGTGGTAAGTAGCAAATATAATCCTCAACCTGATCTTTCAATGTTACAGGAGACATATGTCCGGTTTCAAGGTATTCTTTCATGAAGTTAGAATAAGATGAATACAACGATGGATTTTTAATCAGGCGTTTCTCCAGTAACAGAAATCGGCGACGTGCCTGAGTGTAAGTATCACCTAAATTCGGTTTTGCGTTTCTGAAAGGAAGTGAAACAATGAATCTACCCGATGGATCCCGAGTAAAGTTTTCCTTGAAGAAAGTTTCACATTTTTCGTCTTCAACAGAGAAGAATTGTTTTTCAGGAATTTGTTCTATTTCCCAGAATTTAGGAATATAGATGTCGACCAAGGCATCAGATTGAACTGTGAATGTTCTTATTGGTAAATCGGAATGAACGCTATCAACTTTACCTAAAAGAACCCAACCAAAAATAGTTTCAAGGGCAGTAGGTTGACCTAATTTACCTACAACACGACCATTCAGTAAAATGTGAGTAAACAATTCAGCGCCAATTAAAATGTCTATTGATCTGGAAAGAAAATAATTCTCATCTGCTAGAGGTAATCCTTGTAAATGTTCCCACTGTTGTTTTTCAATTGTAAAAGAAGGAATATTGGAACAAAGATTGGGAATAACAATAGCATCGAAAGAAAATACTGGACCTTCAGAATTTCTAGGCTTTATCTCGCACGATGTTATGCCCTTTGACGAAAAAGAAGACATTTCATTCAAACCAAAAATTGCTGTCGAATACTCATGTCTTTTCAACTCGAGATTGCGAAAACATTTCTCGCTAATAAAGTTTGATTGACTTCCTGAGTCAATAAGAATTCGAACTTGTTGAAAAGATCCATACCTATCACGTATGTCTACCGCAGCAGTAGCTAACAAAACAGTACTACAGTTCGAATACGTATTACCCGATAGAGTAGAAGAAATTGAGTTGTTTTCTGTGATGGAAGTCGAAGGAATATTATTTTCAATTCTTGATCTGGATAATTCTGGGTTATTCTTTGAAACATGTATCAATGAATGATGACGACCGTTACATGTACGACATTTGAATGAAGAAGTGCAATTTTGAAGGCTATGAGAATGATGTAAGCAATTCAGACAGAGTTTATTTTGCTTTACGAATGATACTCTATCCTTTGGCGATTTCGAAGTGAATTCAGAACACTTGTTTAAAGTATGTGACCCTTTACAAAAATAGCACTTTACTCTGGAATCGTACTGGACGTTTGTTTGTAAGGCGAAAGTATTGCCAGCCTTACCAATATTTCGGTTAAAATACTTTTCTTTGCTCGGTGAAGCAACTTTATTTTTAGGAATATTTAAATGCTGAACAGATTCCAAAGCCTTACATTTGATTTCCACGAAATTATAAAGTTCTTTGTATTCTGGAATTTTACTAGAATCGGTTTGAATTTCGAAATTGGTACGTGTTTCTATGTCTAGCTTTCCTAGAAGTATGTAAAAAAGTAGAAAATCCCATGCATCAGTATTGAAATTTAAAGCATTTAGTACTGCTAACGATTCGGAAAATGTATTGAGTAACACACGAAGATCTTTGGCAGAATTGTTTTTCAATGAAACAGAAAAAATTGAATCTAGTGCATTTGAAGCTATAAGTCTTTTATTTTGATATCTGTCTGTAAGTTTTTTAAATACTGTGTTGTAATTATCATTATTTATAGCGATACCATTCAACAACTTTAAAGGTTCGTCTTTTAAAAATGATAGAAGGTATCTAAACTTCTCTACATTAGAAAGATTAGAGTTTTCGTGAATCAGTTTCTCGAAGAGATCATGAAAAGTTGACCAAGTTTTTGGATCTCCGTCAAAACAAGGTATATTAAGTGGTGGAAGTTTTGCAGTAGCTTCAACACCGAGAGAAGACGTAATGGGAGCATCAGTTTTATTCAAACTATGATAAATGGAAAGACCTTCGTAATAAAAATATTCAGCGTCCTTTCGAATCTTTTCTTGTGACTCGAAATCTTCATCGCTTTCTGTCAACATGACAACTTCATTATGATATTCGGAAAAGCGATCAAAATTTCTTGAAATATCTTCATATCTAGTCTTCAACTGCCCTCTTTTAGAGATGTCAGTTGAACTCTGAACAGCGACGGTATAAAATTCGGAAATTCGGCCGATATATATTTTTCTTTTGTTCTCCAGCTTCTTTAAATTACTCATTTCCACTTAATCTATTTATCTGAGATGTGAAAAGATATATAGGTGAAGGTATTTAATTCGAAATTCAATTGCAGTGTGCAATTATCCTTTTAAATTTCAATGAAATCGGAAATACAGATGTAAATTTATTTATGAATCTGTAGGAATATGTTGAATCTGAAATAACGAAGGCTGAATCGATCTTATCGATAGCATACGGTGCCAGTGTTTTTATACGAAGGAACGCGATAAGCGTTTATTGCGATGTGAAAAAAAACTTATAGATGGAATTGAATGGTGACTTACTTGAAAATCTCAAAATGTAAACGAAATTGGAAAAATATGAAATGACTGCTAGTCAATTCGGCTCTGAATGACCAAAATGTTAGCGCTTCTGTGAAATTTAGTGGACTGAATTTGGAAGTTGAAAATATCGCTAACACAAAGAATGAAAAAGAATTGCATCAAAACCCTTCTGGCACTTACCTTCGATGGAATTGATGTGTTCCTGGGGATCCCCTTTATGCCGAAGATTCACCTCCAACACACAATCTCAATAATTTGAAAGAAATTCGGAAAATCGTGAGAATTATTATGGTCGTGGAAAATCGTAATCGTCCTCGAAAAACTCTCTCGATCGAATGAATCGATTTTTGTTCACTCGCGCAACCAAGCATGCGCCAAGTGCCTTATGAAAGAATTGTGATGCACAATTTGAATTTAAAACAAAAATACACCACTATGAAAGTTGCACCAACAGAGGGTTTCACTAAACTTTGATTGAATCCACCGAGATTCGTTGCATTTTCAAATGAAGTGATTCGATTGGTTCGAATTTACGTAAGTTTTTTTGATCGCACAATTAATGTTTTGTGAAACCCACCTTAAATCTGACACTCGTTCCTTCGAAAAGTCGCCACTTCGTGGATCTTTTTTAAATTTTGAACTCGTGGAAGAATATCAGCGCTTTCTGGAATTGAGGGATGTATTATATATTTTCGAAAAGGAAAAAATTCTTCTGAGTCATAATCAACTATGTTTTGTTCCGTATTCCATAAGAGAAAACACAACTCGTGATATTATCTCATCAAGGAAACCTCTTGGATAAAATCAGAGTACATCATCTAGATTGGCATCAAGAAAGTGTGTGTATAATGTATATTTAAGCATTGTAACATAAACAGAAACGTAGATATGAACAATGTTGAAATCGCCCAACTTTCAATTTGAGGTCAAATAAGAAATTCAATTGAGCGCTTTTTAAGCATAAATTAAATAAATTTCGCCCAGTCCGTTCCGTTTATTTTAAATGAAACATCCTGTATATTTCTGTTTTTTGAAGCTCCTTATAAATCTGATTTCAACGAACAATATCATGTATCATTTGCGCTCTCGCATGCAGTTTCATTTTTATTTCTAAGAGTAGGCCAATGTGTTATTTTCTGAAAAAACTTGTTAAGTATCTACGGTACCAATTTTTTGAACCTTCATTTATGTAAGTTGCACCGTTTAATGAAGGAATGAAAATAATTGAGTCAGACATTCGAAGAAAAAAAATATGGGACTATCTGAAAACTAAGGACAATATGAGTAAAATGTTCATGTCATGAGGTAGGTAATTAAAAACTTAAATTGACCTGTCCCAGGGTTTTCCTTGGAAATATGCAATAACGCAGTTATTACCTGTGTTCCTGACTACCCTTTCATACACACCGTATAAAAATTTATATTTTTTTGCGTTCCAAAGAATATTTATTCTTAGCTAATTTGGATTGACATTTTCAGGTATCGTCCTTTTCGTGCCTTTATTCACAAAAATCTTCAATCTGAGCGATGTGACAATTTTAATTTTCACATTTCTCGATAAAATAGCCACAACTATAATAACAGCTCTGGCTAGAACAAACACTGTTCTATACATCGGTAATTATTTTCTTTAAATAATACTCCTTACTTCATTGAATGCTCTTTTAGGTTGTTTTGTAAGTATTATTACCAACATAACAATAGTGGCATTGAGATCAATGGCAACTAAAGCAGTTGCAGAAGAAGACTTGGGAAAAGCTCAATCTCTTTTTGGGATATGCGAAGCTCTAGGCATAGCAGCAATGACACCCATAATCAATACAGTTTTCACAGCTACTTTGAATGACTTTCCATCAGCTTTCATTTTCGTTGAAACTATAGTTTACACTGTATGCTTCTTGATGGCATTGTGAGTATCGAATATGAAATATTATATACTTATATCCTATTCTAGATCCCTATAAGAAAGCTTCTGTGATTTAGTTTCTTCGAAACATTCATTATAACATCAAACAAAATATGTTTCAGTTTTTTCTATTGCCGAGGAAATGCGCCAGAAGAAGTGATAAAAACTCAAGATTCCTATACTATAAACAAGACTAACTCAGAAGGATTCCAAACTACTCATATGTAAGGCATGTAAAATTTTCTTCAACAGCGGAAATGAATCAATGATTCTTCATCTATTTCACAAATATTAATATACAAATAAAGACTGTGATAGTCGCAAGTACTTTTACTAATATAGATTATTTATCTGTATATAATGAAAATATATTATTGAAGGAGAAGTGTTTGCAAATCTGAAATATTGAACATATATGTTACTGTTTATCAAAGATATTAAATAACATTTTTCAATCAAGTTTTTTATTTGGAATAAGAAAGAGGGCATTCAAGTCTATAAACTTTCGAGCAAAATGAAAGGATCTGAATGGACACATACAAAATAAGTATGAAAATACCCAGTTATACAAATGAACAGAACAGATAATCAAAACTGAAGATATTACTAAGCCAAGTCGAAGACGCGACCTATGGTTTAGGTTATTTTTACCAATAATAATAATAATAATAATAATATATTTATTGATCCTTTAAGACATACCATACTTCAGTAACATTTCTATACAGGATATTTCTGAATAAGTGTATCAACTGTAGATTTGTCATGAAAAAATAACAGTTTTTTCTCTTTAGTTTTTTTTTAAGGTCTTTTCAGAGATACAGTCTGACAACAATTGATATCTTTTACAGTTTTTGCTAATATCTCAGGAACCGTTTTAATTACAAAATTGAGTTTTTGTACACACATTGCAACTAATAATAGCTACTTTCTTGCACTTAAGCTGGTTTCAACAGACGCGTCAGTGGCGGAGATATTGAAATTGCACAAAGGTTTTAACCCCCAACTTTTACATTACTGGAAAAATTTGCATTTGCACAGCAAATCCTGATGGGCCAATGTGTTTCATAAAAAAAGGTACTCGAGGTTCATTCCTCTGAAGTGAACCGTTTTTGAGAAAACTGGCATTGTAAATTTCTTGTAATTTAAAAAAATGAGTGATAGTGATAATTAATAAGTTTATTAATTTCAACAAAATTTGATAACTAAGGAATTTAAACTTAAAACCCTAGTTGCCAAATTTTGTTGGAATGAATAAACTTGTCAATTGTCACTACTAATTTTTTCAATTATAAGAATTGACACTTATTTAGGAACACTCTGTACTTTTTTCATTAATTTGCTGAATTGCCATCACTTTTTCAATGGTTAAGAGAGAATATTCCATTTAAAATTTCATAAATGTATTGTTAAGAGCTTTGACTTGAAGATATTTTAAGCACAGATCCCCAAACATAACCCTTTTGATTCTGTGCTTCTGAGGGAAAAGAGAACAATGAAATCGCCGAAATTAACAATAAAATATAATTCATTCCAAAATATATTATTGTTACCTACAACTAAAAACATAAATTGTTTTTTTTACTTTGTTCAACCACTTTAGGCTTATTTACTGACGGTTTTTTTATTTCTTTTGAATTTCAACAATAGATCCAAATACTTCTGGCTATAAATGGCAGGTAGAGGTACATCTGTTTCATTGCACCACCTTACGATTTCTGAATAATTTCCTAGATTCACTTGGAGAACTGGAAGAATATCATAAATTAATTATTATTGGTGTATTTTCCTTATTTTTTTCATTATCTAATATCATCTACCACATTTTAAATTGGTTTCTACCAGAGGTATATGGTTCATGCAAAAATACATGAATATTGAATTTTCAGTAATTAGTTCTTATTCTTGATTTAGAAAATGGAATCAACTTTCGATTCTAACTTAAAAATTCGAATGTAAGCCACTCAATACTTACAATAATAATCCAAAAAAGCCATTGCTACAATGGTACATTGTTCTTTCATCTCCATTGCAATGAAACATTCCAGTAATTTGTAAACCACCTCAGTTTTATGATTTTTCAGTACAGAACTCAATAGGAAAGGTAAACGATCTTTTAAAAAGTGTGCCAATCTCCTGTCCTCTTGCAGAAGATCCAAAGCAAGCTGTTGATCAGAATAAAGGTCACTCAAAAAGCAGTTTTCCCAAATGTAAGAAAGAAAAAAATAATCTTTGTGGCTTTCAATCATACTCTTTGCAATTTTCAGCATATGGATTAGGACTGCCTCACTATTGTTTCTAACTTCGATCGATATGAGTTGTCTGAGTGTCATTCGTATGTTTCTTCTCAGGAAAGGATTGGTCATGTATAATTCATGAAATTGATTTATAGCTTTTATAACAAGTCCTTTCACCCAAACAGCGTGCGCCTTATAAATTTCAAAATTGAAATTAGATGGAAGACAAATACTCTGATGCCTACATAACTCTTCTAAATTTTCAATCAAATCAACTTCTCCGTTTTGGGCACAAACACTTATTACTTGTAGAATGAAATCTTGACTGGGACATATTTTAATCTTCGAACATTCTTTTACTAGTGTTATGACGGCCATATCATTGCATTCAACAAGTGCACGATTGAATACTTCATCAAGTTGTTCTTTGCTCAAACTTTGAACATCTAAATTCAAAACATATTGTTTATTCTTCATATTCAACTTCATACTTTGTAGTTTTTCATTTCTCATGTCCCAAATATCTTTTTTCTTTTGTAGAAGTTCAATAGTGAAATTATCAATAACATCTTCTAAATCTACGATGGCAGAATTGTCTGAGGAAGATGACTGCTTGAAATTATTCTGTAAATAACATGCTGGGCGGTATATCTTACTAAATATTGCAGGAAAAATTTGTCTGTACAGAGCCATTAACGAAAGTATTCGAAGATCACATTTTTATATGAAGCGTATCTTTTATTATTATGATTATGTAGACATTTCATCCCTTTTCACTCAATACTCTGATTTAATAACATAAATCATATCCATATCAGCTGTTTCATTCTGAAGATTTTGAGGTTACCTATATGTGTCAATTTTGTTTCAAGGTCAAAGGCATAGAAAACCAGATGTGAAACAAAGTGTTCTTTCGTACTGGACTAAGTGATCTGAATCAGATAGAAGAGTTTGAGCGAACGTTCTTTCGTTTTAAATCAGTTCGTCTTCCACAAATCCGAATGTGAATAATTATTCTACTCGCGGAATTTATAGTAAGTTATAGGTTAATAGCTTTGATAAAAGTGATCTTATGAAGAAAACTTATAACAAACTCAAAAACTCTTATATTCTTTTTTGTTTCGATTCTGCTTCTCTCACGATCCTATTCTAAATCTAGATGAACTCAGGTCTTTCGCGCCCCCTCCTTGAATAACACATAGATTTCTTGCTTAAATTCGTATTTCTTCAACCTGTCACATCTCGCGAAATATTCGTTAAAAACCTATGCTGTCAAGTGCATTGTTCATCAGGAATAAATGCCGCAGATAAAAGTCACATTCATTTTTATATGAGTTCATTCCATGTCAAGAGCCCTCTTCAAATTGAACATTATTTTGGATTGAATTGAAAATGTGGAAATAGGTATCGTGGGTTATCCCCGGAAGTTAGACATATGCCGTCGCGGAATTTTAATTGAACTTTTCGGGCACTACAAAATTGTTCATATTCCTCTATCTTCTTTATAGTTTAACCAGCGTCAGTCATAAAAGCATTTAATCAACTGTTGACTGGTTTATCAACAACTTGTTCTTGACAAATAATACTTTTTTATATTCTTGAATGGACAAATATTCCTTAAATAATTCATTCAACTTACTTTTAAGACTTCGGCCTCTTTGGGTATAATTATGCAATATAATGGTCATAATGAAAGAGTATAATTTTGTGGTAATAAAAGATTGAAGATTCACCATGTCGATGAAAATAATTCATTCGATAAAATTGATAGTATCGTATGATTCTATAGTATCATACGAAGAATGTTATGATACCCCGTTCTTTTTTTACCTCAGCTTAGGTACTTTTTGTTTCAACATTTATTGTATTATTTTAGCTCTCTATTTTCATAAGAATATATATATATATATATATATATATATATTCGATAAAATCGAGATATAACAGAAAGTTACAATTTTTTCGGGAGAATTTCAACCGCTTTGAAAAAACAAAAAAGAATTGATACATAATGAGAATAAAAGAAAAAGAGATGCCAGATTCAAAAGATAAAATTCAATATACAAATTTCAAACCGGAAATACTACGAGATGAACTCTAAGTCAATTCCATATGCGTCAGGAATGAGTATTAGATCACTAACTCAATTCATTTTCCAGAATATAACAAATGGCATCTCATGATAACTTCCAAGGTTCCTACACCCATCAAAAGAAATGAGGAATTAATTTCAAACTTTCAGATGTATTTTCAGTTTTTATTATTGATACAAATTTGTATGACTAATGCTACAATGATTTATCACAGAAATAAATAATATAAAATAAAATAAATAATACAGCATACTGTAGATATTTAGATTGCAATTGAGCTAAGCGTTTCGAAGAATCTCATGAATTTGTGACTCAATAAGTTTGAAGGTTGATAGTTTGTAATAGAACTAGCCATTCTCGACTTTCTTCAAACTCTCGTAGTTTTACTTAGATCTTTTTAATATTGCCTATGATTTCTAAATGTGTAAATAAATAATAATGATAAAAGTTCTGTATTACAATATTATAGAACACCCTGGAATATGAAATCTAAGAAGTTGCTCCTCAGTCTAAGGTACATCTTGACATCAATATGTACCTCCACCACGATCAATGAGATCGGAAGACTCTCTTAATGTCAATATGTATCTTCATTATAACGTTAAAAATAGATCCTGAGGCTCCAACTTTGTCATCTCAACTGGTTTGCAAATATTTAAATCACAAAGTTATTTCATGGTCAACGCAAATCCGTAACATTCGCAAAAAGGCCAGTGTCAAATGTAAAGACTAGAACCGAAGTTTGGTCCCGATTTTTCTCCTAATCGCTGGAGATCCTTCAAGGAACCTTGCAGTTAGGATTTCTCAAATCCTTGCAGTACACATGAAAAAATACGAGCTACTGCATTGTCCCTAGTGTTTGCGAACGCATGGGTGCAAACCGAAACAATTTTTTTCATCCGATCACTTTTTATATTAGGTTTTGTCTGCTTCAGTTCTGCGCGTTCTAACGTTTGAAGTTGATGGATTTTAGATGGGGTTCTCTTCTCCAACCATTTCTGAATCAATTGCTTCACTTCCCCTTCGTCCATTATGGCCGGTTTTTCCTCTTGATAGAAAGGGAAGGATTTCTTATTGTTGGCACGTGGACATTAGGCGGTACTGTTATCACAATGCTAGCTTCGAGAGACGGTGAGAAAAACATGAAGAATACCTGTAAAGAAAAGATAATTTTTTATGAATCTTTACAAAATGAGAGGAAAAATTGAAGATTACGATTTTTCCAGAAAACTGTTAGAAATGGTTATGGTGGGTTGGGATTGTTGGATTTCAGATCAGACTGAAAACATCTCAACCTAATTGAAAGATGGAATGAAAATCAAATTAATCGAACTGCAGTATGTATTTCATTCTTCAAAATATGATAAATGACATTGAAAGAGTCTTCCGGGCTTATTGGCCGTGGTCTATTAGGAATTATTTCACCTAACGTTTCGCCTACAACTGCGGTAGGCATCTTCAGAGGATTCTTGGTCTTAGATTGTAACTCGACCGCTGAATTTCCGAAAGTGATGCTGGACTCGATCCGTTGGCCCCACTTATACCCTGATCATTGGCGGGAGAAGGTAGTGGGTTTACGCGCGCGATGTTGATTGGTCCATCGCTTCCACTTCGTATTGGCTTGATTTTGGTCTTTTCCAACACCGGCAACCATGCGCTATGTACCAAAGGGGTTTCTTCCCTTCTGTTCATATTGTTCTTATGTTTATATATCTCAATGGCTTCCATGTTCATCCTAGGATAGAAACTTTTGATGTTTGAAATAGCTTCTGCCTTTGAGAAAACAATATTGTGTCCATCTGTCAGAGCATGTTCCGCTAGTGCGGATTTTTCTGTCTGATTGAGTCGACAGCATCGTTCATGCTCCTTAATTCTCGTATTGATACTTCGCTTCGTTGTACCAATGTAGACTTTGCCGCAGTCACAAGGTATCCTGTAAATACCGGGTTGGGAGAGTGGGTCGACTTTGTCTTTGGTAGTTCTGATCATTTGGCCAAGTTTTTGAGTTGGCTTATAGACAGTCTCTATATTGTGGCCCTTTAGTATTCTACCAATTCTATCGGTGACCTTGGGGATATATGGTAAGATGGCTCTTCCATTGGGGGTGAGTTGTGATGTGTTATCATCACGTGTGGAAAGTTTTGGTCTTATTGCCCTCTGAATTTCCTTAGCATTATATCCGTTAGCGACGAATGCATGCTGTAGATGTTCAAGTTCATCTTCCAGAAATTCCGGCTCGCACAATCGTCGGGCTCTATCTACGAGTGTTTTTATAACTCCTCGTTTCTGTTGAGGATGATGATTGGACTGCTTGTGTAGATACCTGTCAGTGTGGGTTGGTTTTCTATAAACCCTGTGTCCTAGCTTTCCATTAGGCTTTCTAGTAACCAAGACGTCTAGAAAGGGTAGAGCACCATCCTTTTCAATTTCCATAGTGAATTGAATATTTGGGTGCCTACTGTTAAGATGGGATAGGAAAGCATCCAATTCTTCAAGTCCATGACTCCAGACGACAAAAGTATCATCAACATAACGTAGCCATGTGGATGGTCTCTTAGTTGCCGCTTCAATTGCACTTTGTTCGAATTTCTCCATGAAGAAATTTGCAATTGCAGGACTTAGAGGGTTTCCCATGGCGCATCCGTCTATTTGCTCATAGAATTCGCCTTTCCACTGAAAATAGCTGGATGATAGGCAAAGTTCGAAGAGCTTTGTTATGTCATTCGGGAATAACTCAGACACGTAGTTAAGCGATTCCCTGATGGGAACTAGTGTGAACAAAGACACAACATCAAAACTAACGAGTCGGTCATTCGGTCCCAACTGAATGTTCTGCAGTTTTTCTACAAACTGAGTAGAGTCCTTGACGAAAGTGTCCGTGTTTCCCACATGAGGTCTCAACATAGTTGTTAAAACTTTGGCTAAGTCGTATGTTGGTGAATCGATGGTACTAACGATAGGTCTCAATGGGACATTATCCTTGTGAATTTTCGGAAGTCCGTATATACGCGGAGCCCTTGCTTCACTCTTACAAATCCTCTTTTTAAGTTCCTCATCGAGAGAAGAAACTTTTATAAGAGCCTTTGCTTGTCTGAGCCTGGACGAGGTAGGATCTCTTTTAAGCTTCCTGTAGTTTGAGGGGTCTAACAACGCCCTCATTTTAGAATCATAGTCAGAGGTGTCCATCACTACCGTCGCGTTTCCTTTGTCAGCTGGAAGGATCACAATGGATGTATCTTCATTGAGACTTTTTATGGCTTGGTGTTCCCTGAAATTTATATTATTTTTTGGAGGTTTAGCCTTCCTGATGATTCTTGAGGCTTCAGTCCTCACTTCTTCAGCCGTAGCCTCAGGTAAGGACCGAATTGCTGCCTCAACATTGGCTATTATATTCTCTACAGGAATTTGTTTCGTTCGAATGGAGAAATTGTTTCCCTTTTCAAGGATAGATTTCTCCTCTTGTGTTAATGTCCTCTTGGACAAGTTAACAACAGTTTCTTTCCTGTTCGGAACTGAAGAAACAGATAATTCCTGCAACCGTGAGAATTTATTTTTGAGGCGTATAGTATTAGTGTACATTCGCCCCTCCATGGATTTCTGGGTTATGTTATCGACAGAAGTCCAGTCTGTTGGTGTTAAAGTTCCTACTAGATCATTCTGTATTTGTCCGA
>CM076607.1:30622880-30751113 GCA_038502775.1 Hippodamia convergens | reverse complement strand
TAATCTTATCGTCTATATTCAGGACAATTGGACCAGCAGAGGAAGCAGTAGTCATCTCGTGTCTAACCAAGTGCCAGACAGTCTTATTTCTTTTTTTTACAAGATTCAAGAAGATTTGCATAAAAATCTGTCTACCATATTCCTTCTTTGCTGCAGAATAATGACTTTTAATATCTTCAGACTTCAAATTCCTGTACAACCAGTGTAAGTTCTTGAGATCTCTGCTTGCCTGCCTGATTTCCGTGGTGATCCAGTCGTGCTTCCTAACAACCGGCAATCGCCTAGACCTAATAAGACAAGTATAGTTGAGTAAAGATATTAGAATATTGAAGAATCGTTCAAAAGCACTGTTGAAATCAGGAATATAAAATATGCTATCAAAGTCAACCTGATCAATCATCGTTAATAGAATTTGTAGATTGTTATCAGATAAATCTCGAAAAGTTCTTAAACTGTATGCTCTGCATTGTTTGTTCAACAAGCCCATAAGTCAATATAATGACTCAATGATCACCAATACCATTGTCAAAAACCCTACTAACCACATTATCCAGTTTTAACATTATTTAAGATGTAATCAATCTTAGTAGAGCTAGTCATTCCACGTTTATCAAAAAATACTCTTGTAAAATCCTGAGAGAAGTGATACCTAGACCAAATTGTATTAATAAATATTCTAAATAAAAGGGTGAACCAAATAGTCAATGTTTGAGTCGCCACAAATAAAGACTGATTTGGAACCAGCGAGGCAATGATCTAATTCATAGAACATTGTCCTGCTAAATACCTCCAGACTACCAGAAGAAGGCCTTCAGACACTTATAATACAAATATTATCCGACATATATTTTAAATTAATTGCACATAGTTCGCATTGCATTTCGAAGGAACAGTTTTAAATATGCTTTATTTGCTCAAATTGAGAATTGAAACGGACATATATCGCCGCTCCACCATGTTTTCTGGCTGGACGACAATATGAAGCAGCCATTACATACCCTCAAAGACTCATGGACGATATCTCATCTGAACTACACCAATGTTCTACCAAACTTAGGATATCTGGATCCTCTAGTTGCGTGAAAACTTTCAGATGATTCAATTTGTTGGAGATACCTTGAACATTTTGTTGTACAATTTTGAAGTTCGTATTTCAAAACATTCGTATTTCAAACATTACGGAATCTGAACTCATAGTTATCCAAATGTGAAAACTATATCCGATACCCAACTGTAAAACTATTAGAAATGCGAAAATTTGTGAGGATTATGTATATGAGGAGGTTTGTTACTGTAAGTAGAAATATAAATTACTTTTCATTTCGATTTTATTATACGATTATAGTTAGTCAGTATAGGTTTGGACTAGTTAGAGTGGGTCCCTGGATTGCTCGAAGACAATTGGACTTGGTAGGGTCGTAACAATCGGTATCCAGTTTTTTTCGAGAATTTTCGTGTGAAATTTTAATGATAACAATAAAAATAACAATTGTAATAAACTATTTGGGTAGACTCAATTGCGGGGACCTGGTAGTATTAATATAAACCTTTATCGAGGGTACTAAAAAAGTTGACAATGTTTCGACGGAATCGGATAAACATTATATCAGATCATAGCGGACCAGTAAATTAATGAACATTCAACAACAGCCTGTTAATTTTTCTGGTGCAGCCTTTTACCATCTGAAAGTTGTATTGAAATGTCGCCAACCTAGAGAAAGTTGAAAATTTTGCTGAGGGTCGAATGAGAGCTATGAAGACGAAAAAGTGCCAGGTAATTTTTAAAATACACATTTTCGACAAAGATTAACCTCAATTAATGTTTTTCATTCGTGTCCCTTGTATACATATTTGGCTATAATGAAATAAATATTGAAGCAGAGGAAATAGACAAAAAACAGTATAATTCTCCCCTTTCGGCGAAAACCCTCTAGAATTTCGCGCGGTAATCAAGAGTGAAATTCATAAATTCAATTCCTCACGCTACAGATCAAATTCTTTTATGGCAGCGATAAGGTGAACATGTACTTTGGAAAAATCAATGGATTATATCGATTGGTCTGAAATGAGCACACAGGCTAGCGTTTTGAGCAGGGACGGAACCAAGAAGCAACTAGTGCAATGTTCCGGGGCGCCCTGAACTAAGGGGGCTCAGAACAAGAAACAAAAAATTTGCGATTTGCAACAAAATCTAGCGTCGATGTCATGACGAAGGTATTTTCCTACAAAATGCATCCTTAAGTATGTGGATGAAGTAAGGACTAAATCAAGTGCGTTATTCAATGTTCTTCAAGCAAAATGCTAAGTCAGCTTAATTTTTGTTATTTAAACACCTTACTTAATAATTATTTTCACTTCATTTTTATTTCTTACAATAGATATGTTCTTGTGGCACGAGTGAATGAGTGGTCGAGACAGTAATGTTTTTTTATGACTACGGGACAGTATGACGAGCTACAAATTGAAAACTGGCAATACTCATCAAACAACCTGAAGATTTATTCAACTTTATTCACTTCTGATCTTATCAGTTGAAAAGAAGGATATTATATAATTGGGATATTGACATTTTCTAATTCAACAATGAAATCCCACAATTAATGAAATTTCTCAAAGGGGTGAATACTACCAATTAGATTTATGTACCACTTATGATTGTTTACAGTTTAAGTTTTCGAATATAGTATTAATTCATCTTTGCTGTATCCATAAAATAAAATGCATATCGTTTAAGGTACCTACTGAAAAAAGTTTAAGGTTATGTAGGGACAAGTTTTCCAAAGCAAACTTCAATATCTTGTGAATTATTTTATTCGAAGGTGAATCAGTCAATACAATAAAATTTGGTTCAGCCAGAGCAAAAAAATATTCTTCTTTGAATAGTATATTCAGGAGGTGAATGCTCGTATGAAATTAAGATGGATCTTTCCTATAAAAAAATTTCTTCAGCCCACCCCATTCAGAGATATCACCCTTAAAAGGTGGTAGGTGGTGACTCAAATTCAATTTTTCTTTTTTTTTCTAAAATTCCAGTGAAGCTAAAAAATTGACATTTTTGTAATTTTGTAATTTTCATACACTCATACAATTCCTCTTACAATATACGAGGTTGCTGATTTCTCCCTTGTATAATGTAACAGGAATATTGAAAAAATACCCGTGGTGCGAGTGAACAAAATTGCAGAATTCCAAATTTCTAATTTCTAGCTTTGCTGGAACTAATTTCATACTATCATTCACCCCTTGAATTTTGTCGCATGAATTTATAATTACCCTGTAGACTCAGACCCCATGACACACGACGAAAATGTCGACAGGGAGTGGCCTCTCTCACCTTAGGAATATTGGGTCTTGGGTTTCCCAGGTGTATTGTCCTTATCTCATTAAGATTGCTGCAGGTGAACAAAATACTTTAAATAGATTCATCTGTGTTCTTGCACCAATGGCACAGAGAGCAGTCAGTTAGTCTCATCTCATTTAGATGTTTATTAAACAGGTGGCCAATAAAGGCAACAGTCACCAGACTCAGCTCTTTTCTCTCAAGGGCCAGAATATTTTTGACCTCAGGTACAGGCCTAAGACAACTTCCTATGCTACAAGCAAAGGAAAAATCCTCGTCAAGACATCTCTTCAAGAAGCTTCCGACTGTTGTACGACTAATGGAAAGCGAAGGCTTTGGACCCACAAAAGCTAATCGTGCCCCCTGCTTAGCCAATGCATCTGCCTAACATTGCCATGGATCTCTTTCTTGCAATCAGCTACTAAGTAGCTTCAGTAGATTCAGTTCAATTTCATTGAGTGGCAGGAACGTCCATTGAAATTTAATGCCGCCTTAATTCTCCCTTAAACGGAATATCCATAGACGGTAGCCATGGATATTCCTAAACGGAATATCCATAGACGGTAGCCATGGATACTCCGTTTAATGGAGAATTGAGGCAGCATTAAATTTAATGGACGTTCCTGCAACTCAGGGTTTGAAGCATATTTGGTCCTACTCCTTTTCTCTATTTTCATATTCTTTTCATGGGACCGTCAGAAGAATAGACATCGCCAAGATGTCGTTACAAAAAGTTTTAATGTCGCAAACTTTGATGAGTAAGGAGAAAATCCTTCAACCTAAACAACCGGTCGTTGGGTGAAGCACGACTTCATTCGACTGTTAGGTCGTAGGTTGTATTAAAATTCCTTCCCCGAAAACTTCTAATGAAACATTTAAAAAAATCACCCTGTATACTATGATGTCTCATAACAACCGTTGCTCATTAAATATCTTGATTATGAAATAACAGATCTTCATATTTTTTATGAAAAGGCGAAAGCTATGTTTCGTCTGAAAGAATTTCAATTAAACCAATTTCTGGATCATTAAAAAGTTTATCGTCATTCCTTCGAGAATAGAATCTAGAAAATATTCATCGAATCTTGGATATAGTACTACGTATGGCTCTTTGTACACCAGCGACCAATTGTTCAGGTGAGGAAAGCTTCTCTTGCTCGAAGAGAGTGAAAAATTACCCACGAATGACTTCAAGTCAAGAAAAACTAAGAGCTTAATGAATAAAATTTCGAACGACAATATATTATAAATGATTTTGCGTATACGAAGTCTAGCAAAAAAGTATTGTAATGTTTTCATGATGTGACTAATATAATACTAACGAACAATCAAAAAAAGATATATTTATTGTATTGTTTTCGAAATGCGAGTGCAATAAAAAAATATTTATCAACGTTCCCAAATGTATATTCTTAAAATGATGTGTTTTGATAATTCTTCGCTGTGAAAATAAAAAGTTTATGTTACAAGGATGATGGAGGAGAACTCATGAAGTTAGAATTTTATTGATAAGATTTTGTTATGATTGGGGGCTAAGGGCTAAGATATCAAAATTAAGAGGCGGCAAAAATTGAATAGCGTACGGGTGGCAAATCTGTAAATCCGCCACTGTCCCACGATGAATTGTGATGTAGTATAAAACCCTGCTACAATTTTGCTTTACCTTTTTTCTCGGCCTTGTCGTAGGGGGTAGCTGAAAATCTTGTCCAAAGCGGGCCTTCAGATGATGGTGAGGTCTTGTTATGTACTGCGGATTCGTGTGGGGCTCTCAACCACTAAAAACCACTCAAAATGGCTTTCGGACCTCTCATCAGCACTTGGACAGCGTTCAGGTTCCCTCATTTTTTTTTCCCTCTGTCCCTTCTCCTCATGATATCAACCCTCGGTGTCTTTCATTCTGCTGGAAATTTCTGTTTCAACAGCACCAGTTTAAACAGTTCCAGAATATTATCTGGGCAGCTTTTTAAGAGCTTTTTCCTCAGCTACCATCCCAATTTTCAAGTCACAATATATATTTTCCAGGCCAGTTCTTCTAGAGAATTCTTTCTAAGTTCAATGTACTTTTTCGGCAGGTTTCGATTTCTTCATTCCGCCAGTATGGTTATTTTGAAGCTGACTTTATTTCTTTGCAGCTCTTTCGGAGACATTTGGAAGTTTCTTATAAATCGCACCCTCATTGTTCCAGTCAATATCATCAAGAAAATCTCTGAGTTTGGTTGTCTGTATGACTCTTCTAGCCCAAAAGTCACGATTATTATTAGTCTTTGATGTTTTAAGCTCGAAGAAAATATGACCGTTTTGCATTTAGGGGTTGTTAAAATCCACCTTCCATGTCACCACTTTTATGAGTATGTCTATGGATGCCAAGGTCCTTTACAGTCTGTCCTCTTCTTTTTGAGTAAGGAGATCCCAACATTTGGGACTTTGACTATTGAAAACATATTATGTTTTTTTACAAAATCTACTGCAGGTTTCATTATGCAAACTCAATTAAGACCTTGTGTAGTTTAAGATATTAAATGTACTTAATTATTGTTGATTCATAATTAATTCAAGAGGCAATTGTGTTAATTATGTTCGCAAAGTTATGATTAAATGAATTAGGAGTAGGTACCTACAATATTATAAGGAACACGAGACAATTGATGTCACTTCAATTAATTCGAAATTTTATTTCGCAAATAACCTAGCCAAATAATTGAAAATTCGATGAATTTTTATCCATAGGTATAGGTCGAAAATAAGGATATTTTCATTTCCTGTTTTTTATTCAATAGGTAGGTATATTATCTATAGATCAAAATATAAATGGCCTCATTTGGAGCATGGGGAATAATATAATTTTTATCGTAAAAAATATCAAAAAAGAACTCTCAAAAACTATGGAAAATATGATATATTTATTTGTTTTCATGGGTTTGGGTGTATGAACATGTACCCAAAAGCACTATTTATTTGGGAGCTAAACCTGAAAGAAGACGGCCTGCCGAAAAATGCATAATAATGTTCCCAATAAAGCCAATGTGCATATTAAATTAACCTTGAAATCAATTTCGTGTCCTAATTAATTAAATTTCTTTACAAATGAAATTTACTTTGAATACTTACTTACCAAATCTCTCTTCAAAAGTGCTAGTCCTGAGACTTGTAGCTCTCACAGCCCTAGTTGCGCCTTTGGTTTTGAGTTAACCCACTACAAAATTCATTCTTATTGGTGAAATTGCCAATATCAGCTGAAAATTCTGAAATTGAATCTGAACATTTGCGTATTTTGAATACTCTTGATGAATCACTGTCAAATCAATAAAATATTTTTCTATTTTATATCAATTACAAAATGTGAATTACATTATGTTAATACATAAGACATCGAACAAAAAGAGGAAAAGCAAAATATTCATTCATTCTGAATTCACTAATTTATCGAGAAAATAGTAGAAGCAAATAATATCGGTTAGAGTTAGTTAAGAATTTGAATGAATCACAATCACGTTCAGAACAAATAGTTTCCATCAGAGCCATCTAGTGGATAGTATTGGAAAGCTATTTTATTTATGTAATAGGAAACTGTAACATGAATACCCCTCGGTCTTTTTACATCATGCTTCCACCATAACTGCGATGAGATTAGGTTCTGTATTGGTGGAAGTATGCTCCCCTGAAAACGTTTCATTTGGTTATTAGCAATCAATGTGTTTCAAGACCCCTATGTTCGTAAAAAATATATTACTCAGTAGAGATAATTTATCAAACAAAAGGTATTTTTAAGAAAAAGCTGACCCCATTGACAATATTCATGCAGTTATTTATTAATCTCCGAAACTTAAAAAACATAAAACCTGTGAACGAGAAAATGTACCTTTCTTCAAACCTTCTTTGAACATTATCTTTCAACAACAAAATCATAACTCAATAAAGCAGCCGTTAGATTTTCAAAAGAGTTGGAAAATTTTCACAGCAGTAGAAAAAAAAATTCAAAAGGGTTGAAAAAATTTCAAAGCAGTTGGAAAAATTCAAAGCAGTTGGTAAAATTTCAAATCAGTTGAAATACATAGTTATGAAATTCAAAGGAATCTGAATTAGAAAAAAACAAGTTTGCAATCTGTACTTAACAATATATGTAAAGCCAGCAATAAATGATATTCAACCCAATATTTTTACCAGCAAGTGTTTGAAGAGATGCGACTTCAAGACGTAGGTACTCAGTAGTTGTAAATTTTTCAGTTACGTCGCATGGACTGTGTCTTGAAAAAACATCTGGTATCATAAATTTAAGCTGTTTCTATCAGATAAGCAGAATCGTCATTAGGTACCTACGCCCTTCGTAAATTGTATTATAGTTCTACGAATAAACAATATGTATAAATAAATTTCAAAAATGAAACGACAAAGATTCAAAGTGAAGCTTAAGTTATGTGGTCTGTGGTGCCTTTAAAATCACTAAAAAAAATTCATGAACAGAAAATGCACAAAGGACAACAAGTGTGAGAGAAAATTATGGGTGACCATAAAATAGAGAACATCGAAAATGCAATTTATTTGTATTATTTTTTTTAACTATAAAAACTGAAATTAGCTACGAAACACAAATTCAACACCACAAAAATTGTTCAAAACACTAAATATATCCTCAATTCCAAACACTAATTGCAATAAACTCTGCAAAGAGTTCGAAATCGCCAACTCAAATCAGGAAATTATGTTTAAAATTGTTTCTTCAATATGACTGATTTAGGTCGAAACCGTTTCCCCACTAGATTGGAAATCTGTTTTCTTAAGTATCCTGATTTGATGTTTGCAACTTTGACACACATTTTCTGTTTAATACATGGAAAAGACTTAATGGACATAACCCTCTGAAACGAAAATGAACCATAGACAGCTGTTTCGGGCTTTCGGCCCTCATCAGTACGGTGAAAAGATGGAAATTGAAATCGCATAACGGAGTCAACACAAGGGAGCCAGCCGCACATTTGCGATTTCGGTTGGAAGACCCTGCTTTCCAGAAGGTTATGTCCATTACAGTGGCGTAGCGAGGGGGGCAAAAGGGGGTATCATGCCCCGGGCGCTACTCATACAGGGGCGCCTAATGGTTAGCAAAACAAAAAAAATTGGTGTATTAAGTAGGAGTTACTGCAGCTAAACAAGACTCAATCGTTGTGACATACTCTGGAATAATTGAAAACATATGTTTGTTTTCGTCACAATGGAAAAATAAAAAATGTCGTGAAAAAAACTGTCAAACGTGAATCTGTAACACAATGGGGCTCCAGAATATAAGCGGTTAGGGATATTGTCGATGAGGTAGGGAATATAGTAGAACTATTAGAAAAACTGGCAGAAGATACCACTACAAGTGACAACAGAAGTGAAGCTACAATTCCATGCGTTATAAAATAGACTTACTTTTAATTTCATAATTTTAGTTCATTTCTGATTTGAAATCTTAAGGAGAATGGATCGTGTACAGCTCAGATTACAAGGTCCTGGATTGAATTTTAAATAAGCGTTTCATGATCTTGAATAATTAGCGACTGAAGTAGCCGAAATTCGGACGAGCTCTGTAAAGAGGTCAATCTGTGAAAAATGGGATATTGATACAAGGTATGATAAACGCAGCAAAATACTCAGAGAATTAGTTAGAGATGTTGGTTTTTCCGCCGAAAGTGAAATTTCTCGCGTTATGAAGAGCATTCTTGATCATCTCCAATAAGAAATATGTTCACGATTAAGTGACCCGTATATCAAATTTGGATTGTTAATAGATATTGAAAATTTATAACAAGGAGAATGTCGACAACGACCTTGAAGAAAATTGTAAAAATTTGGGTGAATTTCATAATACTGTTTCAACGGAATAGAATTCTTCAACGAATTAGGTGATAGCAAAATGTAACTCCGCACTAGAAAAGAAATTAAATCTTGATCTCCTTTGGAATTTCTGTATTTTATAAGCTCGCATGGAGAAGAAATTTTCTGAAAACTGATGAGAGTTTCAGTTAGTCTCTCAGCTTCAATTGCTAGCTGCAACGATCAATTAAAATTACTTCCGACATATCTATGATCATTGATGGTACAAGTTAGCCTAAGTGACTTGGCATTTTTAAGTGTGGAAAGAGAAAATTTTGAATAGATAAACTTTGATGACATTCATTGATGAATTTGAATCATTAAAAGCAAGAAAAATTCATACATAGTAATAAGTTATATTAATGTACTACTCGTATATTCTAATTATTATTAAATTTTTATTTCCTCGAAGATAATGAATATTAACCTTTTAAAAGTTTTAAAACTGCTTTTCTATTAATATTTCTTCATAAATATATAAAACGAATGAATGAATGAAGTGTATCTTGAAGTAATTCCAGATGATCATATAATATATATATGTCAAAATCTATTCTTGTTTTCTCTACTACATTTTTTGACCAAAACTTAAAGCCTTGCTTGAGACTATGACTTCATTTATCTTACATCATTCATTCGGTAAGTTGCGAGTATATTTCACATATAATATTATATGCCATTATGAATTTAGAAGGGGGGGGGGGGAGCGCTAAAAAGGTTTTGTGCCCCGGGCGCGAATTGAGCTCGCTACGCCACTGGTCCATTAAATCTTTCCCATGTATTTTACCGATCCCTCATTATTCATTCTTATATTATAGTTGAAAATTTAAGGGATGATGATAATCACAGGAAAGTTAGTACTAGAAGAGAAGTTGGATATAAGCTGACTGAGAATCAGTATTTTTCATGGGAGTGTGACAGAGCTGTGTTGAGCACTGAATATTAGTGCTTGGAGCTCCCTAGTCGCGAGCACTAAGCGCTGATTTTCGCAAAAGACTCGCGATTACTAAGCACTTTGTAAAAGTAATTCGATACCTATTATATCGAGCACTAAGCTTCAAGCACTCATTTAGGAAGTGTTGTATGCAAGGTTATTCCAATCGGAATGAAAATTATGCATCTTTAGCTAAGTTGTAGGATGTGAGATTATTGGCAGGTTAAAAAAATGTATAGGGTATTTCAGTGGCTTATAATTTTTTATGGGAAACTCTTTAGAGTGCGCATGTTATTCCTTATGTCCTCGAGATTTTTCTGAGATATGAGCTTTATCTTTTGAGAAATTTATGAAAAAATCAAATTTTCCACAAAAAAGTGGTTTTCTATATGTCCCAAAAAAGTAACAGCTAGATAACAATTTTATTGGATTTTAGAGAGGACAACAGTTTGACAAATGATCTCAGATATATGATTTTATTGCTTTTGAGAGGAGATGATCGACTTTGATTTTTCCATAGACTTCACATGGGAAAATACTCATAACCATACTCATTAACAGATTATCTCGGTATTATTTCTAGTGACAGAAGTACAATATAAATCGGCTGGAAATCTTTGGTGATGAGTTTAACTTAACTGATCATGTAAATGAGCGAAAATGATAGTAAAAAAAATGAAAATTTCACCTTGAGCTTGCAGGAGAGTTGAAAACAGTTAAAAGAATGAATTCAGAAACAACAGCTCCGAATTACGTTGAAACCTCAGAAAAATATTTAACCATGTGAGGTTGATTTGAATTATAAAAGTCGACTATTCTCTCTTAGAAGCGATCAAATCTAATATGTGGGACCATTTATTCTAATGTTTTATTTTCTAGAATCCGAAAAAATTGTTATCTACTAGTTAACTTTTCATTCGACAAATAAAAAAAACCACGATTTTGTCGAAAATTTGAATTCTCTTATCAATTTCTCAAAAGCTCTCAGCACAGTGAAGACTTGAGAAGGAAAGGAATCTCATGCAAAAGATTCGACCATACTATTGCTCTCCTGTCAAAAGTTCATGCTGTACAAATAGGGGACTTCATTGTGAACCACCCTGTACAAATTAATGAAGAGATAGATCTTCCACAAATTCGAAAGCACGTTCAATAGACTTAACAGATCTTTGAAACTGAGCACAAACGTCACACACTAACATGAGATTTTCATTACTTGACTGGACATCAAAACTAGATCGTAGGATTCAAGGCGTCGGCCTTAATCACATATATTCGTGTCACGACAAGATTAGAAAAAGGCTTAGTGCTTAATAATCCGCTCGGGAGCTCTTTGGGGTTTACTAAGCATAAAAGGACTTCGAGTGCTTTCACGAGCACAAAGCACAGTGCTCTGGCACAGCTGTGGAGTGTGAGGAAATCAGAGCAAACAAGGTCCAAATACCAAAAAGCCGTCACAACAGCGTGAAAGATTAAGACGGATAGCTCATTCTGGAAATGATTTGATCAGATTCAAGAAGAGGAGCCCATGAGCTCAAGAAAAAATACCTGCAACATCGATAACAATCAGTGAAAGTGAAAAGGCTACTCAATTGGCACAAAATAAAGGATTTCAATTTTTGAAGCAGATATGCAACAATACCATATGAATTCATATCATCTGAATGGTTGAGATTCGTTGTTCCCATCCCAAATTAATACCGAGTGTATGGGCCATAGCACCATATCTCGCATGAGTTACGGTTTCAAAATTTTTCGGCGAATTATAAAACAAAATATTCATAAAAAAATTGAGGAAAATATAACAGATACTCAGTTTGGCCTTAAGGAGAAATTGGTAACCAAAGAGGCACTTTTTATCATCCAGAAATGAAATTAGTGTAGATGTCCTTGAAACCCATAAGAAAGTACTTTGCGGGCGCGATCCTAGGTTGATTTTCGCTGTGTTTCTGCATGAAAAATCACCAAAAAGAACTTCAGGGAGTGATTTTGCCAGCAACATCGGGACTATTCAGGGCGACTATCAACAAAGTGAAAATTGCGAACATGATTGCCAATATTCGTCGAACGGATACGGTGACATAAAAAGAAGAAAATTCAAGTTGCTGCATTCAGGTCGAGGTTGAGATGAGAAAAAACTTAATTAGAACATTTTTAAATTTTAGTTAAAGGACCGAAAATTGTTTGAATGTAATGATCATAACGGTTGTGCCCGCTGAATAAAGGTACGGTTTCGCTTGTACGTCGGACGCATGCAGTGAATGTGAGCAGCTACTGCTCGCGTCCGCTGTTACGTCGGAGTGGTTTCCTTATCTGCAGCCAAACTACTCGGCCGACAGTCGACAGTGAGAATTCGAAGATGGATTGTACTTGCGCTTCATATTTTGGAAGAAGAGGAAAATGAAATTATTCTAAAATATATGAAAAGAAAAAATAAGAAAAGGCCTGCTGTGCATTTGATGTATAAGAATAGGAAGAAAAGGAGGATTTGCCAGAGCAGATGGATTCGCAGTCCGAGGGTCAAATTGCCCGGCAAGAAAAAATAGTTACAGGAACGTAAGGTTCGGAATAATTAATATTCAATTATATGAAACTGTCTAATATTCACAAGAGTTCAAATTGAAAATGATAAAGAAAAATTTTCCTTTAACTTGTTTTTTCTTCTATTTCTGTCGCGATCTTTCTCCATAAACTGTCTTTCAGCATGAGATGCATCATACAAACATCTACACTCCCCGTCAATAAATTCCGGATAGGCAAAATTTTTGTCAAATTCAACACCCTATATCTTTTTTCGTGGTTCTTCGATTTTTTTGAAATTTTCACCAGGTATAGTATTGGGTCTTGTTATATTAACCTGAAATTATATATATATATATATATATATATATATATATATATATATATATATATATATATATATATATATATATATATCGGTTTAAAACGTGCGATGACGTTGTCCGATGCCTAGATTCCATCGTTTGCGATCTTCCCATTCTCCTATTTGTAGGTTTCTATCCCTCATTGCTTTTCGTATTCCCTCCATCCAGTTCTTTCTTGGTCTTCCTCTTCGTCTTTTTATGAAATTAACTTTGCGAAAATACGTGTGATTCATCCGTTATACAAGGTGAAACAAAACCTTGTTTTGTACCCTTAATTTCTAACCACCCTGTGGTGAATTTGAGGCGGAAAATTTGATGTCATTCAGTTTTAATTTGAAGTGTGACCCTTTCTTAACAAAATGTTTTTTGATTTACGTCAGTATCTGCTTGAAAAAAAAAGATACACATTTTCAAAAAAAGTGTTAAATTTTTTCAATTTTTATAACAATTTAAAATATTACAATACCTTATCGACTAGTAAACATCACTTTTACCATACGACGTGGCATACTTTCAATGCATTTCCGAATTGCTTCTGGGGGAATATTTTCCCGTTCTGGGCTGTTCGTAAGTCGGCCAAGGTGTTGGGCTGCCGATTTCGAACATGTCTACCTAGCATATCCCATACATGTTCAATTGGATTTAAATCCGGCCTTCTGGCTGTCCACACGAATCGTTGAATATTCGCCTCTTCAAAGTATTCTGTTACAACCCGTGCAACGTGAGGCCTAGCATTGTTCTGCATTAAGAGAAATTGTTGCTTCCCTAAGAAGCAATTCGTAAATGCATTGAAAGTATGCCACGTCGTATGATAAAAGTGATGAGAAAGCGAGGGGAAATACACGCTATTAATTTTCAGATGTTTGTTTATGTTTACTAGTCGATAAGGTATTGTAATGTTTTGAATTGTTATAAAAATTGAAAATATGCAACATTTTCTTCGAAAATGTGTATCTTTTTTTTTTAAAGCAAATACTGACGTAAATCAAAAAACATTTAGTTAAGAAAGGATCACACTTCAAATTAAAACTGAATGATATCAAATTTTCCGTCTCAAATTCACCACAGGGTGTTTAGAAATGAAGGATATAAAACAAGGTTTTGTTTTACCCTGTATAACGGATGAACTACAGGTATTTTCGCAAAGTAAATTTCAGGTTAATATAACAAGACCCAATACTATATGTGGTGAAAATTTCAACAAAATTGGAGAACCATGAAAAAAGATACAGGGTGTTGAATTTGACAAAAATTTTGCCTGTCCGGAATTTATTGACTAATTCAATTAGTTTCACTTCTTCATCCGTCGAAAAGTTTTCAACACTCATTTTCTATAATTTCGATGAATAATAAAAATTTTAACCTCGATATAAACGAATTCACGCTGCAGCGACGTCGCACAGACTGGTACCGCAAGCAGTGGGCCGTTTGGATGCTGCAGCCACTGCTGCGTTGACTGCATAAGTGGAACCGCTTCTTCGCTGTTCCCTAGGAACAGTCTATACAACAATCGCAGCAGCCACTTTTGGCGGTCGCTGCATGCGTCCGACGCACAAGCGAAACCGTACCTTAATAGCGAAAAATAATGCGTCCTTCCTTCCCACAATCTTTAAAATCTAAAAGATTGTACAATTTAATAGGGACAATTTATAGTGGATACAAGTACAGTTTCTGGAGAACTGGACCTATTTGAAATCTGAAAATTGGGATTATGCTATTGTTTGACATTATCTACCGACCTAAAATTTTCTTGGAGCCTGACCACTTTCAGTTATACAGGGAGTGAAAAAAATTTTTTTTTCCTATTTTCTTGTTTTCGAATTTGATAGAGTATGCAATTCTGAATACATTCGTTCTCAAATCGTTGCATTCGTCAAAATACTTTCCAAAATATCTAGAAAAAACTGAAAAAAAAGGGAGCTGAGTGTATTCCGTATTATGTTTGTTATTCCTAACCTAGATATCGTAAGCACAAATCGTTTTCACATTCCTGAAGGCGAAGAATGTGGAAATATTGTACATTCCCAGAATTTTGAAAAACCCGTCACAGGGTGTTCCAAATGATGATAATGTTCCAACATGTTAATGCTCCTAAAATTAAAATTCTTGAGTTATTCAGGATTTCCTGATTTCATGTCGTACGTACCGTCAAATTCATAGAATCTGTTTCATATCAACAATGACCTTGGCCATAGAAGATAAATTACTCAAATAACTCACTAGTGACTTCCTCTTTTCTGAATTCATTTATCACTGTTGATGTGAAACAGATTTCATGAAAAGAAACAGAAAATCCTAAATAACTCAAGAATTAGTAATTTTAGGAGCATCAACATGTTGGAACATTATCATAATTTTTCTTCGCAGAATCCAAGGCAATCATAAAAAATAGGGTTGTAATTTCAAAAACGAAAGTTATGAGCCAATTTTGATCAAAATTTTTGAACCAACATTTGGAACACCCTGTGACGGGTAATTCAAAATTCTGAAATTGTACAATATTTCCACAGTCTTCGCCTTCAAAAATGTGAAAACAGTTTGTGCTTAGGATATCTAGGTTAGGAATAACAAACATAATACCGAATACACTTATCTCCCTTTCTTCTTCAGTTTTTTCTCAAATTTTGAAAAGTATTTCGACGAATGCAACGATTTGAGTACAAATGTATTCAGAATTGCATACTCTATCAAATTCGAAAACAAATAAACAGAAAACAAATTTTTGAAAAATTTTTTTCCACTCCCCCTGTATAACTGAAAGTGGTCAGGCTTCAAGAATATTTAAGATCGGTAGATAATGTCAAACGATAATATATTTCCAATTTTCAGATTTCAAGAAAAAGAAAATTCTTTGCCTTTACGGAGGCCACATCGAGAACAGTTTTGAAACATAGATGAATTCAAAATAGTAATCATCGAAATGAATACCATTTTCAATTCCCAGGCTCAGAGATCTTTTATCATGAGGTTGGAGAAATGATATTAGATTTTGTCACTGAGATGAGAGATATACCGGTTTCGGCCTTGTTGAGCCTCATCAGTATCCCGCACATCTCAGGACAAAATCTTCATAAAAAACTTCGAAATTTGAAGCAATTGGTTCTGAAGTAATGAGTAAAATATTACAAGGTACTAAGGTGGTCCAATTGCGCCAAAATGAAGTTTCACATCTCCAATCAAATGCAAAAAAAGAAATCTGTACTTCCTCTTTCACTGAATGAGATGTTAGGAGGGGCTCTATTCAGGGCCCGCTTGCTACTTTCTCAAAGTGATGGAAAACGCCCAATTCTTTTTGTGACTGTGAAGCCAGATGTTTTTTTAAGAAAAAGAGAATTCTTTGCCTTTACGGAGGCCACATCGAGAACATTTTTTGAAACATAGATGAATTCAAAATAATAATCATCGAATTGAAAATGGTATTCATTTCTATGATTACTATTTTGAATTCATCTATATGTTTCAAAAATGTTCTCGATGTGGCCTCCGTAAAGGCAAAGAATTTTCTTTTTCTTAAAAAAACATCTGGCTTCACAGTCACAAAAAGAATTGGGCGTTTTCCATCACTTTGAAAAGTAGCAAGCGGGCCCTGAATAGAGCCACTGCTAACATCTCATTCAGTGAAAGAGGAAGTACAGATTTTTTTTTTGCATTTGATTGGAGATGTGAAATTTCATTTTGACGCAATTGGATGTCACCACCTTAGTACCTTGTAATATTTTACTCATTACTTCAGAACCAATTGCTTCAAATTTCGAAGTTTTTTTATGAAGATTTTGTCCTGAGATGTGCGGGATACTGATGAGGCCCAACAAGGCCGAAACCGGTATATCTCTCATCTCAGTGACAAAATCTAATATCATTTCTCCAACCTCATGATAAAAGATCTCTGAGCCTGGGAATTCAAAATGGTATTCATTTCGATGATTACTATTTTGAATTCATCTATGTTTCAAAAATGTTTTCAGATTTCAAATAGGTCCAGTTCTCCAGAAACGCCTAATAGGCCGTCAAACTTGGTACACCCTGTATAGTGTATTTATTTTTTTTTAGCATACCTATTCATTTTTATACGTTCTGAACAATTCATCAATTTCGTTTTTCTCTCCTTCATTTCGATCAAAATTTTCAGCACTATCAATGTTTTCATCACTTTCTTTTTTGAAGAAATAGAAATATAGGTATAGTGCCATTTATGGAAGAGAAGATGAAAATTTCAGATGAGAAGGAATCTTATTCTGGATGATTATAGTCAAACTGTCCAATAACTACTGGATGTTCAATAACTGGTAGTTTACCCTACTGTAACAAAAGTATTTTCAAAATTTTGATTAAAAATATCATTTCAATTCAGTAATGTGCATTCAGTTATCTGCAATCAGGTCTTCTCTGAACGTAGGGATTATTTGTAGGTTATTTCATAGGGGCATCTAATTTTACCGAAAAAAAAAATCGAAAAAACATGTTGCTAAGTAATATTTTAACTAGAAGTACTGTTTAGAGCGTTACGATTGTTCGGCAAAATTTGTAGGTAAGGAAGGATATTGGCTAAAAATTCGGATTAATATATTTCATCAAGAAAAATGGAAACGCAGAGAAATGAAACAAAACACAGACTCGACACTCAAACAGAGATATAATAGATTGAACAAAAATATACAAGCAATGATCATACAATACAAGTCCCATCAATGGTTAACAACCTGTCAAAATATTAATGAAAAAAGGGGCCGTAACTATTGTCAGGAAATAAAAAAATTGTCAAGGTATAAACCATCAAAAAAAAATAAAAAACATAAATCTGAACAATAAAAATATTTATGATGAAACAGAAATAGCGGAAGCCTTCAAACAACATTTTGAACAACATTACAAGGAAAACCAGAACAATAGTTTCGACCCTCTATTCAAAAATAGAATTGACAGAGAGATAGAAGAAATGCTGAAAAATCTAAAACAATTTGACGTATCTGAAATAACAGAAGAAGAATATAATGAGATACTTTATACTGGAAAAAATACAACACCTGGACATGACAATGTTTCAAGAAATATACTTACAAAATTAGACACAAAAATACACGATCACATATTAAAAATTTTCAACTAATGTCTCAAAAATGGAGATTACCCCCAACAATGGAAAAAAGGTTACATAATACCCATACCTAAACCAAACTTAAATCAAAAACTAATATCAAATTATCGACCGATAACACTTTTGCCAGTGATAGGCAAGGTATTCGAGAAAATTGTAGCAAGACGTATAGAAGAAATGGTGGAAAATAATATTCCCGCATATCAGTTTGTATTTAAAAGAAAACACTCGACAATCCACCCCCTAGTAGTTCTAACGTCAAATGTTCAAAATAGCATGAAGAAAGGGTATAGTTCTGCGGCAATTTTAATGGACATCACGAAGGCCTTCGACAGTGTTTGGCAAAATGGGGTAATATACAAAATGAGTGAATTGAAAGTTCCTGATTATTTACTGAAAATAGTGGAAAGGTTCATGAAGGATAGAAATATTCAAATAAAAATCAATAATTCTCTATCGGACATGTTCACTACAGAACAGGGTCTCCCTCAGGGTTCACCTCTATCACCTATTTTATATAACATCTTTAGCTATGATATGTACAACTATGATGTTACCGACAAAAAGCTTATAAATCCACAACGATATATTCTACAATTTTGTGATGATACCGCCTTGATTACACACAGCAAAACATTGAAACATGCAATGGAAAATCTCACAAGGCTGACGGAAAAAATCATTGAATGGATGAAGAAATGGCGAATCGCACTCAACCCAACAAAAACACAATTTATTATATTTGGACATAAAATATCAAATACTTCTCCCACAATGAATATTTTACAACACACAATTACACCTAAAAACATCGGCCAAATATTCGGGAATCACATTGGATGGCAAATTAAATTTTAAACTTCACACACAAAATATGAAAAGGAAAATTATAACTACATCCAAACACTTCCGATCATTGACATACAAACGGGAAGGTATTAGTTTGAAGACTGCTACAAATATTTACAAGATGATATGTCGACCTTTATTAGAATATGGACATCACTTATTAATCAATGCAAGAAAACCCACATTGAGGAATGTTGAGGTAGCCGAGAGGACAAGTCTAAGAATTCTTACCAAAATAAGACACCCCAGTAACCCATTATACAACCCATCGAATATAATGCTGTATGAGGAAACCAAAATAGAACCAATTCAAACCAGATTTCAAAGACTGAACAAGAAATTTGCTGACAACCCGAATAACCTCAACATAATTGAACCTTTGATTAGTATAGACCACAACCAGAGAAGTAAACGGAAATATCCTATTAAAATCCTAGCTTCAGAACTTCAAGAATTAAGAAATTAAACTTTCCCTCTTAACTCTTTTTTTTTTATTAATTTAATAGGTGTATTATATTGGATTTTTCGTTTTTTTTTTTCAATATGGAAATGTATATTTTATTAAACAGAATACTTGTTAATAAAATGTAATTATATTGTAAATGGGCAGAAAGACCTCGGTCGTTAGCCTATTGGTATACCCAATAAATATTATTATTATTATTATTATTATTATGGAAACGGAAAATATAATTGAAAATCGCAATTTGAGTAGAGAACATCGGGAAACCGACGATATTTTTAATTTCATTCTGATTAACAAGTTCAGCCAAATGCCGTACGATGACAAAATTTTCGTAGCAAAGAACACCTAAGCCTGCTATGCAAAATTTAATTCCTAATGCAAGACATAATCGTTCCGTCAGCGTACAATAAATTCTAATGGCTGACAGGAAGTAAGTACCGTTCGAAATAAATTATTTTGTTTGTTTGCTCACTTTTCCCCGAAGATTCAGCAAACAATGTGTCTTTGGTATGCATCTTGCTGGCTTACGGCCGTTTTCAATAAACAACCGAAGATAGCCGATAGAGCTCTATCTTCGGTTTTACCGGCCTTCTATCGGTGCTGATATCTATCTATGGTTTGCGTTTCACAATCATGGTTTAACCATATCTTGGTTAAAGCATGGATAGATAGGGACTTCTTCAGTTCTCACCTCAATCCATAGAACTTGATTTATTCATTTTATTTTTCGAATCATTAATCGCATATTTTTGTATTATCACTGTGATTGGATGTCGAATTGGAATGTAATTATTCATATAAATTCTGTTGTTTTTTCATTTTTGCTTTTAATTTATGAAAGAATAGGCATAAAGACAACTCATGATCTATGTTTAGAACTCGGAAGTTTTGTTAATTTAAATTTGGAATTAGGGAATACCAGGGAAACTAAAATAAAGTATTTCATTAAACTGACTTCCCAATCTGATTTGGTTGAAGTTATTGTACTTCAACCCTTCCTTTAGGTTTCACTTGTGAATAAATGATTATTTAAAACAAGTATTGGGGATCAAGGGATCTAGAAAAATAATTAAAAAAATCATAAACGTGATGAGAAATTAAATGAGGTTGCATGAATACTGATATGAACTATATCAATTTCAATATTACTACTACTCGTTAACAGTTAAATAATGAAAAATCTTATTTTTAGTGCAGAAAATCATTTATTTATATGTAAGTGACTGTCTTTCTGCTGTCTAATATTAGGATGTGAAGAAACGGACTACAAAAAAAAAACAGAGAGAAGTATCATTCAGGCTGAAATTGAGAAAACTCTAATTGAAAGCACAATTGCAATCATATTCGTTCGTTATCGTAAGGTTACCCATTATGATCTTGTTCATCTGCATTTCCTCGTGGAACTAAAATAATGGGTAAATTAGCAGATAATCTATCCAGTAAGGACAATAAAAAAATTATAACAATAAATAAAATGAACAAACAGCTTTATTTTCATACAGGTGAAACCTAATTACATAAAAATTAACAAAAACCCTATAGACCAAAAAATAAAATGACATCCAACTTTGTTCTAGCCGACCATTCAATTATTTTGTACAACTCCATTTATTGCGGTGGCAACGAAACTTACAATAAACGGGCACTAGGATGCCTATTGTACCAAACTAATTGGCAATGGCCTTATTCAGCTTGCTCAATCAAAAGCAAATTCACATCCGTTTAAAATATGAACTCTATGGAATAATAAACCAAGCTGAGGTTATGACCAAATACATGAAACCAACTATCTATAAGTGACACTCATTTCTGCATGTACTTCTTTAAAATTGTAACTTTTGGAAATATCTTCAAGTAGCTGTAGAAATATTTACAAATAGAATATTTTCAAGTTTCAACCCTCATATTCAATGCTCAAACAGAATATCTTCTCCTCCGAACACGCTAATCACCTGAAAAAGTATTTGACTTGAAATTCAACTTATTGTGTATATTTTCTTCAACTAAATTATTATCTTTCAGTTTGTTAATACATGAAAATAATAAATACAAGATATGAGATTCCGTTGAATATTTGTTCAGCTCTACTACTGGATATCCATTATCACACAATAACCAGCGATTTCCGAGTCTGTCTTGTTGTTCACAATATCCTGAAATCTTTATACAATGGATACTTGTTGGTACAGTCAGGAACAGTTTATAAATTTCACCTTCCAAATCTGAATGATTAAACATTGCTGTCATCCTGGTCACCAAGTCGAAACATTCAGAAGCATAAGTTAACACGATCTGAACATACGAAGATGATATGCTTTTTATATTTCTTGAATCTCCCAATGTGAAATGTCATATTTTCACTATTTCTGAAAATAAAAGTTCGTTAAAGCCTAAATACATGTTATTCAATTTTCAGAGTGAATACTTACTCGTTGACCGTATCAATATACGAGTTACACCATTATGTAGCCTGTAAGCCTATAAATATCAGCAATTTTGTGAAATTCTTGTTGGTAGAACCTTTCTATTGAAACGTACTGCACACACAATTCCGCTACAGCTTTTTTTCCGTGATTCCTGAAAACTAAGAACGTGGATATTTCTAAACTGAATAGGTTCAAATAGTCTTACCTTGGAGATTTTACTTTTTCGAATATAAATGAAAACTTCATGCAACACACTCTAGTTCAATAAGAATTTACATGTCAACTCCCAATCATTCAAGTATTTTATGGACTTTTCGCGTAATCGTTTCTTTCCATTCCTCATCTTCATCCCATCATTTTATTGCAATAATTCCATATCGCGATTAAAGTACTTCATTAATACAATTCAATTTTGCTCAGGTATCCCAGAAAACAGCAATAAAATGTACTCTAACAAAAATTCCCAACACTCATCCATAGTTCTTACTGCCCGAATTCCACCAGTAAACAAATAACGCTACCGAAGATTCTTTCAACTATCTTTGGTTAAGTTTAAAGTTCTTTGGAACGCCGGTAGGCTCATTTACTTCAGGGGCTGGTATCTCAGTAGCTCTATCTGACCTCTTTAGGAAACCAACGATACACCTTACCGATCGATAGAAATCCCAGTAGGCAGATAGAATATTGGAACAGAAGTAGGTACAAATGGATCGATTTCTCTAACGCAGGTAGACAAATATCGGCTATCGGCTATCTTCGGTTGTTTATTGAAAACGGCCGTTAGTTGTAATACAAGTGGTATATGTACCTATATTTTTGGTCGGCTCTGATGGCCTCCTCTGATTGAAAACTCACGAGCCGCCACTGAATTACATCATTGTCATATGGACACCCAAGAATATAGTTACCTACTGAAATGGCAAAATGTAGAAATTGATCAGCAAGCCTCTTCATAGAAAACATCAAAAAACACAGTAGCCGATGATAGGTTGTTATTAATGTCCAATACATGAAACTATCCAGCACATTTTAATGGTATACGGATCCTAACGTAATCTCTTTTACAGGACTAATACTTTAAACACTTTAAGTTTAAGTATCTACGAGATCATGCAGAAAGATGTTTTGCTGGGGACAGCAAGAACTTTACACAACTACATTGGAAATGCGGGAGAACATCTCAAAGAAGTCGAGGGGACTCCCTGACTCGACCACCACCATGAGCCCGAAAACCTGGAAAGGGCACCAACAGAGCTTAATCCTTCTGATATCTAAGATATCTGGGATCGGTGAATGTTCCTCTGGAGAGGAGTGTGCAAAAGTCATAATAACAATAAAAATAATAATAATGAAAAATCAGTTCGCCCTTTTAGGATATGCCCACCATCCAAAGACATAAATACTGTCGCAGTTTAGAAAAATTTATTTCCGAATTGTGACCGTGGACTAGTTTTTCTGAAATGCGATAGTGTCTATGTATTGAGATAATAGGCTTGTCCTTGAATCTAGAACTGATTTCTCATTTCTATTACTGAAAACATTTCTCAGAAGAGGAATAGGATGAGGATGCCGAGAGCCATGGCCCGCTAGATCTCCCGATTTGAATCCTTTGGACTCTTGTATTTCGAGTTATTCAAAGTTGTGTATATAAAGTCAGTGAATCGAAGAGTGGAAACATCGTATTGATCGATTGAAGAATACGTAACCTTGATACGTCCATGTACCTCTTGAATGGAAATGGGCGGTGGTCATATGAAACATCTTCTGTAAATCCCTAAATCTGCAATTTCTCGAATTTGGTTTGCGATAGTAGTATCAAATATCGCTCGTATCTCCAAAACTGCTCATTAGAAGACTAATTGCTGTATGAAACATTTTATTATCTCATAAAAGTCCAATTTCTGCGAGTTACCGTGTTATAAGTCCGGTTATACTTTTGGTAATAGTGCGGTTAGCGGTTACCCCCACTCATCCTCACTGTCAATTTCTTAACACGGTTATACATCCTCGCTAAAACATACTTGGTCACTGGGGAATCATATGTTTTAGCTAGGATGTACTTATTTGAATATGCATATTTCCAGAAATGTTAATGAGTTTCCTGTATTATTATATTCAAAAATAATAATCTGCAAACAGAATTACTTCTAGACATTAAGCGTAAAGATAGGTCAAAAATGAAGCAAGAACAAATTTGGAAAGAGAGGATGTGAAATCAAATACTAACAATATATTGCATAATTATAGGTTTTCTTTCACATCTTGCTGAGCTGGTGTTAGAAATGAATCAAATGAATAAATCAAGAAACTTCATAGGTATAGGCACGCTTCAATCTACAAGATGCAAAATAAAGCAATTTTCGTATTTGGCGCGAATACGCTTATAACCGCTTCCAGTTACCCTGCTTTGGAACAAGGTTACAGATTTTCAACAACGGTCACAATGACGGCTACGTCATAACACCTTCCCCTCTATTACCGCTCTCGCAAAAATACGAACGGTATCAGAAAATCGTAACCGTTTATGATCGTTTGTAACCCGGTAGCTCGCAAAAATTGGACTAAAGGTTTTCAAGTGGCTTCCTGTTCAAATAAGAAATTTACCAGAAAGGAGTTTCAGAAGAAAAATTGATGAGATATTGATGGCGAAGAATGCATTTTGTTCTTCAGAAGAAAATTTATGTAACAATTATTTCTAATGTGATTATTATTTTGACGAATAATGTTACATTTGATGGTAAATAAATATTACTATAACTATAACTACCACCAGAATTAGCTCCCCAAAATATTAAAATGTGGTTTTTAACACCCTGTATTTTCAAAAAGGTTGTTTCGGTGATGAACATAGAAATTTTCAGTTACTTTTTATAACTATAAATTATGCTGAGAATGGACTTTAAATGCCTGCTGAGATGATAATTACTTTAAAAAAGAATAATTATTGTGAAAAAATTGGACAAAAAGCTACTTTAACGTACGAAGAATAATATTTCCGATATTACTTACCACCGCTATCATTGAAGCTCTCGGCTTCTGCTGAATATCAAGAAAAATGAGAAGTTCGTGTTTAAGGGTATCGGGACACCGTGTATATTCGAAGACCAGCTGTCCGAGACATGTGCACCAGAAATTCCTCAGCGCCAGGTGGAAGATCGAATATTCGAGTTGGCTTTGCGTTCTATGGTCCACCAACAGATGGTTGCGATGATTGGAGTGTAATAATTGTACGAATTTCCGAAGGCTCTATTTGTGTGATTGATGGTGGTAAAGGGTTTGGGCAGTATAGGCTGCAGCTTGCAACTCTTTGAAGGTGTTTTAATCTAGGACTTTCGATTCTTCGCTTGAATGAATTAGTGTAGGAAAAATATTATTGCTGTTCTAAGGCTATGAAAGAATCATTTGAAACAAATGAGTGTTACATAAACAAATTCATTGTTCAGCGAAATTTGAACGATTGATATTTATATGTATATATTTGAATTCATCATCCTGCTGATGATGTGGAATTTACCCGAAATAGTTCAGCGAATAGAAAATTCAATAGGTATCTAGACGTAATAGGCACCGGTATTGTCTCCCAAGGAGGATATTTCCATAAGTTATAGAGATATAGACTGAATTTCCATTCCTGTTTTTTTCTACGATAATTTCTTTTCATGTTTGACATATTTGAACAGAAACTCAAAAAATTAACCTGAAATATGTCCGATGAGTTATTTTTTCATTAATTGCTGCTCTCACTTCAAGGCGAAGGTCATTATTTATATAATCAAAACGAATTAACATTGTTTTATACCTATACCCAAAAGTCATATAGAAAATTTCGAGTCACAGAATTTCACAGATATGGATTGAAATATATTATGGTAGGTTTCTATATTTTCATCACTTTAATCAATTTCATCGATTTAAGAAATTGTCGTTTTCGGAATATTCTGATTTGAATATTATGGAGTAATAGCCGATACTGATATAACGTAATGAATTAATGAATCTATCAATCTTTAAAATGGTTGATGGCAGTCAGCTATGCGTTCATTAAAGTGACGTTGAATTCTTGAGGTGAATTTACCTCCGTATCATAAACTGTGTAATCCAAGGAATTAAAATCGCACGAACGAGGAGGCCAATGAATTGGAGCTTCTGCACCTCTACCAATTCGGAAAATGGTTACTGACACCTAGTGCAACTGTGGAGTGCGGTGGAGTTCCATCGTGCTTACTAATTAATAATAATAATAATAATAATTAATAACTGGATCACTACTTTATGACAGCATCGGTTATAACTTCATAATTTTCAAATCAAAATATTCCGAAAACTGTAAACAGTATATCGAGTTTTATCAGGAGTACCTTTTTGGTGTAAAGGTAAATAATGTTCAAGTTCCCCTAAAGTTTTGCTTAATGAATCTATGTTAAAAAATGGTATGTTCAATACTACTTTGTACGAAGCGTGTAACTAGCGCCCTCTATGAGAGTCAGACATAAAAACAAAGTAATTTATCAGCTTCCAAAACATATTCGTATAAAATTTCATAACAATAATGCCAGTAGTTTCGTCAAAATCGTGAAAAATGTGTATAATTTATTTATCTATTTCAGTGTGTTTGGAAATCCTTCCTCCGAAGAGCCGTCCCGCTGATCGTGATGTCCTTCTATATAGAATATTCAGATACAATAATTTTATTTTATTTTTTTAACGGGGAGACAGGTTTTTTCGGCTGAGGTTTTTTCCCCTGGCTCGATAGTATCGTATGATACTGGTGATGATAGTATCGTATGATACTATAGTATCATACGAAGAATGTTGTGGTACCCCGATCCTTTTTTTACCTCAGCTTAGGTTCTTTTTATTTCAATATTTATTGTATTATTTTAGCTCTCTTATTCAAAAGAATATGTTCATAAGGTACAGTACTAAAAGTAGTTCTGTAATGAAGTCATTACAGCATTGTTTTCCGTTATATTTTTCGTTTTGTGGTTGTCAATACTGACCTCCGATCCTATCAATCTTCAAATCAAATCAATTCAAATTCCGTAATCTGTCAAATTTTGGAAGTCACACCAACTGCCAAGGTACAATACAAAAGTGACTAGGATGTAGAATCTGATTTTTTTTTATTTCGATAGTATTTCACCGCAATAGAGAAAATATCGTCTAATACTCGTGGCAGAAGGCAATCCCAACACTGATGCTTTCGAAAACGAGCGAGTTTTCGAATTTCGCATTCGTGTTGGAATGGGACCCCATTCTGCAACTCGTTTTAGAATATACTATTCTTCAACGCCCTTTATCTTGAGTACCGATGGCGTTACGAGAATTTTTTACTGAACAAACCCCAATTAATTTTAAGTTTCTCATCTATCCTAGAAACGGGATCACCCTGTAGATTAATTCAGGATGTTTTCCATCTGGGATTTTTAATCCTTATTCACGGTACAAGAATTTATCGCAACTTTGATCATTCTCAAACTATCATAGGACCAATTTTCCTGAATGGAAAAGATCAAACTAAGGAAAGTAAAAATTTTTGCTGTAGAAGAAAAAAAAGATAAGTTCACAAATTCAACGATAAAAATTGTTCACAGCAATTGTTGTGTTAACGCCCCGCGGTAATTATAATGCTCAATGAGAGTAATCACACATCTCGTCATTTTTGGGAGGTCAAAGATTTCGTTGAGTAGTATATCTCGCCATTCAAAGGGTTTCCTATAGCACCTACCGCGAAGACACATGCAAAACAATGGGGACATTCTCTCGCTGCTCTGTATAGGAAGAAGTGACTTTGAAAATTCTCTGCAAGTGCTGAAAATTCTCTTGAGAAAATCATTCGGTGCCACCCCTAACCAACCAGATACAGTCCATACCCCTGGGAATGAATGATAGCTACCCTCTGGAAGCACGGCAAGACTTTGGTTGACGATTTACTAGGTAGGTGCGAAACCAGACACTTTTTTGATTGGCGATCATATTCATTCTCTTTCAAATAGTGTGAAGTCAACACGTTCTGCTTACTAATTATTTCACAAGCATATTCAATGCGTTTTCTCAGTTCTACCACATTTCATTTTTTATTAGAGATTAGAGCGTTTGCGAGATATACGTGAAAGTTAACATTTTTTATGGATTTTCAACAGCCTGTATCCTTTAAAACCGAACCTAATCGAAAAAATTGTGATCTCAACATTCTCCCGTTAAATATACATATGTAGGTACAAGTCAAATACTCAATCCATATATTTTCTCATTATAATATTCAGAGGATAAAATTCTATATTCATTTACGTTTGGTTAATATTGCTCGGAGGTCAGAAGTTACAAATTGTAGTTGATCAACGCAATAGTTTCGATTTCGTTTTGTGACGTTAGGATTGGATTAATAGAATGTATCAAAACTGTTGCCAAATTTCTTGTACGCTTATAAGACTGAAGTTTAATGTTTTCTTAAGCCTTTTGGAATACTTTAAGGGCGATTCAAAAAATTTAGATTTAATGCCTTTGTACTAGGTTACTGTGAAAATAAAATGAAATGAAAAAATGAGAATAAACATTTTCCAAGAAAAATTATATTGTATCAAATCAGTATTTACAATGTTACAAAAATGGTAGATAACATATTTAAAACACCCTATTTCACAAACCAACAGGGAAAGATGACTGTTGCCTTAAAACATAAATAAAACTATGTACAAAATTCACAAACAATATAATACTTTGGCGTCTTATTACTATCACAATCATTCAGAAATCGCAGAGTTTACATGTATTGTATAAACTGAGTGGCCATGAACAGTACATCGAAGATTAATTCCACCTACTTTGGCAGGATAAAATGGATGACGGTAAACGTATTCAGACGTTCGAATCGACGAATAGGTAATCATTAAGTCGATCCATTATTTTTTAAACATCACAGTAGAGTTCTTCCACGCTCGGAAAACCAACTAGATTTTGTTCGGAAAGCGTGAAATCAGTTAGATAAACTAGATATGCACAGGCACTTGATTCTGAGAAATATTCTTACTCGTTCGTAGTTCGTTCTGAAGAGAGCGAAATGTCTCAAGAGTGGTCGTAGTTGACGTAAGTTTCTTCGTTTCCTGGGGGTCCTACTGTCTTGCAATGAAAGGATTCATAAGAAAATCTACTTCAACACTTCTCATTTCCTCCACTTTCTTGGTAGCAAATGTGACAATCAACACCAGCGCAAAAACGAAGTTATATGTGGCTGTCACGAAAATTGTTCAGAGTTCAGACAGCCACGATCTTGCTGGGATCGACCTTGACTCTGATGAACATTGTGTCGTCCTTCAGGAAGTGCCGCTTCTTGAGCATTTCGTGCGAAACGAACTTCGGGAATCCGAATCCGAGGGAATCAGGCTCTTTGCTCGGCCTCTGGAAGTTCTTCCAGGTGGGGTCTGGGATGAAGCTTTCCACGATGTTACAGGCCTTCTCCGGACACGAGGATTGGTCGAAGAGGGTGAAGGAGACAGAGTGGGAGAAGGGCCACCTGAGCAGGGCGTCGTATTCCCCTGGGAGAATCTTGATGTAGACGGAGATATGGCTGTCTTCACCCGCACCATTTCCGTTTGGAAAGAGGGAGGCCTGAAAGCAAGGTTAACAATTATTTTCTTGAGTCCATTATGATCTTCCAGAAAACATTTCAAACACAGTGTTGAGCGTACTTTAAGCCGCCATATTTCATGTCTCAAAGAAAACATGAGCCCATCTTAAATATTCAATACTTTAAAGTGTGCTCTTCGAGCATGTGTGTCATTACATTTCTATGCCATAACAAGAAAATCCCCTATGCGACGTTTGTTCTATACAAAGCCGTCTGCAATGGAAACGCGTCTTAAGAAAGTTTGTTTGAGCAGAAAACGTTGCAAGTGGCCATTAGTATTTTTTCTTAGTCTCACTTGATATGTTTGAACAAATTGCAATACTTTAATCATTTCTAGGCGAAGAATGATTTTAGTGACTACTGTGAGCATTGTTTCTGATGATTTTGTGTGTACATTGTTTAGGAAACTGGATGCTCGGTTTTCCATCACGACAGTGATGTAGCGCGAAATGCTGGACTACATCTCAAATAAAAGTAACTAACCAAAATGTGAGAAATTCACAGTGACTCACGAAAAAAACTGGTGATTACTAAATACAATTAATTTATTTATAATAAAGCGGAATTAAGATAAAACAATGATCAGGACTTTAAATTTACGCTGTACAAATAAAGACAAAAGGGTTTGTTAAATTTCATACGGTCACACAAAAAACCATGTCAATGTAATTAACTAGTGTGTACACAGAGTCGGATTGTGTAGCGGAAGTTCTCAGTGACTGTCTTGCCAGTTTTGCTCATGCAATAATTCATATGCCTGATGGCATTTCTAAGTTGATTAAAAATATTGCAGAAAATTTTATTGTTATTTCAGTGACTTTATGGATTTCCAGAATGGTTGTTTATTGAAAGCGATATTTAAAAAAAGAATCTTCTCATTCACACCTTTCACCGAAAAAAACAGTCAATATTTTTAGAGATTTGAAATAGTTCTTTTAGAGATATCTCATGAAAAAATTCTGCATAAACCTTTGGTTAAGTATTCTGTAACTAACAAGTTAATTTCACGCAAGTAAATGGTATCAGGTGTTATTGATTCAAACAGATCATTTTCCAGGAAAAACTAGAATTAAATAAGAAAAGAAAAATTCAAAAGTCTGGAAGTTACAACTCACCGACTTTAGGTATTTTTCCAATAATTGAGATTGAATAATTCAGATAGCTAAATCTAATTCTTTCGAAAATAATTGTATCCGGAAAACCTGATGAACTACTAGGATCAGAAATTTTCCAGAAAAGAGTTTCACCTAATGGTTGAGGACCATTTTCAGGAATTTGGACTAATATTAGGGACGCTCTTGTTCATAAAAAACGAAGGCTTTTGATGATTGAAAATCATGTAGCCGTTCATTGTCCAATTCGAATAGAAAGCTACTTATTACAATAGTATTTGTCTATTTCGTTACATAATGACACCGAAATGAAATCATTCATAATTTAGAAAAAATCATGTTTTGAAAAATTTGTTGTATTCGAAATGAACTCCGTACGGTTTATAGCAGTGGGGCAAATAGGTTAAAATTATTTACAGACTACAACCCTGTCCCACTCAGGGATGCTGCATTGTAGAAAGGTACACAACGTGCACGTGTACGGCAATTAAGAGGGCTCGGGCTGATAATTTGTAGTGCCGGAAGTGGAACGAACACGTGTTGAAACCCAATATTTTATAGTGTGTTCTCAATTTTTTCATTTGTTTTTACCCAGGGAACTCTTTGTGTTAAACTTACGGTAACTTCCAATTTCTATATCGCTATATTTTTCCCACTATATTTTTCCAACTGTCCGCTGGAATTCAGAATATAAGTGCCTTGACAATGTTGCGATTTATCCCATCATACATACCATTCTATTGCACAAAATTAAGTTGAATGCTATTTAATGAATATTTGAAACTTTTATTGTCCGATCAAAATATCTTCGAAATTCCGATCCAATCAAATCACTCGATTCGAAGTTTAAACCAATCAACTTGACAGTTCTTGATCGAGCAAAGTTTTGTGAAACCTAACTTTAATCCCTAATCAGACTTCTTTATCTGACCAAATTGAGTTTTTCAGTCGGTCATCTGACATTTGCTAACACAAAAACTTTGACCCAGGTACTTCATTCGAAATTTCCTTCTTCTTTTCCAACATAACCTAAATACTATCTATTCCTACTGCACAATTGACCAGATTATTATCTTCGTCCAACATAAAACAAGTGAAATATTCAATTTTTTTATACTGATCAGGTTCCGTCATAAAAATCAATCTATCATGTGATCTCCAGTAATGGAACAATCATTATTCGCAATCTCAGATATACTCATATCTCCGTTTTTTAATGTTGATTTTATGTTGCTTTCTTATTTCTGAAAGTCTTGATCTTGCTATCGTATTTGTTTTTCAACGAATATACCAGGAAATGTATGACATCTCTCCCCAACTTAAGTTTTTCTTCAATATAGATCTCAAATATTTTCGTGTTTTGAAAACAGTTTTTTTGTTGAATTTGGAACCGACTCCTCTAATTCTATTTCTAAGAAATTAGTGCAAAAATTTACGTAGGAGCATTTCTAATATTTAAAATTTTAAACAATGTTTCAGAGACTAGAAGGAAACACTTAAAAAGGTTTCAGAAAATGCAGAATCCTCCAATAATGCATTTCAATCTATACAGGGTCTTTCACGAGGAACCTCACCCATATTTATACGGGAAACTACTGAACGTATTTTCATGAAATTCAGCACTTATCAGTATTTCACGATGCTGATGAAATCTAAAATATTTTCAAGGCATGAGCACCTCCGGTTTTTCCGGAAAATGACGTCAACTTCCGTTTTTCAAATTAGAACACCATTTTCTTATTGCAGAAACAGATTCCTTAGAAAATTTCAAGTTATTTTGATGTAACATTTTTCAGTTTTGGTTGGAAAATTCTCTCTGAGCGGGAAAATTCGAAAAAAATCGAAAATAGAGCTCCGCTGAAACAAGAATAACTTCGAGGTTTTTGGATGGAAAATTTTCATTTTTGGGATTTTTCAAGATGTAAGATTGATGTATCCACTTTGAAATCGAAATCGCGATTCATGATACAGGGGGTGAAAAAATCGCTTTCAAAGTTAGGGATGACAAAATCGTGAAAAATCAATTTTTTCAAATTAGAACCCCATTTTTTTATGGCAGATATTGAATCTACGTTAAAAAAATAATGTGAGTGTATGCATCACACCCTTGGTCTAAAGTGGATATTTTCTGAGTTATTCACAAAAAACTGTTTTTCGTCTTGAATTTTCAGCTATTTCTTTTCCCTTCACGCCAAAAAGATTAAATTTTCAGGAACTGTTACTTAAACCATGTTCAAGATTTTACTACCCTAATATGCAAGAGAAAAAAGTTACAGGTTGTTCCTGAATAGTTGGCGAATTTTGATTCGAATTTGTATCGGAAACCTCTTTATTTCAACTAATCGGCCATCGGTTTTCTTTCCAGTGATGAATGAATAATTCCTTATGAACCATATGCAAAAACTTACCATGTTTTATATTCTTTTTTTTAATGATAGATATCATTAATTACATCTGCCAAATTCCTCTTTATTCAGTAGCATTTTGTGTTTACTATTAATTTGGTGATAATTCGTATTAAGTTATAATATCGATCACTATGCCTAATTTTACCTATGAAGATTATTTAAATCTCATTCTACTTCATGGAGAATGTAATAAAGTTGTAGATAGAACGATTCGACTGTTCATTGAGAGGTTTCCTGACCGACCCAGACCAACGAGAGATACCATTAACAGAACCATGACAAACTTGAGAAATGTCGGATCTTTCGTTAAGAAAAATATACACAGAAAAAAGTGTAGTAGAAGATGAGAACAACGAAATGACAGTTCTTGCATATTTTCGTGTGAATCCTCAAAATTCTCTCAAAGATGCCGAGATTGATCTGGGATTATCTCAATCGAGTGTTTGGAGAATATTAAAAAAACATAAAATGCACCCATATAAATTCAATAGGGTACAGCATTTGAAGGAAACTGATTTCGTCAGGAGAACAGAGTTTTGCGAAGCTATGATGATTCGATTTCAAGAGAATGAAAACTTTCTGGACTGTATAATTTGGACAGATGAATCTAAATTCACAAAGAATGGTTCTTTCAATAGGCATAATAGTCATTATTGGGATGAAGAGAACAACCACCACTTCAGACAATGGATCTTTCAAGAGACCTGGAGTTTCAATGTTTTTTGCGCCATCAAAAATAATGCAATTCTCGATGTTCACATTTATGATGGGACTTTAACTGGTAAGATAGAACACTACACATGTTTGCAATATTTAAAGAATGTTCTCCCTTAGGAGATAGATATTCTGACATATTGACTCAAATAATTGAGCCGCTCGTACAGAACCATAATGACTTATGGTATCAACAAGATGGCGCGCCTCCACACAACTCACTTAATGTGTCAAATATCCTCTACAGGCTATTTGAAGATCGATGGTTGGCGAACAATGGTCCACATCTTTGGCCACCACGTTCTCCCGATTTATCTCCTTTAGACTATTATGTTTGGGGTAGGATAAAAAATATTGTCTACTCAACTCCCCTGACTGATGAAGAGGACTGCATAGAACGAGTCAGAAATGCGTTCAGGTTTGTTTAGATTTTTAAATTCATAGTTTTGAAACTCAATTTCGTTTTTAAACACTTTTGCAGATCTCTTCCTCCCGATGAAATAAGAAGAGCAACGCACGAAGCATTCCTGAGACGTATAAATAAATATCTGGAAATTAACGGTCAAAACTTTGAGCATCTTCTCTAGTTATAACTGCGAGAGTTTGCCATGGTTCTCCTAATAGTAACTTGAAGTCGGTTTCAAGAAGGGGTGAAAAATCTACAGCATGGTTCAAATAACAGTTCCTGAAAATTTCATCTTTTTGGCGTGAAGGGAAAAGAAATAGCTGAAAATTCAAGACGAAACACAGTTTTTTGTGAATAACTCAGAAAATATCCATTTTAGGGCAAGGGTGTGATGCATACACTCACATTATTTTTTAACGTAGATTCAATATCTGCCATGAAAAAATGGGGTTCTAATTTGAAAAAATTGATTTTTCACGATTTTGTCATCCCTAACTTTGAAAGCGATTTTTTCACCCCCTGTATCATGAATCGCGATTTCGATTTTCAAAGTGGATACATCAATCTTACATCTTGAAAAATCCCAAAAATGAAAATTTTCCATCCAAAAACCTCGAAGTTATTCTTGTTTCAGCGGAGCTCTATTTTCGATTTTTTTTTCGAATTTTCCCGCTCAGAGAGAATTTTCTAACCAAAACTGAAAAATGTTACATCAAAATAACTGTAAATTTTCTAAGGAATCTATTTCTGTAATAAAAAAATGGTGTTCTAATTTGAAAAACGGAAGTTGACGTCATTTCCGGAAAAACCGGAGGTGCTCATGCCTTGAAAATATTTTAGATTTCATCAGCATCGTGAAATACTTATAAGTGCTGAATTTCATGAAAATACGTTCAGTAGTTTTCCGTATAAATATGGGTGAGGTTCCTCGTGAAAGACCCTGTATAATCCACCTGATTCACTGTTTGAATTCCCCCATGAAGGTTATTTTTGGATCCACCTAAATGTCTATTTTTGTAGTAAAAATATACCCCCCCGAAATCAATAGAATTCATCTTTTAATCCTTATGATTTTGTTTTTTTTTAAGTAAGAGAGCCACACAGGAAAAGGAATAATTAAATGATTGTCATTTAGAAATTGACGAAATTATTTACCGTTATTTTATTGACTAGTATATTGAATATTTGATCTTTGCGCGATATGCACATTGATATTCAATGAATTTGAACAAACGCGCGAAGTTCCTGACATTCTCGAATAAAAGCAGGGGGGTTAATTTTTAACTTTTGCGTCTTCTCGGTAACGTACTTGCAAATATCAAAACATCGACATATACCTGTATTACCAAGCTCATAGGAATTCCTATATAAAACCTAATTCGCGATCTTATTTATTCGTGTTTTGCACTGCTAGCTTCGCATCCATTTGTTTGCACGCTTGTTAGTCATAGTAATGGAGTTAAGCTCGACGCAAAAAAAAACACAATAAAGATCCTCACCTGCAACCTGTATCCGTATTGACTAGTAAAGAAAGGCGGGGAAACCAACTCCATCCCTTCTTTGTTTTTGGCTTCGTTCAGTTTTGAGGAAAAATCGCTGATTTTCCATATCAGAGTGCCGGAATAGTTCAGGGACAACTTCGAGAGGGCGTTTTTGAGGGACACTATTTGGTGGTGTTGTTTGGTGACTACACTGCACATCATGTTCAAGTGTTGTCGGCAGTTTTCTTCCAGGTGGGTTTCCATGGAGAACCTGGGACCCTTATTGGAAAAAAAACACTCATGTTATGCATGTATTCTAACTGATCAATAATTTAATAATGAAATAAATAAAATCCACCGATTAAAATAAATATCTATAATCGGACACTCGGAAGAAATAATTTCTGCAGATTGACTTCATTGCAAAGTGGTAGTCTTTATACCGAATAGTGACCTGATCTGGTAATTCTCTGATTCACATATTGTATTTCTTTAATATTAGACTGTATTTCAATATGGTATACTCTGTATCTAGTAATAGGTAAGAGTTATGCATTTTTCTACTGCTCTATTGCATGTGTATAAAGATTTCAAATAAAATTATGAAACTTGAAATGTTGGCATTGGCATTGCAACCATAACATGGTTCTTCAGTTGAAAATCAAAGTGTAGATATTTTTCCTTCTGATTTAAAAAAAGATATGTAAATAACTAACCTTAAATCTACATCCGGCGTCTTTGAAGTTACAGGGTAGCACGGATATGGTGCACTCCTCTTTGAGATGTGAGTCCAGCTCCTCCCTGGCAAGAAGGTTGATGTCGCACCTGTTCGGGCAGACCACTGGAACCCTGCCGCATTTGACGTTGTGCGCGGATAACGTGTCGGCGACGAACTCCTTGCAACAGTATCTGCAAGGCACCAGTCGCTTCGAGCAGTCGCCCGACTTATGTTGCGACAAATGTCGCCTGTGGATCTTCACCCCGCACTTGTTCTCGCAATAGATAGGCTCGTAGCCGCAAGTACCGATGTGGTTCTGAAAATACCAAAACCAATTTAATTTCTGTTTTTAGGGATCCGTTGCTGAACAGCATAAATTGTTTATTTCTTTGTTACAGTTATCTGCAGGAAAGATATAATCTTTGAATTTTCGTCACCCAATTCCACCAACAAGGTGCCACGACACAAAATTTTGAAATAACTCATTGTGGTGTGCGAGATTAATTAGTTGTGATGTATCCTGAAACCTTATTCTTGGGACGAGCAACGAAAACAAGAATGACCAAACCCCCTAACTCTATGTCCCTCTAACAACTTAGGTTGAGTGTGTTTTCAGAAAAAATTCCAAGACAACGAAGAAAAGAAGCCATTTCTATTTCAACCAAAACCCTGAGCAATGAGCATCCGAGTTTTGAGCGTTTGGGAGAACGACGAGGTTGACTATATTTTTATTGACTCCCTCGAGTCTTCAAGCACGGGACATTCTCGAAGATTACCGTTAGCACCACATGTCAGGAATATCGTTAGAACTCCAACCAGAGTTCTAGGACTTATTGGAAAACTTGAATCTTCGGATGGGACGACTCAATGACTAATATTATTATTCTGCCGATACCGAGCTATCATAGCTCTAATAAAAGGAGGGAGATCAAAGAAAACCCTAAGACACCAAGAACAACAAAGGATAGAAGACATACCGATTCCAAACGAAGCCGACTTCAAGAATCCGAATCCTTTCAAATTTCAGGGCTTGTGTCTAGGCAACCTTAAGCCAGGAGGGCCTAGGAATCGCTGGAGACTGAGCTAACAAGCAAAGGCTTCGAAAATGAGCAAATGCTCATATAGCTGCTGATATCGAACTCTCATAGCTAAATTTTCGAGAAAGGCAGGGACATTGGCTATCTACCTTAACTTGTATGGATGCGGGTGGAGAATCGTCCAAGATCTCCTTGAGGATACACTTAAGACCCTATCTCCGTAACCAGAACGTGAAGAAATATGAAAGGGGCAGTCAAATACTGAATAGTCCCTCCTTACAACGAAAACTTTACACTGAGTGACTTCGAGACTGGTCATCAAGCTCGAACCCACATCTCAATTAACCCAGGTAAGGAGTGAGAGGGACCAGGACCGACTGCTGAAGAATACCATAGTATTTGGTGTCCCAGGGGCCGAAATAAGTCGCCTAGATGGAATCGGTGCTCTTGGGGTTCCAGCGAAGCAGCTGAGGAGGATTTTTCAGTTACGTAAGTGGGAGCTCCCACCAAAGTAGCGTGGTAAATACACACGGCAAATGCGTCTCATATATCGATGGAGAGGTGACGTGATAGTCGCAAGCATCTGACAGCGCTATTTCAGTTTCAGTGTGCGCTGATTCATTGTTTGTCATTGGTTCTATTCGAAGTATGATGCATCTCGCATGCTTTGGACTAGATCGCGCACTATACGTCAGTGCTATGCTACTTTAGTGGGTGCTACCACTTAAAGTCCAACACTCATTGGCACCTTCAAGAACTGTCCGGTACCGGCGGCTAGGATGTTGGGCTTTTTCTCTGGGCCACAAAAAAAGTATATTATTCCGACGAGCGGTGTTTGCTATAGAGGCCTTGAATGCGGAATAGATAGGAACATGTCTACCGTACTAAATATAGGACAGGTTGCATATCATGTTAAGATGGGGACAAAAAAAAATGGGCACTGGCGGGAAGTCAGGATTTCGTATATCTCAACATTTTCATATTTTCTAGTTATGAGGACGGTTCCTGCAAAATTACACTTGATTTCAAGTTCACAAAAAAGCTTGACACAAATACAGACAGATACACATACACCTCGCTCTGAATGGGCCATTGAGAACGTAGTCCGGTGGGAGAGTGTAGAAAAGGTAACTACTATTCGCCACAAAATTGTTTTCCTCCGTCCTACATTCTACAGAATAGTAAAGAATCCACTCTCACCCAATAGTAATATTGAATATTTAATGTTGAAGATTTAATTCTATGGTCGCATGAAAAAACGAAGCATAATTTAAATGTTGGGTAATCGTGAGAACCTGCTATGTGACGCTGTTCAGGTTCAACTGCCTCTCCGACTTTTATCAAGTTTTTTCAACTTTGTTTATATGTGTCAATAACTGTTTACACACAATTGAAATGAAAGGTGTATGAAATATAAATAAATATCTTGCAGGATTTATCATATCGATCGGAAAACTCTAGAGATTTGCTTGTAGGTAATACACATCCTATCGAGAAATTATTCATATTGAAGTTTCTTTATGAATCGACTTTGCAAAAGGGCTCATAATGTGGGGTTGACATGAAGAGCCCTTCTGCAAAATCGATCATGTCCCATTCCTAAGATTCTCCACAGGAGAGGCACTTCGAAGCATTCGCCGAATTATTAAAATTGTTGATAAAAATGGTGGTTTTCATAAAAAGCTCATGTGACTACGAACCAATCGGATCCGTTAATTCAAAATTTCTCAATGGACCTCGGTGGCTCTAATGAACTTGAAACTGCTTGATCAAGCAATTAAAGTTTCATGAAACCCATCTTGAATATTCAAAATTTACTTTCTATCGTTCATGAAACAAAGTTAGTAACCTTCCATTGTGCGCCGACTTTTTTGAAAATCAATCCAAAAACAGTTAAGGTTTAAAAAACTTCAACTCCAATCGATCTCGGACCAAAAACGGTTTATAAGTAAGAGAGTGAGAAAGTGTTTGAATGAAGTATGGAAGAAAGTAAATATCTTCTGAAGGAAGAGAGCAATATTTATAAAATTTTGTACGTAAGTGCAATGGCGCAAAACGCATTTGATGTACAATTTTATGGAGAGGTCTGAGAAAGAGGTACACAAGAATTTGTTAATAGGATGGCATATTGTCAGGAGGTGAACGGAGGGCATTTTGAACATTTGATTTAATTTTGTATAAAATATTATTTCAATTAGTCAACAGTAAATAAATTTTGCTATTCTAGAAGTAACAGTAAGTTATTCATCGCTTTATAGATTTTTTACAATAGACCGTGCGAATTCGAAATCCCATGCAAAGATGTTGAATTAAAAAAGTTAAGGGTATTTCAGGTTCAATCGGAAGTATATTATGAACAAAAAATTGTTCATCAGATGCATTTTGCGTCATTGCATTTGCCTGAAAAATTCCGTAAAAATTGTCCATTTCGTTCGAAAGATATTTGATTGGTTTCATACTTGGTCCCAACTCTGTATACATACAGAATAATGAAATTAATATATGCTAGGAAAAATTGTATCCACTTCACAACAAATGAAATACTAAAAAATATGGGGAAAAATCCAGATGAGAGGATACTTTTGCAAACAGGATAACACCAAATTTTCACCCAATAATCCTCTCATTAGCAGCTCATACTTCTGCTACTGTATTTGGACTCCTAGATAGAGACGAGTAATTTGAATAAGACATACTTATCGACATTCCCAAATTTGCTCATCCCAGCAAATGTAAAGATGGTACGGCTTTTGAAATCTTGAAGAGAGATGCCGTAGTTCAGAATAACCAAATTGCAACTAATTATTCACAAAACCAAAATACCGATCTACCTGTCAGGGGAAAAACAATGAAACAAGTAATCTCTATAAAATATCTGAGTGTTAATTTCAACATCCAGTTCTACACGCAAAAATAATAAAATCAAAGAACGAACATTAGAAAAAAACCTTCATCAGCATGTTCGGACTTTAGCCTAGAGCTCAGAACTCGGATGATTAGATGCTACTCTTCATTGGTTTTGATCTAAAGGTGCGAAAATTTGACGAAAGACCCACAAACAGAAACAATAGTGGAGGCCTCCGAAATGCTGCGGAATTCATGGGTTAGCAAGGTCACCAATCTAACTTATGAATAAGGAAAAAGAAGTCATTTGTTGAGAGGCAGCTTATTTCTATTCATCATGTAATGCAAAGGAGATCGGGGACAAACCAGAAATCGTGGCTGAAGGACCTGAGGAGATGGTCAGACCAAAAACTTTTGTGTCACAGCAGTTTATCGAACATCATATATGTCATTTGGATCCTAATCACCGAAAGGAGACCGCGCCATAAGTAGAAAGAATCCAGAAAAGAATAAGGAAATTTTTTTACTGAGGTTAGAACCACTGGCAAGATTCTCCCAAGATTATCGACTTTGGGCGAAGCTTCAAGCAGCATGACACTTTCAATCTCATTGATCAATTTTGTATTGGCAGTGACCTCAATGTTTTGTCCATTTTTGATATATTAAGGGAATGAAGAGACGAAATGAGCAGAATATCCGATGAATGGTTGACAAAGATTAAAAAAGGGAAAAATATACCGACCACCTACAAGATAGAATGAAACCTGGTCTTCATTGATGTAAACACACGACTGATGAAGAAAAAGAAGACTTGAGAAAATGGAAAATTATCGTGTGCTAGAAGCAAATTCACATCCCCAGAATTCCAGGGATGACTAGAGCTACATTTTTCAACCTTTCAACGTACGTTGCATACAGGGCATGAACACTCATGGTTAAGAACCTTCTCTGAAAAAGTAAGGCGCAGAAATTTTCACTGTCGATAAAAAGCTCCAAATATTTTATCGTCCGATTGATTTCCTCTCTTACCTCAAGTGCGTGTCCCGTGAATTCTTTGTTACAGAACTCGCACCTCGCCCTCCTCTGCGGACAGGTGTACTTGAGGTGATCTTCCATCAGCACCCTTGGTATTTGGGCACCGCACTTACTGGTACAGGGTATGGCATCATGTTTGCAGGTGTTCAGGTGACCCTGAAAAAAGGATGATCGTCAGAATTCCCATACCTGGTGGATTTTGTTCGATTTGATTTGGTATTCGAAATTATACATATACTGCAGTATACAGGGTGAGTCTTCGATTATTTTCAGATTCCCCTCATGACCCCGAGTTATATCTTACTATATACGATAGAAATTCGGAAAAACCAAGAGTTTCCCTCAGGTTGCCTCCGGATTTTATTCCAGGAAGAGAGAAAAACACTTTTCATCCTTAATGTCCTAAATTTCTTAGTTTTATATTTTCGGAGTAACTTCTCATCGAAATCGCTATTTTGGAATGTGAGTATGAATGTTGAAAACAAATAATATTGCAAAGTTTATTTCTTTTCTGCTCAATTTACAAACCACGTCTTAATCGCATGAATAAATCTATCCAGATAGAATACTTAATCCGAAACTCAATCTGCTGAACGAACCAACACAGGATAGTAATAGTAATTATCGGGTCAAACTATGGCATTGCTGCCAAAATGAAATTTACTGAAATGAACGATGTCTGATGTACTAATTTTGTCAAGTACTTAATGATAATAGAGGCACTAACAGTGGAGATGTGTAATAGTGGCTGCAGTACCAAGTTTGTTGAGTTCAGTGCGATCGTTTTCAAAATGATATTTTCAAAATTATGGTTATTCAAATGATAACTTCAGTTTATTCCTCGTTTCTTCATGATTCCTGTATTCTCGGATGGCTGTCATCAATGAAATGAGAGCAAAGAATTACCGTTTTCACTTCCTTTTCGGCGGATAATTACAAAAGATGTATGTATTCAGTAGATAGCTTTGCCGGCTGTTCGCCAGCTGTTTCTAGCTTTCGTTGAACCTTCCGCAAAATCACAATGGCATGACCGAAGTTCATTGTATCGAAAGGGTGGCGTTCTTGAAAACAGCATGTGTATACTTTGACGTGCTCTACTGGCAATCTAATGCATTATTCATATCTTAGTTACGGTAAGATGGACATCGAGTTAGTTACCGACCGCAATTAAAGCCGAACATAACTTTTTTTTAATCACCAGCGTTCCACCCGTTCATAGATATAATTAAAAAAACATCGGGAATGCATCGATGAATACAGGTTTCTGTGATCCCAGAATCGTGGGTGAGGGATGTAGAATCAGGAGCATACGACAATAACAGACGTCGATAGATTTAAAGGTCATCAATTCACTGCCAGAACTTAATTATACATAAGTCGCCGACAAACATAGGCGTGTACAGGATCTCAAACATGCCCTATGTGAATATAAATTTGCGCAGCTGTCAGAATCGCGGAAATCCCTGTGTAAATTCAGTTGGCAATATCTGAAGCAGGGGTGGCCAACCGGTCGATCGCGGCTCTACATCCGGTCGATCGCGGTAATGACTAACACGTGTCACGTATTTTATTTTGCCTTATGGTAATAAGCGAACATTGCGAATTTTAAGGCTATTGCTGATCTGAAAATATTTGGGATTTTGCTGAAATAATTTGATTCTGTCGTATTCCTTATTCTTAAATATCTGTATTAAATTGAGTTGCTTGAAAGGACATCCTTTATTCCAAAATTATTCCATTGCCACGAAAATCAACACATACGGGTACCGAGCTTTCTGGGGGTGATAGTACATTGAAAAATAAGTATATATAAATAAACTCATCGCTCAAATCCATATTGAGGGAGATATATCCTTCCAAAGTTGATAAAATAAAATAAAAATCTCCGCATAACTTCTGAAGGGTGAATACCAAATTTCGTGCATAGATGTATGTTGTTAAAATACATTTTTTATTTTACTTCTACATTTCTGATATTGTTATGAAGGGTGATTTCAGAGGGTGAGTCATATTTTTTTTGAGACTACTTCTTTCATTGTATTCGTTTTTGTATATTTTTTTGAATGCCTCATAATTTCAGAAATTATCTCAAGATGATGAATTCTAATTCTAATTAATAAATGAACCCTATGATGTGCTTCCGAATCATAAAGAACTGTCCAAATTTATTTTATTTAAATAATGCCTGTAAAATCCTAGACGTTGCAAGTTCAGAAAAATTATGGTTCATGAAAATTATGGCGGTACGAAATTTTTCGAGCTTTCTGTGTTCTGTTTATTCAGAATCCTTAAACTTTTGTTTATTCAATTCGAATCAATGAAAAAAGAAAGTGTTATTAATGTTTTCCTGTTTTTCTACTTATGGTTCGATTTTTTTAAATTAATTTTGAGATTCCTACGACTTTTCGGATTTACCAAGGCAATAATTCTAATAGGTCAAAGACGATTTTGATGCTGAATTTATTCGTATATATCAATATGTATAAATACCCAATGGATAAGTGGTTGAGGAGTTTGAGATATATTGAAGAAAACAAGAATGGAATTCTTTTTTAAACAGTGGAAAATAAAGCACTTTTCTCTATTTCAGTATCGTAATGAGTTCATTACAGTACTAAAAGTAGTGCTGTAAAGAACTCATTACAGCATTATTTTCAGTTATATTTTTCGTTTTGTGGTTGTCAATACTGACAATCACATTTTCAAATCAAATCAATTCGAATTCCGTAATCTGTCAAATTTCGGAAGTCACACCAACTGCCAATAAATAAGGTACAATACAAAAGAGACTAGGATGTGGGATCTGAATTTTTTTTTTATTTGGATAGTATTTTACTGAAATAGAGAAAATATCTTCTAATACTAGTGGCAGAAGGCAATTCCAACACTCATGCGGATTCATTCGTGTTGGAATAGGAGCCAATTCTGCAACTTGTTTTAGAATAATATACTATTATCGCTTAACAGAAACGTATTGGATTCATCATGGTCAGCAATATCTGCGACATTCTCATCGTCAACGTTCCGGACCATCCCTGATCCTTCTTCAGGTCTTTTGAATTATTCAAAATGAAATTAAAAAAGAATTCAAGAAGGTAAAAAAAAATATAAAAATCTACAGTTAAATAATTTCATACCGATTTTTGTCGATGTCACTGATCGTTTTACGGTTTTCGGTTGTCAATTTTCGGTTAGATGAGAGACAGTTGATTGTAACTTCAAAACTTTTATTATTGGTTGATGATTTGCAGGTCGAGTTGCTGTATTTTGGAAATTTTAGATTGTTTTGTTCGACATTTTATTTTCCGGATTCTTCAGTGGTATCGATCACGTTGTTTATTGTAGCTATTCGGTGAGCCACGTTTTTTACCTTTTTATTCAATTGTATTTCAAACAAATTCCTGAAGAAAAATCAATGATGGTGCGAAACGTTGACGATGAACAAATGAGGGTTGAAGATATCTTGCCTTTTATTTTCTACTGATCCCATTAACGAATAAGGTTTTCAATCTATAAGTGGAGAATGTTCAACTTCTGCACCGAATCAGAGTAGATACTTCATTTTCTTCTCTTACTATGAACAGCTTGTCAACATAATTTCAAAAATGTTCAAAAGTAGTTGACATACACATGTTAATGGGAGCAAAGAAACATACAATTGTGGCCTGTGGCTTGTTTCTAACTCCATTATTGCCCAGGTCGCGATGGAATCTTTAGAAATCAAGTCAGTTCTTCTTTCATTCTCTCAGAGGATGTAAACAAGCCGGAGGCCATCGGACGATGGCGAGAATGAGAGAAGCAGGCACCTACTTGCATAAACTTGTTCCGAGACTTCTCCTCGCGATTGCTAGAATTGCTCAGACGAGAAGAATCTCGATCCTTTCTATGACAAACCTCAGGTGAATTCGTGTATCGACCATTTCTAGGCGTTAGAAGGTCGTTTGCAGGTTGACGGTTATTACCCAACATCCTTCTAGACTCTTGACTAGATCGGTTTCATTTAACGGTCGTTTACGTCAAATTTATCGAATTAAAAGATATATCGAATAGCACACACATTAGATAATATGGGGATATTCGGACAACGTTGAAATCTTTTATTGATATTGTCTCTTGATATTAATAACAATAATTGGTTTTTTGATATTACATCCATTCGAATATAGGTAGGTACATGCAGGCTTCTACCAAAAAAATGAAATTTGCAACTTCTTCGAATATAATACGTTGAATATCATTTCACTTCTGAATTTTGCGAATGAAATAAGATTAATTTTTTTGCGGAATTGAAGTTCAATTATTCAATTTTAGATTGGTTCTTTATTGATTCCAACCAGATCATAGCTACAGGCGATTAAACGAACGATTTCTATGGATCTGGGAACCTGTCAAATATTCAATAACTTGCAAAATTTGTGTAATATAACTTCTATCGTTAAAAGGAAGGAAGGAAGCTTGTGGGACCCTATGATAAATAATTGAGTACTGGAAAATATTTTCGTTTACTTCAATCTGGTACACATAATGCTTGACCAGTTTTCCTTTAAGTCAACAAAATTTCAATTTCCAAGAAATATTACCAAATGCAGGCATCTAGTACGCAGAATAGCCAACTCTAGGAAACTAAATAGTTGGGAATGAGAGGAAGCTTTATCCAAAAGACGGTTGGATTATGTTTGTGAAACTCGAACCATTTCCGAACTGCCTTTTTTAAGTCAGCATGTTTGTGAAGCGACTTTTATCAAAAAGCATTTCGCATGAATTAAAGAAGTGGCCCGTAGTCACGAATGATTTATTTCAGGATGTCGTAAACCTTTCATTTCTGTTCTGTTCTGATATTGCGCGCAAAGTCTCATACAGAGAAATCGGGAACGAAATGAATGACTAAAAACGAAACATTTCTATGAACACCTAACTATCCAAAACATTGGTTCGAAGAAGATCTTGGGACTTGGATTTTGCAAATCCGCTTGCACTTTTGAAATTAATGAACGTTGGTCCAGTGGAAATGAACTCAGGAAAAAAAGATAACAATCTGTTGTACCGAAATATCTCCGTATTTTTTAAATTCTTTGATATCATGTACGAAAGATTGTTCAGAATATTAGAAAAACCTGAAATGCAAGAGTTTATGTGTCATGCCAAAATTTGGAACGGTTTGGATGAGGTGATCACCCTTAATTATGAACAATGAATGCACCATCATGCAAAAACAACAGTTTCGTGATCCATACAGGTATATATCTTCAAGAAGCTCCAGGTTATCTTCCAGGAAAGGACAGTACATAATTTAATCTTATTGGAAGAAAATATGGTTTATTTGAAGGAACATCAATGACAATTCTGTTGTCTCGGACTAAGCCAAACACATTTAACGGAAACTGAAGAATAAAATAGGAATTGAGAAGAAGCATATCTAATCATTCGACGAATCATTTGACGAAAAAACAAGAGCAGTAGAAAATCTCTAGGTAAAATTGCTTAGGTCCGTCAGATGTGATAGAGATTCAACAAGTTTTTCCTTCAGAAATCTGAATACCAGAGAATGGCTTCCTACATTCAACCTGTTGGCCATTTTTGTGGTACTCGTTTCGAGAGAATGAATGTGGAACATATTCTTCTAACTCGTGAAAGTCACCCAGGTATCGACGTAGATAAATTCGCATAAATATGCTATGTATGATAAGGTTATATCGTTTCTGGATATAATTCAGCAGGCAGCCTACGAACTATTAACCACATGAATTAACGTGGCCACTTAAATGGAGTTAAATCAACACAATTGGATTTGAAATATGGTGTTCCACAGGGGTCGGTCCTTGGACCATTATTGTTTTTAATTTTTGTTAATGACCTTCCCGATATGTTGGCGGATCCGGACCAGCTGGTGATGTTCGCTGACGATACCACAGTAATTCAATCGGGCTTAAACCAGATGATTGCACAGCGGGAAACACAAATACTCATAAATACCTTATCATCTTGGTTCGAAAGAAATCTCCTATTTTTGAATGTCGATAAAACTTTATTCCTCAAATTCCATCTTCACAACACGACAACAGAAGTGGATAGAAGTCTGTTGATAAGAAGTAACGGTAAAACAATACAGCAGGTAACACATACAAAATTTTTGGGTGTCATTGTCGATGATCAGTTGAGTTGGTGCCATCACGTTGATTATTTATGTAATTTGCTCTCACCTATGTGTTTTGTGTTGTACGACTGAAGATGGTCGCAAACCAAGAAATATGTTTATCATATTACAATGCCTGTTTCAGATCACGTATAACCTATGGAGTTGTGTTTTGGGGATGTTGTTGTCGCATAAAAAGGGTATTTGTGATACAAAAGCGAGCAATTCGTAATATTGCAGGAGTGAGTAGAACTACGTCGTGTAGATCACTATTCAAAAGATTAAAAATTCTACCGCTAGCATGTATTTATATATTGGAGATAGTTGGCTATGTGAAGTTAAATTTGCATACATTCCAAAAAAATAATAGCTACCACGACTACGAGACTCGTGGCCTGCACGGGCTCATGACACCATACCACACATTATCCAAATATGAGCGAAGTCCAAGATATATGGGAATCAAAATCTATAATAAATTGCCATCCTACCTCAAGGAAATACACAATATATCTGTTTTCAAGAAACAAACTAAAGATTTCTTATTGTCAGAATGTTTTTATAATGTTGAAGAATTCCTTTTGTTTGGGAATAGAGCTTGATGTTGCGATTGGGATTGTACTTATTGGCTTGAATTGATGATTGTCAGTTATATATAATAGACGTTTAAGTTTGACATGTCCAATACCTATGTGTATACACTTATGTTTGTATCTGGTTTAAGGACAATATATATTATTATTATTATTATTATTATTATTATTATTATTATTATTATTATTATTATTATTATTATTATTATTATGAAATGCCTATCTGCCATTTTAGCATGTGTCGAATTTTCCATACTCTGCAATGCATTTAATTCAATAAAAAGAATAGGATATCAAATCACAGCAATATTCGATTAGCAAAGACGCAGCACACATTATTATAATTCCTAGAAAATGTTGAACAAACTTCTAGAGCACATCATATCAGTATTCTTTCTCTTTCAGAAGGAACTTCATTATTACTCTTCACCGACAGTCGGTTTTACATTGTGAAGAAGTTCATGAAATGATAATTCTAAATGCTTTTAAGTAATATAAAATTGTCACCGTATGAAGCAAACTTTGCCTTTAGCATATAGCTATTAATTTTACACCTATCCAATAGTAATTGTGACACATTTTTTAATTTAGAAAAAAACTTCAACACACATTTGCGTATTGTATTCTTCTTGTGGAATCAATTTCCTACTCTGAAAAATTTCGAAATCTCAAGATTTTATGATGGAAAATATAGTGAGGATTGAGATTACAAATTAAAGCAGTTAAGTAGCTGACTACCAAGTCTCATTCTTCTTCTTTTTCCACTTAGCAGACTAATAAAAAAACATTGTCCCTCATATTCAAAGGGCAGTAACTTAGAGGTGAACCGCCTTAGACAAAAATATATGAAACACTCACCGTTATTAAAAAAAATCATTCTCATCAATTTTAATACATTTTCAGATTGTGTAATGCAAATTTATTTAAATCAGACATTACCTCTTTTCATTAGAGAATGGTGACGTCAATTGAGTCATTCTATGATTGGACATTCTTTCTTTTACAAGAAATACACCGAGCATTTTCTGATAGGCTAGATAGGTTCTCGAAAACATGAAGTGTCACATCAGGAAAACAATTCATATAATAATGGCAATGGCAATGTACTTAGGGTTTTTCGACCTTTGACTCGTAATTGATCAAGCTTTCTATAAGATAATAAATCTCACACTGGTACAAAGCATAAGAAATAAATGAGTGAAAATGATGGTCACCAATTACATCACTATCGCTAAAAATAGAACTTTCGGACCAATAGAGACAACCACTTGTGTGTTGTGAAACATGAAGCATCGACCAGATCCCTCACTCGCATTGCATTATTTATCGAGCCTGTTTCTCAGGAAAATACCGACGGGGATTATGGTCCGGGAGGTAGCCTCGCACATCTTACACCAATTCAAATTACCTTTGGAAGACTTGCTGAATGAATGAATAACTTTCAGGAAAGCTTTGAAAAATTATTGCCTTCTTGGCTTCTGATTCAATAATTGTTCATTATTTTGATTTTCACAAATGGAGCTTCGAAGTTGTGATTTCAATTTATTCACAATTGTTTCTCAGGTTTTTATATAACCATATTTTAACCTGAACTCAATATGAATATGGAAAAAAAGTTTCTTGCGAAACAAGGTTGAGAGGGGTGTCTTTTTCTACAGCTTTCAATCATAGAGGAACACCACCAATTTTTTTTAATGCCTTTCCTCCAGCATGAAATATCTGCTTGATTTCGTTTTAATCAATTTTTTATTCTTCAGAAAAATTTAAAAACTGTTTTTCGGGTGCCATCTTTAGGGAAGTTTTATAAAAGAACTAACTTCCGTTGCTACAACCTACTAGTACTCATAGACAACCTGTATATGTAGTTGGTGAATGCTGTTATGATATGTGAAAAAACTCGATACATATACAGCTAAACTATACTGAATCCTATAATATCGAACATACCCCCAAACGTTGGAATGTTACAGATAATATTTTTTCGATGCTATATGTAGCTTTTCCGGCTATATACAGAAGGGTTATTTATAATACAAGTGGAGAAGGCATTGATATTCTTCCTAGAGTTCAAAATTAAAAAACGAGCCACGAAGAGGCAAGTTTTCGAATGGACGAGTGTTAGAATAAGCCTTTTGTTCGAGTATTTTAAGTTATTTTGTCTGATTCATAGAATTTGTATTGAAATTGTTGGAATATTTCCATGAATATCGTTTAGTATTTGTTGCATTGAAAAATCTTGATTGGCAGAAAAGTTTTCTCCCTCTTAAATTTGACAGATAATAACTAAATACGTGGCAGGAGGCCACCATGTAATCAATAAATTAATATTAGCATGAAAACTGTGCGCGAATGAGTTATTGGGCGCATTCACCGAACGTAACAGTTGTGCAACTGTTGTGGGATCGTCCGGTGGCATATACGCTACAAACTCAACACGTTCTGGAGCAGTGGGCATTTTGAGCATACGTTAAAAATACCCCGGATGCGAAATTATTTCGACCAATCGGAGATGAGCGCATGCCAATGTCAACGGTAGAGAGAGAGAGATATATTGTCTTTTGGCTCTGTCGTGTTCCCTAAGAATTCGGATTAACTGTTTTTCGTTGTATATATTCAATTTCAATCTACTGAATATTTTGAGATTGATATTGAAATTCTTCAAAACCCAGCAATTTTCATTGCTCTGCCTAATCTAAAGCAATTATAACTACACATTTGTATTTGCGAACTTTCAAGAAATAGATTGATGAACATGGAAGGAGAAAAGTGAGTATTCATTGATGAAATATATCAGCTTTGTATATAAAATATACATTTCCAGCGATAAACTGATTTGTCAAATTTGTGGAAAGAAATACTCGTCTGTTTCGGCGAAATATTGTCATTTGAGAGATGTCCACAAAGAAGAACCTGGTGCTTCTAAACACACAGTTCACCTAAAATGCCCCATTTGCCCTGAAGAGGAAAAAATTCCTCTTGAGTCTCATGATATGCTGACTAATCATTTACAGCAAATTCATTCTCTGAGTATAAAGACAACACTTATTACTTTCAAAAATGAGGAGGAATTTGAGACTTGGCGAGCAATTGATAACAGAAATGTAGATTATGTGAAACGAAGGTATAGAAAAACCTCAGATGGACTGGTAGTTTATTATGAATGCAATCGTAGTAATTATACAGGTTTGTACCTATTCGTTATTCACCATTATACAATCATTTCATCAAAAATCATGTATCAGCTACCTGTCTTATTTTTAGGATTTATTAGCCAGTCTACCAAACGCAGTATGAAAGCTGGGGGTAGTATCAAAATATCTGGTTATTGCCCATCAAGAATTCGAGTAAAGATTTCTAGAACAGGTATATATTGTGATTAATCAGTTTTAAACCCCATTGAGTGATATAATACATATATTATACATAAATATTCCAGCTGTGGAGGTTAAATTCATTGAGACTCATGTTGGACATGAAAATCTACATCGATCTAAACAATTGACGAAGGACCAGCAAGAGATGATTGCTAGTAAATTGGCTGCTGGAGTCACAAAAGAGAGGATTTTGGAAGATTCCAGAATAATAACAAACAATAAGCTAGAGAGAATTAATGTGTTTAAAAGAGCAGATCTTGCTTTTATAATAAGAAAATTTAATATAAAGAAAAGGAGACATGATGATGACATGGTTGCTACCACTGTAAGAACTTCAGATGATGATGAAAGCAATAACCTTCATATACGTCTACCATCAACAAGTAGGGCTGATTATGAAATGGATGTTCAGAGTATGATAAGTGAATCCAGTCACATTTCAAATGATCCAATTGAATCTACTACAGAACTTGGTGTAAGCCTTAGTGATGATTTATGTGTACAGTATATTAATAGTTGATTATAGATTATATTAGAACAAACAAGATTTCAACTTGGATTATTGGAAGAGAGTAACATTCGTAATATTGCAAAAATAATCAGCGAAGCTTATAACTCGCAATGCAATAATACTTCTGATAGCAGCAGAAAAAGGTTGTCTATGGAATGAATGTATGTTTGCTTCTGTATTAGTGCTTGGTGTAATATTCAAATGTTTCTTATTTCGATAGTTCCAGATATTGATCCTCGATCCTCATCGTGATGAGGAAGAGTTTGATTTTGGTCCTTCAGTTTTATTAATAACTCTGCATGTTTGAAATTTACTCACAGGTAAACACGAGGTTTCGAGCATGTGTTTTAACAGTAAAGAGAAGATATCGAACGCAACAAAGAATATTAATCATAAAGGTTATGAACTAATTTTATTTTTTTGCTTAGTATTATCCGCCTTATAGCTTTTCACTTCAAAAGTAATTGATCAATATTTCAATCAATTTCATTTGCTATTAATAATTTAGTTTTGTTTTTAATTCTTAAATTTGAATTCCAGGGGTCTTGGAGAAGATTTTACGTTCTTCTGACGACAGGAACCAAGACACTCTTCAATGATTGGGGAGAGACAGGGTTTTTTCTGCTGAGGTTTTTCCCTAATCTCAGATATCATACCCCCCTTGCACCAACCTCAGCATTTTTGTTGATTTTTGCATTGTATAATGTAGGTTTCACAATTAAAAAAATATATGTAAATCTGCATTATTTATTTTTCATAACTGCCAAATTAATTAATTACTGAAATTACTAACCCTGGAGCTCTAATAAAATGAAAGCTCAATAGAAAAATTGAATTGATAATAAGTAGGTACCTACTTATCAGTTTGGAGAAAAGGAAAGTATGCTATATTATTTTCAATTACTGCTATACTTACAATATATCATGCAAATTTTATTTCAATCAATTAATCAGTAACTATCTTACAAAACTTCAGTTATTTCTAAAAAAAAAATAACGAAACTGCTTTGAATTATTTGTACACCATTTCTGCTTATTCGTATAACTCGATGATTAATTAAAGTATGGTGGAATTTCTGTAGAAATTGCACAGTTAATTAGTATATCCTGTTTCAATTTCTCCATTGATTCGAGCAACTATCATTTTTCAATAGAATTATCCATATTTCTAGTTATGTTAGACGTTACATAAATCATTCTTTAGGAAAAGATACACAAGATATAATAAACGTATCTATATTTTAACACTCAATTCATTTAAACCTTTCAGCATCCCACAGTTCTCTAAATTCGCTATAAAATATCAAAACCTACCAACGAATCAAATTTAAAAAATCAAAGCAAAAATGTTTTGCTCTGATTACCGCCGCTGTCACTTCACTGTATCGAATACAGGTTATGTTTATGTTTCCATTTTCAACACGTCAACGGCCGATCGGTTGACGTGGAGTGGAATTACGTGGGACACAGTGCTGTTTCATGATTGGTCGAGATTTTCGCATCCGGGGTATTTTTAACGTATGCTGGCATTTTGGGAGCGCTTTCAATTTATGCTAGGAAGCGGTAGCGAAATCTTTGTTCAGTGATGAACGTATTTGACACAGAATGAGAGAAAACATTATTCGATCCAATCGGAGTCAGTATAATCAAAAGAAAATTCAGGTCACCTTTCCTAAAAACAAGCTTCAAATATTCGAAATTGACTTTAAAAATACTAAATATTAGAACGTCTTTCTGAATTTATGTAAGGTTATGTAGAAATAAACGTTAACGTTATTTCTGAGTAACCGTTATTAAATCCAGATTCATTTTCAGTAACAGTTAGCTGACAACAAACAAGTGAATATGTTTTTTTCGTTAGTTGCTCTTGTCAAAGGTGTTTTTAGGGTCAATGGTGATTCTATCTTTAAGAAAAATCTATTGGCCTACTAGTTATCAATTCACGAAACTATTAAGTATCACAGATTAATTTATGGTGGGGGTAACTGGGAGCATTTTGATACCTTCTACGTCATTAGCAACAATTCGCGAAATGATGAGGCACTTTGCTCCGCTTTCTCCATAAGCAACGCTTCCCGAAGTTAGCTGCGGCGCCAAAACGAACTCAGAGAAATTTCTTCTGTCTGACTGAAATCACCTTTTCGAAATTAGTCCTTTGAATACTTATTTGAAATTCGCCAAAAATATCGTTGACATTAGGACGCTTTTCTAAGTTTCTATTAGGTTAAAGGTTATGTAGTGATGGGCGTTAATTTTATATTTCTTAGTAACAGCTATTAACTGCGATTGCTCTTCGATAACCAGTGAATACGAATACGAATACGTCCTTATGCGCTACTAACTGTTGGGTGTAACCAACGTATACTATCTCATATTCAACGCAATCTCCCGAACTAAATTATCATTTCGCGCGATGTTGATCGTCTGGATCAACAGGAATACATACAACGATGTGAACGACCAGCATGAGTCATAGGTTGCTGCGTGTCAGAAATACCTGCTATTCAAAAATCTTGCGGATGGATTTAGCGGATTTGAGTTCTTGCGTGGTACGGTACGATTCTTGAGACCTACTTACGGTCATGATAACACAACGAAGATTTACAAAGGACTTGACGGTACCTGCCTATTAACTATTAATTTCAAGAGATATGTTTTTACCTACATTCGTACAATGGGTAATTGAAACTGGATATAGGTACTCGAGAAGGTTGAAATGTTATATTTCTTTTCATTCAAGAATGTTGGATAATATCCTCTCGAGCGGTCCACGAATCAAATTCAGGCACCTGAAACTCCGTTCTCGGGAAACCTGGGAATTATCTAAAAATAATTTTAATCCTGGATCATAGAATCTATTATATGTATAAATTGATGTGATTTTTACAAGCGTCATGTATAACAACGGGCTGTGGGATTTTTTGTCTAACTGTAATGTGAATGTTACCGCGAAAATGTGAGATGAAATGAGTAAATCATAGGTTGTCCCTTTCTTAAATATATATTTCCAGCTATCTATAATGCGTTCTATGAGTGACCAAAAAGAAAAAATAGATATTATCTCGAATCAGCTTTGTCTCTTTCTTGAGTAAAGTTCGGATCAAAAATTTAATTACTCATTTTCTCTTTCTATGATTCCTATAACCTAAAAAAGAATGAAGTTATATTAATAAGACAACTCGATTCGACATACTATTGCAACAACTCAATAGACTTTGTCACGAAAATTAGAATAAAGTTTCATTCAAGTTAGAAGTCAAATTTCAAATGAGTTGTTGCCAATAAAAAAAATTATAGAATGTTAATTCGTGGTACAAATCGCAATTAATCTCATTGCTTTCCATAATTTTTCAATAGATTGTTGAAATCGTTAACAGTAATAATAGAATGCTCACATAAATTGTTGTTCTTTGATTGGACCAACCTTTCAGAAGGACAAAGTAGAGTCGGCGTTAATGGCACTCTTCATGTTCTCTTAATCGCTATCGAAATTATCGTCTATGAACAGTTGGCAGGTTAGAAAACAAACTTGCAGTCTTGTCTTCATGTCTTTGTTCGAGTTTTGATCACTTCTTCCAGTTCTTTTTGTGAATGCTGTAGATTCTAATGAACACATAACTTCAGAGTTCTGTTTTTTTTTCAATTATCTTTTCAGCAGTTTGTTGAAAAGTGATATCAGAGATGGTATATATTTATTTAGAAATAAATTGAAACAGTGTTCCGCACTCGATGAGGGTTTGGTGAGCCTCCTTCATTCAATTTTCTTTGTGTGCCTTCAACGTGGATTCATCAGAATATTCCAATTATTTTGAATGCTTTTTGCTGAGTCTTGTATACCGGGCGAGTCTTTGACTTGTACATATATTTTATCGGGAGTCCCAAGGTCAAAAGAAACACTTTTTGGTTTTACTGTTTTTTCCAATTCGACGTTGAAAAGATGTGGCTGTTGAAATTTCATTGAAAATGCAATTTTCGAATATATCTCGGAAATGATTCAATCGAATTAAATAATCTTCGGAATCCATTGATGGGATGAATCTTCTACTCATATGTTTCATTTTATTCATTATGACCATTACATTCCATACAACATGAAATTCAGAGGACCCAACTCTCAAAAGTAAGTTGAATGCCATCTAATAAATATTTTGGAAATTAAAAGTGTTCTTCAAGAAACCTCTTGAAATGCACATTGAGTAATTAATCATTCAAAAAAATGTTTCTGTTTCTGCATCGTAATGAGTTCATTACAGTACTGAAAGTAGTGCTGTAACGAAACTCATTACAGCATTGTTTTCAGATATGTTTTTGGTTTAGTGGTTGGCAGCACTGACTTCAGATCCTCTGAATTTTCAAATCCAATCAATTCAAATTCCGTAATCTGTCAAATTTCGTAAATCACACCAACTGCCAAGATACAACTCAAAAGTCACTAATCTGAATTTTTATTTGAATTTCGAGAGTATTTCACAAAACTTGACTTGAAAATATCGTCTTATACTCGTTGCAGAAGGCAATTCCAACACTGATGCTTTCGAAAACTCGCTCCTTCGTTGCTGGTTTTCTAATTTTGCATTCATGTTGGAATAGGAGCTCATTCTGCAACTTCTTTTAGAATATACTATTATATCAGCGAAATTTAAAAAAATGGGTACTTTGACTGGATGCCACATGCCACTGTGATTGGCGGTAGATCTAATGGGCATTAGTGCTATTAGTGGCATGATTTACAGGGTAGGCATAGCTCATTATGAAAGTTTGAAATTACTATATCTTGCCCTCTAGTCTCAATTGGAAAAAACGGTATACGGAAAAAGTATTTCTTTTGACCTCAAGAATCTACATATTGTGGAACTATCACATATTCATTCTCGAAATGTTCAAACTTAGTTTGCTACCTCGGTAGCTTGTTCCAATCGGATGGATCAACCACCATAAGATCTCTTCAGCGGTGTTTCATACAACTTTTCATTGCCCGATCAAAAAAGCTTACGCGATTTCGAACAAATCGAAACAGTTGATATGAAATTCCAACGATTCTTGGTGGCTCAATCAACTTGACAGTGCGTGATCAGGCTATCAAAGTTTCATGAAACACACTTTCAACGATTCAAACCAGGATCGACTTTACAAGCCCTCAAATGAAAAAGATTCCATACGAATCGAAATATAGATCTGAGATTCTTTCAAATACTCGAGGTCGCATAATGCCCAGCCATCCATTGATTGCCCATTGTTCGTGCCACTATGGGTGAAGGTGAACGCCCAAGCCGCTACGTCATATGTCCCATTGTCAGGATGTCACAGGAATCCGAACGGAATATTCAGTGTTTTTTGTAAACGCACGTCTTTGCCACCCGCCTCTTTAGACAGATGTTTCTCGTTCCATAGTATGATCGGCGGAAGACAACGTGCAAGCGGCAAATTTAGAACCCAGCCAGTCGAGAAGGTTTGTAACATTTGAAGAGGTTCCTTGTTCTTTCCAATTCCCGTCATAAGGAAATAAGAATTACTCAGGATTCAAGGACGAATTCAAACAAGGGATACGCCTATCTTCTGATAATCTATTAGTAGAGTGTTTATTTTTGGTATTTTATTGTGCGTTACATATCGAAGATACAGATGAGTTTTTCGTCTATGTTTTTTCAAATTTTCGGAAAATTTTGTGCTTAATTGTACGGTTAATTATTTTTTATTCATTAAGGTTCTCGAGACATTTCAAAAACCGAAAAAATGCCCAGCACTTTTCAAAAAATTGGATTCCAATGACTCAAAAAAATTCTGCTACACATGTACTGAGTTGTGCCGTTCGAAATTTTTCGAAAGTCTGTTAGTTCCCCAAAAAATCAAAATTAAAAAAAAAGAATACCCAGCACTTTTTGTTTAAGCTACATTTGTACTCTCTTGTGCCATAAATATATTTCCACGGAAATTCATCAATTTTCTGGCAAATTACAAAAATGAAAAAAAAATTCAGGACATCATGAACAATTGTTTTATATGATTAGGCCGCAATTGTGCCAGTCAGATTTTTAGAAAAAATAGACAGGTTTTCCCCTCAAATCGGCAATGTAGCAAAATTTGTGAATTGTGAGAAAATCAGCATACCTGGTGTGTGAAGTTGGCCCAGCACTTTTTCTTTTATTACATATGGTTCTCAAGATATTTCACAAAATGTGTTGTACGAAACATGTGTTCGTTCAACACGTTTTGTAAAATATCTTGAGAACCGTATGGAATAAAAACGAAAATTTCAACGGCATAAGGCAGCACAAACCTAGCACAACAAAATTTTTCTCAAATATCTAGAGTATAGGAATGTGACTTTCTGTACGAAGTAAACATACTATTTTTCAGAAAATTGTTCAAAACTCGATAGATATCCATTAATTTTGGATTGATTTCATTCATTGAACTTTTTAATAAAATTGCTTGCATTATAGAAACGTTGAATTGTCAAACTTGACGCATGTAAATTCAATTGCTGATGCTTTCGAAAACGAAAAATAGTGTTAAATGATAAGTGATGATGAATTGTTCATTTCTGGGACTCCTCCAGAGATTGTTGAGGCAGTGAATACTGCTTCTTTAGAATTATGTATTGCCGAAGAGAAAAGTACGAATATGCAAAGTTTTATGGACTATCGCAAGAGAAAAAACACGAGTTCCTCGGAAAATGTTGTAATGCATTACTTCCTAGACCTTTGTCCAAAGATGAAATCTTCACCATTGTTGGCCAATCATTCAATGTTGAAGTCAACAATGCATTTAAAAGCAATGTAGATATATCTACATCTATATACTTAATCATTTATGTAGGAAACTAACAACTCTAAGGAAATATAATTTCCTCACAATAAGGCAATTTATTTCTTAACAGTTAGGAACTGGGTTTGAGGAATTTTGTCTGGAATGTCAAAATTTTCGTTGCTTAACATTATTTTTTGTTATTTCAATTTTGGTCACTCAACAATGATCGAAATTATCTTGGAAGCACCCGAATTCTGAAAAGAGATGCCCGTGATAAGCTATTTCGTCATTATTTCAGTCAATTTAACCACAGATGAATCAACACTCTAAAAACGCTCTAATCTTCGATTCTTACCTTTAGTTTTCTCAGTTCGTCGGACCATTTACAACCTTCCTTGTGGTGGATGCAGTAAACCACCGAACTCATAATAGACTTCTCTGATTCTGGATCTGAGTATATCTGCAAGGAAAAAGTGGCAGAATTAGTAAATGGCAGAGAAACGATTCGGAATGCAGAGAGAACGTTTCTTATTCCATTAGTTCACACGAGATAATAGAAATACCTACTAATCTCCGCTTTACCGTTCGGTTCTCATGCAAGAACACTGGAATTCGATTCAATACAATACCGGAGTTAATTTATGGGGTGTCCGATGAAGAAGGTTACGGGGGCATGTCGAAAATGGCAACGTTGTAGGTATTATTGATGAGTTAAATATATTCCTATAATTAGTTAATTTCGTATACCAAAAAATCTAACAGAAACAGCGATGAAATTCAATAAAATATATGTGGAAACGAGCTGTTGACAATAATTTTTTGGATATTGTGCTAATATCCTGTCCCAACGCATCAGATCAAGTATATACCATCTATTTGAATGCATGACAGTAGATTATTTCATTTTTATCGCCATGTAAATCATTCACCGTCAGTGTATTCTAAATGGTGAAATGTAATTGGATTTCTAAATACATAGTGTATACATTGTTTAGATTTTGTTTCGACAATTCCAGAATAAGAGGAATGTTTCGTTTAATCAACTGTAGGTAGCGCTATTCACAAATTATGAAAGATTCGTGATAATTTATTCAAATATTTGAATATTTTCTGCTGTGAATAGTTTCTCAATCAATAATTAATGGTATTCTTGACATTTCCTATCCTATAAGTTTGGCGAAAAGTTATCACACATTAACTTCGTCAGGATACCATACAGTTTTTTGTGTGAACAGTCTAGGAATGCAGATGAAACTATCCGTATTTTTCTAATAATGAAGGTAAAGTTCGACCAAGGAATGAACCGATTGAGTACTATTACAGTATTCAATCAGTAGGTCTATAATAGACCTGGTAATATGAAACTGAAACTATAAAGCGTTGGATGCCTCGTTTTTATTGCATTGGTGACTTTTGTAAAAAAAAACAGTTAGTAAAATCAATCAAAATATTTTATCATTCTCTTTCGAAATTCATCCATATATAATGTATATAGTTGTGTAACTGATTAGTTTACTTTGCGATTGAAGAATGTTTTTCTAGTTTTTTTAATTTTTTAATTTAATTCCCTTTTCCAATTAATTCTGTGAACTAGTGTTTCGCATTATTAATGATTTTAGTAGACTTGAGAGAAGGAATTGGAAAATTTCATGAAGGACTGACGAAGGAGGAGTTGAAAAACCACTGACTGATGTCTGTAACTCAGCGTATCCGAAAATACTGGAATTATATGATATTGATATTAATTTAGAGTTCAAAGGTATTCTTCCCAAAATTTATATTATGTTACGGTTCGAAATCTTCATGCACATAAATAGCTTATTGGCTGTGGTCCATTAGGAATAATTTCACCTAACGTTTCACCTACAACTGCGGTAGGCATCTTCAGAGGATTCTTGGTCTAAGATTGTACCTCGAACGCTGAATTTCTGACACTGACGTGTTCGAACCGGAAGTGTTATCTACATCCCGTTTAATGGAGGGAAAAGGTGTTGAGTTTACGAGCGCGATGTTGATTGGCCCATCGCTCCCGCTTCGTATCGGCTTGATCTTTGTTTTTTTTCTAAGGTCGGCAACCAGGCGCTATGTAACAAAGGGGTTTCTACTTTTCTATTTATGTTGTTTTTATGTTTATAAATTTCAATGGCATCCATGTTCAGCCTGGGATGGTAGGCGAAAGGTTAGGTGAAATTACCAATAAGCCCGGAAGAGTTTTTCAATTTTCATGCACACACTATCGTTTCTTCGAAAGAATTGTTTGATTATTGCAGGAATTACATCTCGTTGAGATACTTTGGTACAATTTATAAAATTCAATGGTTCCACTCATAGGTTTCCATATCAAAAGAATATAAAATATGTATAAAAAAAACATAATATAACACATTACAATATTAAATCAAAAACATAAAAAGTGTGAGCAGAGGTTAGTGACGTTGTACAAGAAATCTATATTTTGGTCAATTATTTAATATTAATTATGATTATTTATGTTCGATTGTCTCCTCTGCAATGCTGAATATACAACTAGTGCTCTCAAATTAATTCCATTTGAAAAGCATACTATCACAACGTCCCTAATCCGTTCTCATATGATTGCGAGCAGATCCTATTTTTCTGAGAACAGGAAGTCTAACACAAAGCATAGTAATCAGATCATCGTTGAAAAGAGTGCATGTTTTTTATTCAGATTGCATAATTGATTCAAGCAAGACAAGAATTCAATTTTAATCTAGGAAGCTCAGATATTTTCTGGAATATAGGAAAGAATTAGAAATTAATTAGGAAACGAATGGAATTTGTTCCATGAATTCAAGGTTGTAGTCTGTCGGCGAATACGAAGAAGAACAAGGTTTGAAAGAACTGATAAACAAGGAGTAGGTGAAGATCTGATAGTTCCAGTAACAATTAGGTTTTTCGCAAATTCTTAACTTGATTATAAAAAAAAAACATATATTTGTTTGTCAGCTAAAATTTGACGAGAAACTTTATTTGGCTATCGTAGACTTCATCATTGGCTTATGCTCTAGCTATAGTCATAGTCATTGCTGTACAAGTTTGGCCAAGTCCGCAAAAGCTCGTGAACTGTGATTGCTTTCTGAATTTTCTCAATCCATTAGAAAAAATTTACAATTTGGAAAACAATAAAACTCAGATTGATTACCAACTCATCATTGAATAGAAGAGTACCGTACCATGTCGAAAGGCAATCATTAACAGGAATCGAGAGATCATCCATCGGTCTATACAAACAACGAAATCACCCTTGCGTGTCCAACAGCTGATGTTCCAGAAACCAGATGCGTGCTTTATTATTTCTCGCCTTTTTGTTTACGAGGTGGATCCATCCCTCATGGGTATTTGTAATGTAAGGCATTTCCTTTCGGTCACAAGTTTTTGTGGGAGACGAATTCTAGGAACGGCAACCCCATTATTAAGAGTGCCTGCTAGTTGAGAAATTTTCAGATGTCGGATATGGGGGCTTCTCTTTACTAACAAGTTTTATGTTAGTTGGATTGACCCTTCAAATATTGAGTCATCCACGCTATGCACACAAATACAATGACAATTATACTGCGATCTTTATCTTGATGAGTTGCTTCGGTACATGGGCTTTTATAGTTAAGAAGATCTTGTGCAAATTTCAGAAGAATGCCAATAAGTATTTATCGTTTTGGTGAACAGGAAACTGGAAAGCTTATCTAAATCATTGTGTTTTAGATCTTTCAACGATTTCAAATATATATGCAAAGAAATGTTTATCAATGATTATGTTATCATGACGCAATCTGCTATCCCCAAAGAAGTGAATTCTCTAGAACAAAAAAAAAGAGGGAGAAATAAAATTGAATATTACGAATTCCATATATTGAGGACATTGAAAAATATGAAAATATTTAATATCGCATTTAATATCGCGCATATTGTATGGGATAGATCGAACAAAAATACTCATTTTCAGTATTTCTGGAAAAAACAAGATTGAGAAAAAACTAAAACGAAATCACATTTCAGAGTTTTTGAACTTCATACATATCATAAAATTTGTTCCTGAGTTTTCATAAATTTGCCATTTCTTCTCTTTTCAATTGAATTTGTGCGGAAAACCCAAAAACGTTCAGAAAATGCAGAATCCTCCTAGAATTAATTTAATTCGATACCCGTATAACCAGTCGGTGAAAAATATCAAGATCCTCTAAGGAGGAATCGAAGTCTTAGTCATTCGGTTACCGCCCTCCCAGAGAATCGGTTATAGATCGAGAATAATTCCATAAAAATTAGGTCCGCAAAACAGGTTTTTGTCAGCTGATATAGAGAGATCGCATTACGATAAACTCGACACTGCTAGCGTTCCAACGACGTTCACACAAAAATCGCAGGATTCAACATTTTTCGAGAACGCAAATTATGACTGGAATAGTTGTCCGGGAGATGGCGTTGAATTTTAGGCATCTTTCTCAAGCCGACAGTTGTTTATATTTTCCGATAGCTCAAATAAGTCTATGAGTGGGTTTCACAAAACTTTAATTGTGCGATTAAAAAAACCTCACGTGAATTCGAACCAATCGAATCACTCGTTTTGAAATTTCAACGAATCGCGGTGGTTCCAATTAATTTAACGATACAATCAAAGTTTTGTGAAACCGACCTTAATAGTATAAGCAAATGTCATCTGATTTACCCCTTAGTCTGGATATGAAAAGCCGCGAAAATGGCCAAGTAATATTCCAAATGATATGACGCATACGATAGTTTTGAAAGCTAGATTTCATTCAATAACTTTTGAAGTAGGTAAACTGAAATCTAAATGAAAAATAATATATTTAGAAAGTATTAATCAGATTACACTTAGTTAAACTTTTATTAGATGCAATAAAATGAAAGACTTTCTTAACTGGGTTCAATATTCATAAAAAATAATACTTAATAATAATAATAATAATAATATTTTATTGATCCTCTAATACATATGAATATAATATATATATATAATATAATATATATATATATATATATATATATATAATATAATATAATATAGTCTATTACGTTTCATAGTGGAGCAATAGAAATTCTTTCCTTTTCTGGTGCGAGTATTACATGAACTAACATAAACATATGAAACCTTCAAATTTCAATATTTTTCAAGGAAAATGAAGTGTGAAAAGTGAATATACTCAAAAGTTGAGAATGAAATCTTAACCACCATATTTTTTGTTCAAGTATATTCTGCCGGAACCCCCAATCTTTGGCGAAGAAAGAGTTTTTCTGTAGTTTCACCATTTAACAATCAATTTTAACCTTCATTTCGAAAGTTTTCAAATGAAAGCTTTTCTGTGTTTATTTACCAACTATAACTGTCTTTGGCACGAAATCAACAATTTTCGACTTACAACGCTTCTCCCGGAGTATAGCTATAAACCTGACTCAGTTAACGTCCCAACAAAATTCACACGAAGATAGCGCTTTCAACATTTTTCGACAACACAATTTACGAGCGGCATAGGCGAGTTGGAGGAACCGATATTGCGAAAAAAGCTGCGCATCGGTTTACAAAAACAATCGCACTAAACGGATGTTATTAATGGCCGACGCCGCTGTGCGTGGAAATGGATTCAAGAACGAAGTGTCAGGTACAAGAGTCACCGGATATAACTTGATGAATATTTTATTCCGAACACGAGATTGTATTGACATTCGAAAACACTCGGTAGGAATGCAGGAATGGGTTCTGAGGGTCAATTCGAAGCAACAAAACAAGCATCCGCTATTATAGGTGATCAGGATTAATTTTAGGACGTGATTCCAACAATCGTAATATTGAAAAAAAAAATTATAGCGACCAACATGAAATGGATATGAAGCCATTGAGAATTGAAGACCCTACAAAATTATCAGCAAGATGATTTGCAATTATTTTGTTTAATTTGGTAGACTTTAACTAGGCGGATTATATAAGAAATAAACGGATAAATCTACATCAACTTCACCTCGAAAAACACGAGTAGACATAAGAACAAGAGCCTCCTGCTGGGAAACAATTCCAAATGCATCAAACAAGCGAATTCCATTTGAATTCTGGATGTCACTGTTGAGTTTAAATATAACTGAGGAGAACACTTAAGGGCCTCCACTCTCAGTCATCCTTCTTATAATTATGCTCTACTAAGATGTAAGATGTGTGTGAAGTTGCTAGGTTTGTGCGTGTTGACCTTTTTTCTTAACTCAATGATGTTGCGGAAACCAAAAATGGGCCTGCCAAGCCCTTTTCGAAAAATTGGATTATACCGAATGGAATAATTAGTGCTATAGATGTACTGAGTTGTGCCGTTTGAATTTTTCCCAGCACTTTCATTTTCTCTTCTCACAAATGAATGGAAAAATATTTTCACGAAAATTCTTCAGATTTTCCGGAAGTTTAGATAATGAAAAAAAAAGTCAGACAGGCCCTTTTTTTCCAAAGAAAATATGTTCGAAAATTTATGCAACTCGTTAGCAAAGTTGTACTGTTGCAATTTTCGGGAATATCTTGCTAAACTAATCAACCTAAAATATGGAGAAAATGCTATATAACATGAAGAAATTAGAAAAAAGTTACCCAAGCAATTATTTTTTGACGAAAATTTTCAGAAAAAAATAACAAGTTTATCCCTCGGTTTATCCTCATATAGAGAAAATAGGAAAACTCAGTAGATTGTAGAAAAATCAGCACACCAACAGCGTGTGAAGGTAGTCCATCACTTATGGATTTTCGAAATTTTTTTGTGCAATATTGTGCTGCCGGAATTGTTTTTTCATTACATACGGTTCTCGGGATATTTCACGAAATGTGTTGTACGAAGCATGTGTTCCCATCAATCGTTTCAGATTTCTCAGCATCATCGATATCATTGATTTATGAGAAACGCATGTTGAATATTCATTCACACTGTGATGAAAATTATAGTGATGTTCCTTCTGAACGAGTGGTAATCTGATGCAGATTCTCTTTTCTCTACGCCGTCCGATTATATTTCTGCCGTTACATGTCAATTTCACCTCACTGATTAGCATTGACGGTTCAGAATCTGGCAGTTTCGATTTCTGCGATTGTGTCATAGACTGGAAGAAATGAAGATGATAATTCGATGCAATTTTATGGATTCAACATTCGACGAGAAAATCGTTGAATGGGTAATAAAAAACGATTGACATACGTGGAAATGATCGCGACTATGGCAATAAACCATATTTGGCGAGAAATTGGCAACAGTGTAACTCTGAGTGAAAACCATAGATATACCGGTCACATCACTTTCGTCCCCTTACAACATAAAAAAGCGATGAAATGTTTCAGTGCGTTTTATAGCAGATGGAATTTCATTCGTATGGAAATGAACACAAGAAATTGGAATGTTGGATGTGATATGATGTATTTTCTGTAATTTTTTATTCTCACGGAGATAACACTTATAGTTCAGTAACTTTCACAAAAAGAGTCGGTTGCGTTCGAAATTTGACATATTTCACCTAAGACTGAAAGGGGAAACTTATTAAAACATTTTTGGATTATAAATCCTATGTCACCCATTCTACATAAAGGTCTAAGTACTTAATTACGTAGGTATGTATTTCTCGCACTAATTGACTTTTATATGAACTGATTGAAGGGACTCTTTATTCACTTCTTTGCTTGAAAAAAGGAAAGAATTCGGGGTTTAAATATACCTATTTCTTCTTGCCTTGAAAGAAAATTAAATCATTGACCTATATTATGGAGCTGCTTCAGAAGAATTTATGTTGCTTAAGCACTCGCAAAAAATTGAAGAAGTTGCAATATCGGTTGCTGATTAATATCAAGAATTTATTCGAAAAAATAAAACCAAAGATAAAATGCATTTGAAACAATGGTAGAGAATGGGTCTCTCAAATTAATTAGAGGGTGAATGCCCCAACAAATATATTCTTTCATTAACAGAAGTAAAAATAGTTGAAACTAACAATCGACATTACAAATGCTTGAAAGTAATTTTGGCTGTTGTTGGCCACTTTGTATTTATCATCCATTGATTTTTAAAGTGATGCCCATCCTCTTTAATTTTTCCAATTATTTTACGCATAATCAATACTAAAGAGTTTAGTTTTCAGATTATAGTTCAAATTTGTCATTGCAGATCTTGTCTGAAAATGAAATACTACTACCACTACCATAATTTTGGTAGTAACAATGAAAGAAAATTCTTTGTGATCCCCTTCACTCACAATCTTCCTGACTAGGGAAACGTGAACCTTGAATAAAGTTAAAGTTCTTCAGATTCAGAAACATAATATAAATTTACTTTTATCGAATGTTTGACACCACCTGATAAGCAAACACTTTCGGCTTTTTTGCAGCGTAAACAAATAGGATGTGGCGAATGGTTTTGGCAAGTCTGAAAATTATTCCATGGCCAACCGACTGCTTTTATGTAAGTGAATGGACTATTAAATGGTGTATCTGAGGATCTATGTAAGTGACAAATCATAATAGTTTCCTTCCTAGGCGTTGTGAGGTGCTAACCCTCCTCCCAATGATTAGAAGAAATATGAAAAAATTCAAACTAACAAAAAAAAATTGTAATATTTTCTTCATTGGTGAGGTTAAAACCCCCATGGCCCTATGACTCAACCTTGTTAAGCCAATGGTTTTCTTGTTGAAGATTCTCCATGGACTAAGATCATTTAACGAAAAATTAATTCATCGCAATGGTTATTCCTTTTCATGTTTTGATGTTATTGGAGTTTATGAAATACGTTATAAATACTGAAGTAGTCAAAATAAACTGCATGGAACGATATAATTGACTCGTTCACTTCTACGTGAGTTTGTTCTAGACATCAAACAAATAATGATTACTCATTTCAAAAGATAAGCATGGCGGAGATTCTGCAAAGTGATTAATTTTTATGGACAAAAACACTTTCGTTTTTGGGTAGACCGTAAAATTGTGTCTATTCAACTTATCGTAAATGAATATTATTTCCTAAATTCTCTAGTAAAATAATTTTTTTCGGTGCGATTTATTTTTGTACCATTACTTTTATTTTATATTTTGATTAAGTTTTCAAGCTATATCAAAAATAGAACTCTTATTCAACCTAATTTAACCTGAAGTAAAACGAATCTCTTAATATAAAAAAGAAGAGTATTCGAAATTTTTTTCAAGTGAAATTTAACACCCTGTATATCCGAAACGCAGTCTGTTTATCCTTTAATTCATTTAGGGTCCGTATTAAAATTTATTTAAGGAAATCACATCAGCGAAATTTAAAAAAATTCATTCTTCGGCTGAATGCAACTCCGTCCAAAAGTTTTGCAAAATTCAGTTTCTGCTACATTTTTTTGAAGGTTCAGGCGGTAGATTCAATGCTCGGAAAAGCTTCAGTGGCATGTTTCCAGTTTAAATTGACTCTTTTTCTCTAGGCTGATTCGAAAAAAAATGTTTACGAAAAAAGTATTTTTTATGAACGCAAGGATCTATAAAATATATGTACAAGTTAACGACTCACCCTGTATAAGGAAAGACACCCAGCAGGAAGCGACTTTATTTTATACTTTGTATTCATTTTTTCCAAATCGATATTGCAGAAAATTCGACCCACACAGTATCAATTTTGTACGAATCCGTTCATTAGTTTTTGAGATTTGATGATTATATAGACAAACAATATATAGACAACAATTATATAGACAAACAATACAATGAATTCAGGTATAACATGTATAGGTTATGCATGTATATGGTAGGTACATAATGAGGATATGTGAAGAGTTTTGACTATCCTCAATTGTGACGGTATGCACAAACAATAGCCATAAACCGAGGAACAATTCATCGGTAGAGAAAAGAGGACTTGAAACCATGAACTTTTCAGAACGCAAACTAATCGGTGGAACCGAGGGTGAAACTAACCAACTGACGACATGTTTTCAAAATGAACCAGAATTCCGACAATTGAAAAATAATGATGGAACCTACTTGGAAATATTCGACATTAGACCAGGTGAATGACGAAAAAATTATTCCGAGACGAATGAAAAATTCGGTTAAATCATACAACTTGAATCATCAATTTGATATTTCTCTAGGAGGTTATGACGGAGGCAATCCTCTTAGATTTTATTGAATTAGCAGGACGAACGGTATCTTGGTCAATTTAAGATAACCTCAATTGGCCTAATTGATGATATCTGCACGTAATTGCAGCCGTCACTTTCCCGATTTTTCCACTTACTTGGTTGACTTCGGTCAGCAAGGAGGTCTGGCTCTGGTTCATCATACTGTTAATTTCATTATTGTTGTTCACGTTATTGGGGCCGCTGATTGAGCTATTGCTGGGGGTGGGCGTCAGAGTGGGCTCGCGATGTTGCTGTTTGGGCGAAATCCTGGCAGGGAAGCTCAGCGTCTTCGTCCAGTGGGTCAGGCTGCGGACCATGGTAACACTCGGGGGACTATTCGGGGTCGCGTTGTTTTCGCGGACGTGTGATGGTACCGGTACGCGAGGTGGGCAACTTACTGACTGAATGAAACGAACCCAACGACAGGCGAGGCATTGCTCATTTCAAACGTCCTTTCAATGGCCTTTCTCCTACCATCCGGGTCTTGAACAGCTGTTTGTGACAGCCGGTTAGAGATGGCGACGGAGTGGACGAGACGATCCTCGATATATCCATCGTCTTCCCTCATACAGGGAGTTTTGTCATTTTTTCATAGATTCGGCAAAAAATATTTGAAACACTCCCTTCTGAGTAACAAGAGCGTTAACATTGGTTCGAATTGTGTTTTCTTTCGGAGAAGAGAAATCATGACCGCAGGTCTATGCAGAATGTCGGCAGAATCGTATCAAAAGAAGAATTACAAAAAAATTCCAAGGTTGTTAGTATGTCGGAAAACTTTAACTGTTTATTTCGGTGAATAGTGTGGAAGAACTCACAGTGCAAAATTTCTATCTTCTGCGTTTCAGTTTCATAAGGAAAATTGATATTTTCGAAAAATAATCAATTTTTGCATAAATTTCTGTGATTCCTTTATCAGCCTTAGAAAAGGGTGTTTTTTGAGAATTCTGTATTTTTAAGAACTGTGATGGGATTTTTACACCCAGTCGCTGAAAAAAACATGAATTTTTTCATAAGAGCATTACAAGAAGTTGAAAATATTTTGCTTGCTTTTGTTTCAGAATCTGGGAGTGAAACTCTGAAAGGTTTCAGAAAATTGAAATTAGGGACAATTGTCAAATTCATTTTTACGAAGTTCAGAGTGAATCAACATTGGGATACATACAAGTTATAAGGTATGAACGAATCTATACTTCCTAAAATTCTCTGATTCTTAATTCTTCTATGGCTTCTTCAAAAAAAAATCCACGTCTCCTAAATTTTTCGAATTCAGTTGATTGCGGATGATATATAAAATCGAAACGTTACTTGTTTCCATTTTTTCATACTCATTTCCATTTCCCCCTTAAAAATTAGTCGAAGAATTTAAGAACCAAAAAAAGTTCAAGAAAATGCAGAATTCTGTCGGCATGAATTTCAATCGATATCCCATCGGATCGTAATGTTCGTATTTTATAACAAATTTAATAATTCTTTTGTTAGTTGTGGACCATGATGCAATATCACAGTTTGAGGACTCTGAAGCTGGATGTCTGATCAACTTTCGGAATTCACGAGCCGGCTCTATTATGAATAACCTTTCATTTAAGATATTTCATCGATGTTCCCATTCTATCCCATCTTTTATCTTTCAAAACAATTTTTGGTGAATTTGAAATTTCCGTTATTTTTATTTGTCACAATTGAAGCTTCTTGATGAGAATTATTCTTTTTCAATCAATCCACCTCCATTTCATCTTCGAGTTAATACTTCACAAAAAATATTCCTGAATGAATGCATAAGCACCCACCTATTAAATTAATTATATGGAACCCAATTACTGAAGATCAAAACAACACCTACGTCTCTAGACAGTATCTAGGTAGAATGCCCATGAGAGGTAGAAAACCATTCTTGTTCTGACAAGATGAGAAAAGGACTCGGCAAGCTGGATTTCTTCGTTTTTTCATCCTACTTGCTCGATTCGCGATACGTCTCGTAATAATTATAATATTTCTACCCGATCTAGATATTCTTTGTGTGGCATTATATTATTATTGTTTGTAGGTATCCCCCGATTTGATTATTCCTTTCGTCGAGTTGTTTTTTGGTTATACTTCTATTTGTTGTTATCCTAGTATAGTATATGGATAGCGATCAAGAATTCAGAAATATAATACCTTATAAATGACACAGCTTTTTGGTTTATTATATTATCTACAGGGTGTCCGGGGAATAACTGTACATACTCTTACCAGAGTTAGAGTTGGACAATGTGATTACTGATTGACTTTAAAAAATTAATTTCTGGATTTCCCTAGAAAGCTACAGGGTGATTTTCCAACTTCATGGAAATACTTAGACCATCATAAAATCCAAACTTATTGACGGATATTATTGAAACTTCGGAGGTTATTGGCACATGCTAAGGTCGAGTCAGAAAGATATCAATTATTTCATTATTCCAGGGCGGGACTCATTAGTCTTCATTTTAAGTTTTCGGGGTGAAACAAACACTTTGTATTTCGAATTACAAATAATTGATTCGCAGTTTAGAAAGAGGCTGAATTGTGCTTAAATTTGTGATATCGCTTAAAGTTGTCACATCAACAATTACTTTTTTATGAATTTTTGAGTTTGGATAAAGTTCGAAAAATTGAATTTTTCACCATGAAGAGAACTGAAAATCTCATGTTTGAATATAAAATGCGGAAGTATTAGTAGAAAATTTTCAGAAGAGTTCAGAGATTTAATAAGCACATTCCATAACGAAATAATAACAAATGAAAGAAACTAAAATACAGTAAAAAATACCTAATAAAAATGAAAAATAGGAACGAGTGAATTGCTGAGTCAACGTTATTTCAGAAGTGGTTCGAAATGAAAACCATTAGCTTGTATACATTTATCTTGCCGAATGTTCAAATTGGATACAGTCTTGCGAATCATATCGCCATTTTTTCTTGAATATCGCTTCTGTTCATCAGCTGTTCTCTTGACTGGATTTCTTCAGAATACACCATATCCTTTAATTTTCCCCATAAAAAATAATCTAGCGGGTTGAAATCTGGAGATACTCCACGATTCATTAATTCAGTTAGAGGGTTTTACATTGGAAGAAGTGTCACTTTGGTGTGTCTCTTTGTTGTCGAACACCCGGTATACATACGAATAATTTTGAAATATGCTTATGTATACCCTATACACTTCACCAATTTTTTTTTCGAAATATACTTTCATTTACTCCATCGCAATGAGATCCTCGACTGGGGTGGCCACCCAGTATATCAACAAATTATTGTAGTCTTCCTCACCTTCAGTAACTTTTTTAAGGAAATTTATCATTTATTTTTGACCTCTACAAGATAACTAAGTCCTGTTCAGGTAAATAAATTCAATTTTTCGAACCTTATCCAAATTCAAAAATTCATAAAAAAATTATTGTTGATGTGACAACTTTAAGCGATACCACAAATTGAAGCATAATTCAGCTTCTTTCTAAAAAGAAATTCAAATATTTGTAATTCGAAATACAAAGTGTTTGTTTTACCCTGAACACTTTGAATGAAGATTAATGAGCCCGGCCCTGGAATAATGAAATAATTGATATCTTTCTGACACGACCTCAGCATGTGCCAATAACCTCTTAAGTTTCAATAATATCCGTCAATAAGTTTGGATTTCATGATGGTCTGAGTATTTCCATGAAGTTGGAAAATCACCCTGTAGCTTTCTAGGGAAATCCGGAAATTAAATTTTTATAGTCAATCAGTAATCACCTAGTCCACCTCTATCTCTGGTAAGAGTATGTACAGTTATTCCCCGGACACCCTGTATATAAAATTTCTTCCTGTTTGTGCACCTCATTGCTCAGATTTGTGGATTCGTTTGAAATGTAACGTGCATGCATTTTTTGACTTTCGAAAATGATTAATAATGATACTCACCAATGAAGAATTAATGTATCTATCATCTATCTACGATGAAGTTCGATAGTTATTTGAATGAAACTATAAGCATGTTGTTCATATACAGAATATACCTACCTATCGTCCTGAGTCCTGATGTCCAATATGTTGGACATCGAGATTTTTTTATTTATCTGTTAATGAGTTAATGTAATGAATTTACGGCAGTAAATCTTTCGATCCAACGTATTGGATGAATGAATGAACGGCTTGGGTTTGCAGCTGTTTCGCTGCTATGTTGCAGTCTGTTGTTATTTGATTATGAAGTTTGTGTTCATGATGGCGCCATTTACCAACCGTAGCAAGTAAATTGAAAAATGCTGAGAAATGTAAAAATCCAAGGCGTGAATTCGAAACCAAATTTTATTGTGAAAAAGTACCCTATTTTCGTGCTTGACAGGCAAAAATAATGGCGTTAGAAACTTTCATTCACGATTTATTTGTAATGATGGTCATCTTATTGAACATATTTTTTTTTTGTTTTTTCCGTTGAGTATAATTTTTTGAAAAATTTGTATGACGTTTTCAGTGTTTAATGAACAAAAATTGCCAGATGCAATCTTTATATCACATTCAATATGATGTCGGGACTCAGGAGGATAGGAAAGTATGTGTCTTGAATTTTGGGACACAGGGAGATAAAATTCTGAAAAATAATCAGTGTTTTAATAATGAATGAGATAATATTGTAAAATAAAATTTGGCACGGCTCTTCTTAGCATCAATTTGAATTTTGCCATATACCTACAAAAAGTTTCATTTTCTGTACTAGTGGCATCAGTACGTGTTTTGCATATTGCATATGTTTGAAAAACAAATACTACGCCACTGCTTTCTCTTGAAATAACAAATATTTTGAGAAACTCATTCATTTTTCATACGACGCATGGTTTTTTGTTAAAAAAAACAACAACGTTTTACTTCGGAATCAATTCCTCAGAAATCTGATGCGGTGTAGAAATGTTTGTTCTTTGACTGAAAGCAAATTAAGAGATCAGATTTGTTCCAAAATGAATGAGAATCCAAAAAAATATGTTTTTTTGTCAGATGCTCAGTTTATGATTAGAATATACTTACTGACAAAGAAACTGCTACACCCACAAGAAGCTGTTTAAATTTTAAGTCTTTTTTGGTAGAAAAAAGATAGTATAACAAGGAGTAAATGATTAAAATTTGCAGAAAAATAAGGAGTGTTTACAATTTTTTTTTATTTGTTAATAATTTGTTTGTCCATCGCGGTTGTCTATACATTCCCCAACAAGTCTTGCAAGAAGATGGTCTTTTTCTTCTTGAGGGATACTCTGCCGTGTTAATTGATATGCCATATCATGCATTGCTTTTTCATTTTAATTCAATTAAAATTGTCTTCAAAGTCAAATATCTCAAAAGTGCTTTTTTGCAGATACGCCCTTTCCAATTAAAACGGCAGTACTTTCCCAAGCTACCTGTACTTTATATCTTAGAGCCTCCAAAGTCCGTGGGGACTGGGGTAAATTTCCAAGCCTTCTACCCATGATGTCCCAAATATTCTCTATGGACGGGAGATCGTGGGATCTGGGCGGCCATGGCAAAAAGATGCACATGGGTTGCTTCAAAAAATTTCAAACTAACTCTGGTAACATGTGGTCGAGCAATATCTTGCTGAAATATTGTATTCTCGAACCGATTAAGGTAAGGCAGAACATATGGCTGCACTACTGCTTGAAGGTAACGCAGCGCTGTCATGTTTCCTCGAATAAAGACTAAAGCACAGTTCCAACTACAGCAGGGCGACCTCATCCGCCAACTCGGCCCTACGGAAGAGTGGCGTTACTTGGGAGTCAATATAAGCCCACAGGGACTGAGGAAGGACAGCCCCACAATGGAGGTGGAACTCCTAAGACTGTCACGAGCTCCACTAAGCCGCAGCGACGACTTAAGATCTTGTGTTGTTTCTTGGTGCCCAGATATTACCATTCGCTGGTTCTATCTGGATGCACTATGAAGGCCTGAGGCAGCTGGACCTTCAGATAAGGGCGGCAGTGAGGCGTGGGAGGGATTGCCCAAAGATACGCCACTTGGGTAATTTCACGGCTCTGTGAAAAATGGTAGACTCGGTATTCCCGCATTCACCATCACTATCCCAGGAATATTAAGGGATAGACTGACGCGCCTGAAGGACTAATCATCAAGGGCAGTCAGATCTGTCTCTGTGAGTCCATCACAATAAGATCGGGTGGACCGAAAAGGTCCTGATAATCGACGGTGACAGGATCTTTTCTGCAGAACAGCGCAGAAAATACTGGGCAACGAGGCTTTATGCCTCAAACGACGGTTATAAGCTGAGGGAGAGTGAGAAGGTCACCGCTTCCACTCGGTGGATTGCTGCTGGCAGCATGTTCATACCCGGAAGGGACTATCGCCAATATCAAGTGCATGTCAACAGTCTACCCACCCGAGTCCTAACTTCTAGAGGACGCATCAATGAACTATTAACACATCTGTATTAATAGTTCGTTGTTCCGTACTCATGGAGCAAGAATCCTGAGACACGATTCCGTGTTCAAGACACTCTCTGGCTGCTTCAAGAACAAGGGCCTGTCGGTGTTTACCGAGCCGCGGCTGCGCACAACTGTGGCCGTTCGTAAACCCGATCTGATCGTCGTAGGGAAAGGTGACGTATGGGTTATTGACACTCCGGTCCTGTCAGGCACTCCACCGCTTGATCTCAACCACACTTTGAAGGTCGGCAAATATAACATCGATCCTACTAAGGACGAAGTGGCCAGGTTTACCTGTAGACCGGCCTCCACTGTGAGAGTAATGTCATGCACCATCTCCTGGCGTGTATGGTCACAACAGTCAGCTAACATCTTGACTGACGATCTGGGAGCACCAACCGGGCTTCTCAGTGGAATCACCACGAGAGTCCTGCAAGGTTCCTCAACAAACTGGAACCGATGGAACCAAATTACAACTAGAGTTCCAAGGCTGAGGATTGGTGTCAGGTGAGGTGTTTGCGGGGGCAAACTACCCCAGGGCAACCTGCGCCCAGTACATCGTAATTCGGTTGCAGGTAATAAAACCGTGCTCACTCCCCGTGGGGAGTGGAAACAGAGTGGTTTTTAGTGGGTAGGCCCCTCATGGACTCAAGGGGAGAGTCACCACACACCACTCCAAGAAGCGGGGTGTTGTCCGTAAGATGGATTTTCTCCTATCTAATAAAAAAAATGACCTTCTTGCATGTGCAATAGCACCCCATACCATAACGCCTACTGTCCGGTGTACATGACGCTCAACATCAAAATGAGGTTCACGTCTTTCTCCCCGACGTCGTCTAACCCTTCTTCGGCCATCATGTGAACGCAAGGAGAATCGAGATTCATCAGAAAAGATGACCTAATGCCATTCCACATTCCAATATTGACGATCTCTGCACCACTGTACTCGTTGCCGGCGATACTCAACCGTAAAGGTAACACAATATGGGGTCGATAATGCTGCAGTCCAAAAGACTTTATACGGCGGTAAACCGTTCGGACAGCTACAGGATGACCTTGTTCTCTCAACCACTCATCAGCCAAAGATCGAGTTGTTGCAAATCGGTTTCTAATGGCCGTCGATTTCGAACATCATTTGTGTCACTTCTTCTTCGCTTGTGTGCATTCTCAAAACACGCTTGACAAAATCTCGTAACAGTACTTGGATTTCTGTTCATACGTTTCGCGTACACGTGCACTATGCATTTCAAGAACAACTAAACACTTACTTTGGATCTCCTCGAACAGCCAGTTTTTTGTAAAATTTAAAAAAAACGACAAAAATATTCAAGTGACAAAAAATGTTTACTTACATGAAGAAACCTTCACGATTTTTCTCCAAATTCAAATACTTTGCGCCCTGCTATACTATCTATGTTTTTCCAGCAAAAAATTTACAATTTCAACAACTCCTTCTGGTTGTTGCGGTTTCTTTGTCACTCAGTATAGTTTTCAAAATTGTATCTCGACATTGATACTTTTTCTTTTCAAAGATCGCACATCACATAATGAAGTAATATTTACAAACATATTACACATCATTTTTCACCATGTAATTTCATGGCTTGTGAAAGGCTATATAAACATATAAACAAACAAAATATTAACATATTTATGAAAAATGAACCGAAAAGAATTATCTATATCTACAGGGTCTTTCACGAGGAACCTCACCCATATTTATACGGGAAACTACTGAACGTATTTTCATGAAATTCAGCACTTATAAGTATTTCACGATGCTGATGAAATCTAAAATATTTTCAAGGCATGAGCACCTCCGGTTTTTCCGGAAATGACGTCAACTTCCGTTTTTCAAATAAGAACACCATTTTTTTATTGCAGAAATAAATTCCTTAGAAAATTTCAAGTTATTTTGATGTAACATTTTTCAGTTTTGGTTGAAAAATTCTCTCTGAGCGGGAAAATTCGAAAAAAAAATCGAAAATAGAGCTCCGCTGAAACAAGAATAACTTCGAGGTTTTTGGATGGAAAATTTTCAATTTTGGGATTTTTCAAGATGTAAGATTGATGTATCCACTTTAAAAATCGAAATCGCGATTCATGATACAGGGGGTGAAAAAATCGCTTTCAAAGTTAGGGATGACAAAATCGTGAAAAATCAATTTTTTCAAATTAGAACCCCATTTTTTTATGGCAGATATTGAATCTACGTTAAAAATAATGTGAGTGTATGCATCACACCCTTGCCCTAAAGTGGATATTTTCTGAGTTATTCACAAAAAACTGTTTTTCGTCTTGAATTTTCAGCTATTTCTTTTCCCTTCACGCCAAAAAGATGAAATTTTCAGGAACTGTTATTTGAACCATGCTGTAGATTTTTCACCCCTTCTTGAAACCGACTTCAAGTTACTATTAGGAGAACCATGGCAAACTCTCGCAGTTATAACTAGAGAAGATGCTCAAAGTTTTGACCGTTAATTTCTAGACATTTATTTATACGTCTCAGGAATGCTTCGTGCGTTGCTCTTCTTATTTCATCGGGAGGAAGAGATCTGCAAAAGTGTTTAAAAACCAAATTGAGTTTCAAAACCATGAATCTAAAAATCTAAAAAACCTGAACGCATTTCTGACTCGTTCTATGCAGTCCTCTTTATCAGTCAAGGGAGTTGAGTAGACAATATTTTTTATCCTACCCCAAACATAATAGTCTAAAGGAGTTTAATCGGGAGAACGTGTTGGCCAAAGATGTGGACCATTGTTCGCCAACCATCGATATTCAAATAGCCTGTAGAGGATATTTGACACATTGACTGAATTGTGTGGAGGCGCGCCATCTTGTTGATACCATAAGTCATTATGGTTCTGTACTAGCGGCTCAATTATTTGAGTCAATATGTCAGAATATCTATCTCCTAAGGGAGAACATTTTTTAAATAATGCAAACATGTGTAGTGTTCTATCTTACCAGTTAAAGTCCCATCATAAATGTGAACATCGAGAATTGCATTATTTTTGATGGCGCAAAAAACATTGAAACTCCAGGTCTCTTGAAAGTTCCATTGTCTGAAGTGGTGGTTGTTCTCTTCATCCCAATAATGACTGTTATGCCTATTGAAAGAACCATTCTTTGTGAATTTAGATTCATCTGTCCAAATTATACAGTCCAAAAAGTTTTCATTCTCTTGAAATCGAATCATCATAGCTTCGCAAAACTATGTTCTCCTGACGAAATCAGATTCCTTCAAATGCTGTACCCTATTGAATTTATATGGGTGCATTTTATGTTTTTTTAATATTCTCCAAACACTCGATTGAGATAATCCCAGATCAATCTCGGCATCTTTGAGAGAATTTTGAGGATTCACACGAAAATATGCAAGAACTGTAATTTCGTTGTTTTCATCTTCTACTACACTTTTTTCTCTGTGTATAGTTTTCTTAACGAAAGATCCGACATTTCTCAAGTTTGTCATGGTTCTGTTAATGGTATCTCTCGTTGGTCTGGGTCGGTCAGGAAACCTCTCAATGAACAGTCGAATTGTTCTATCTACAACTTTATTACATTTTCCATTAAGTAGAATGAGATTTAAATAATCTTCATTGGTAAAATTAGGCATAGTGATCGATTTTATAACTTAATACGAATTATCACCAAATTAATAGTAAACACAAAATGCTACTGAATAAAGAGGAATTTGGCAGATGTAATTAATGATATCTATCATTAAAAAAAAAGAATGTAAAACATGGTAAGTTTTTGCATATGGTTCATAAGGAATTATTTATTTATCACTGGAGAGAAAACCGATGGCCGATTAGTTGAAATAAAGAGGTTTCCGATACAAATTCGAATCAAAATTCGCCATCTATTTAGGAACAACCTGTAACTTTTTTCTCTTGCATATTAGGGTAGTAAAATCTAAAACATGGTTTAAGTAACAGTTCCTGAAAATTTCATCTTTTTGGCGTGAAGGGAAAAGAAATAGCTGAATATTCAAGACGAAAAACAGTTTTTTGTGAATAACTCAGAAAATATCCACTTTAGGGCAAGGGTGTGATGCATACACTCACATTATTTTTTAACGTAGATTCAATATCTGCCATAAAAAAATGGGGTTATAATTTGAAAAAATTGATTTTTCACGATTTTGTCATCCCTAACTTTGAAAGCGATTTTTTCACCCCCTGTATCATGAATCGCGATTTCGATTTTTAAAGTGGATACATCAATCTTACATCTTGAAAAATCCCAAAAATGAAAATTTTCCATACAAAAACCTCGAAGTTATTCTTGTTTCAGCGGAGCTCTATTTTCGATTTTTTTTTCGAATTTTCCCGCTCAGAGAGAAGTTTCCAACCAAAACTGAAAAATGTTACATCAAAATAACTTGAAATTTCCTAAGGAATCTATTTCTGCAATAAAAAAATGGTGTTCTAATTTGAAAAACGGAAGTTGACGTCATTTCCGGAAAAACCGGAGGTGCTCATGCCTTGAAAATATTTTAGATTTCATCAGCATCGTGAAATACTTATAAGTGCTGAATTTCATGAAAATACGTTCAGTAGTTTCCCGTATAAATATGGGTGAGGTTCCTCGTGAAAGACCCTGTATACTATTTATTATAAATGTGAATGTCCGTGTGTTTGTTTGTCCTCTATGGACTCAGGAACCAGACGACCGATTTCGATGAAACTTTCACTATGATGTAGAGAATTTATTTTGGGAGGTTTTCATGTAGAGTTTATTTCTATATCATGAAAAAATGAGAAAAAATATCGAGTTTTCATGAAAAAGTCGGTAGTTAACTCGGTATTTTCAGGGTTTTACGACCGACGCTGGGTAAACTATAAGAGAAAGGAAAACATCGTAAGGGGCAATTTTGTAGTGCTCAAAAAGTTCTATGAAAAAGTGCCCGACTGCTAAGGACAACCCACGATAACCATTTTTATCATTTTCAATTCAATTCAAAATAATGTTCCATTTGAAGAGGGCTGTCGACTGACATGGAATGAATTCATATAAAGATGAATATGAAAAATGCTTTTACAGAGCTAGAAATTATTGAATCTACGCTAGATCGCATTGTCAAGTAGTCACGTATCTGCTTCTTCTTCGATCCGAGGTTATGAATGTGAGGTTGCGATGGACCTATCAGTACCGTTTTGAATTGAATTATCACGCGAGCGAAGCCGCGGGATTGAGCTTGATACTTATATATTACAACACAAATATCATGAACACAAAAGAACTCAAAAATTATCCGTCCAAAATATATAAATAGTTTTTTCAAAGAGGAGACATTTCACTATCCTACTGAAAACAGCCAAACTCAGTTTCTTTCATCATTCTTCTGGTAGTTTTTAGGGAAACCGCCCTGTGTGTTGCTGAAAGTAAATTTTGAAAAAACGGTCTGAGGTAGCTTTTTTTAATAAATTAGCATGTGTTCGAGGAAGATCGTGTATAATAGTTCGTTAAAACAGCAATTACCATAGATTGTGTGAATTTTAGAACGTCAACACTCTGAAATCCACCTTTTTTTAATAGTAGCCATCAATCGAAAAAATAAGACTCTTGTACTTGTGTTATTTGAATTATCGCTAATAAGTAGAAGAAAACGAATTAAAATTTCACATCATTTGAGTTATGAAACATGCCGTATATAAAAGTGAAACGACAAGAAGACAAACCTCCGAAAGTGGTACAACGTCAGAAAGTAGCTTCATTTATAATTCATATTATCTTTCGTCGTGGACGAATAGGTTTCTTTGCATTTGCGAAAAAACGAATGAGTTATCTCTAGAGAACTCGCTCTATCTGAGCAAACAAGGTATGACGCCAATGAAGTTCTTTCTGAGTTTCATTAGAAACTTTACGTGGCTTTTAATTGCCTTGAAAGTGCAACGAGATAGTTATAAATACCATTCGTTAGTTATCTAACTGTAAATATTGCAATTATCCTTTCCAGTTTCATTCTTAGACGTTCCTCTAGTTACGAGGATCTAACATGCAGACAGACGTCTCGATTATTGGCGTCGAACATTAACGATCCAGACTCGTCTTTCTTTTCAGGACACCACCTTGTAATCACCATATTTTGCTCTTGATCGCTTTTCCGTTGGCTTCCTTACGGATGTAAGCATATAAACAACTGAGTGGAGATACGGTTCAATTTCATTTGGGGTTTTCACCTAAACAGGCCTTGAAAGTCCAGTCGCTGCTTAATTTCTCCTCACAAAAAGTAACTAGAAATAAATGTGGGACAATCATAGATGATATATAAATATAATCTGGAAAAATATGTATAATTTTCTCAAGGCGACTCTATGTGTATAATTACTAAATTATATAGATCATTAGGTAGTAGCTTAGCTATAATTGTTCGAAATCGAAATAAAACTGTATCACAGTAGAAAACTACAAATTGAATTATATTCTGATAGGTTGAATGTGATTCAGCAAACCAGCAACAGAATATTCACTCATCCAGAATATCGAAAATTAGAATTGAGATATATGCCTCTTTTTCAGTGTGCTTCTCTTCTTCTATCTCTTTCTCACTTCAACCTCCAGGTCATAACGAATGTTTTTTTGGAAATAAGGGTGGAGTTATACAATTATGATCCAACCAAAAACATTTTTATGTAAAATATTGCCAAGACGAGGCCGTAGAGCCAAGCTGCTAACTCTATACTCTTCATCTTCACAAATCCTTATGTCACAAACTCTATGCCTTGGTCGAAATGAGTGACTTGGCCGTTTCTCTTTAGCCACGTGAGCGTAAGGCGAAAAATTCATTCGCTGTTCATAACTTTCTGTTATACAATAGTTCTTATAAGAAAAAGAAAATTCTTTGCCTTTACGAAGGCACATCGAGAACATTTTTGAAACATAGATGAATTCAAAATAGTAATCATCGAAATGAATACCATTTTCAATTCCCAGGCTCAGAGATCTTTTATCATGAGGTTGGAGAAATGATATTAGATTTTGTCACTGAGATGAGAGATATACCGGTTTCGGCCTTGTTGAGCCTCATCAGTATCCCGCACATCTCAGGACAAAATCCACATAAAAAACTTCAGAATTAATAGCAATTGGTTGTGAAGTATTGAGTAAAATATTACAAAGTAATAAGGTGGTGACATCCAATTGCGTCAAAATGAAGTTTCACATCTCCAATCAAATGCAAAAAAAGAAATCTGTACTTCCTCTTTCACTGAATGAGATTTTAGCAGTGGCTCTATTCAGGGCCCTCTTGCTAGTTTCTCAAAGTGATGGAAACGCCCAATTCTTTTTGTGACTGTGAAGCCTGATGGTTTTAAGAAAAAGAAAATTCTTTGCCTTTACGAAGGCACATCGAGAACATTTTTGAAACATAGATGAATTCAAAATAGTAATCATCGAAATGAATACCATTTTCAATTCCCAGGCTTAGAGATCTTTTATCATGAGGTTGGAGAAATGATATGAGATGTGCGGGATACTGATGAGGCTCTACAAGGCCGAAACCGGTATATCTCTCATCTCAGTGACAAAATCTAATATCATTTCTCCAACCTCATGATAAAAGATCTCTGAGCCTGGGAATTGAAAATGGTATTCATTTCGATGATTACTATTTTGAATTCATCTATGTTTCAAAAATGTTCTCGATGTGCCTTCGTAAAGGCAAAGAATTTTCTTTTTCTTAAAAACATCAGGCTTCACAGTCACAAAAAGAATTGGGCGTTTCCATCACTTTGAGAAACTAGCAAGCGGGCCCTGAATAGAGCCACTGCTAAAATCTCATTCAGTGAAAGAGGAAGTACAGATTTCTTTTTTTGCATTTGATTGGAGATGTGAAACTTCATTTTGACGCAATTGGATGTCACCACCTTATTACTTTGTAATATTTTACTCATTACTTCACAACCAATTGCTATTAATTCTGAAGTTTTTTATGTGGATTTTGTCCTGAGATGTGCGGGATACTGATGAGGCTCAACAAGGCCGAAACCGGTATATCTCTCATCTCAGTGACAAAATCTAATATCATTTCTCCAACCTCATGATAAAAGATCTCTGAGCCTGAGAATTGAAAATGGTATTCATTTCGATGATTACTATTTTGAATTCATCTATGTTTCAAAAATAGTTCTTATAGTTACAAAACGGCCAAGTCACTTATTTTGACTAAGGCATAGAGTTTGTGAAATAAGGACTTGTGAATATGAAGAGTGTAGAGTTAGCAGCTTGGCTCTACATGAGATCTGATAACTTTTTGACAATGTTAGAAATACGTCCTCGTATTTTACATGAAAATGTTTTTGGTTGGATTTCAATTCTTTTTGTACGTTGTTTATGACAAAATCCCTTAAGTTTGTTCATTTTTCCCCAATTACAATTAAATAAAATGTCATTATTGTGATATCTATTTCAAACTAATTTACAATTCATGTTCAAAATCAACAATGTACGAAGAATAGAAATATACGTTTACCTACCTAGGTTCAAGCTGCGATGGCGATGTATTTGGGAGCTGCAATCACAACCATTGTATAAAGAATCCTATCATTATACAATGATCACAACGGAAAATTGCACAATGGAAACTGTAGTTGAGGTTATTACAGGGAAATTGTATTTGGTGTAAATACACATGAGGCGTTTTACGAGCGCTTCATTTTACCCCCTCATTCAAAATGTGGGGGTAATTTTCACTAAGAATTCTTGCATATTTTTTTGAACATTTATAACAAGCAGTTCTCCATATTTATCAATTTTCAGACCACAAGCATCGAAATTGGCGGAAGTCTCATACAAACTCCCCTGGTTCTAAGGGTTGGGGGGTAAAAGTTTCAAGTTTAAAAATTTTTTCGTTGTTTGTGTACTGACACTAGCTCACAGTCCAAATTTCAACAATAGGATATCGGGATGTACCCTAACAGTTCTTATCATTATCAGTGAATGAGTAAAGAAATCAGGGGTTTTTAGATATCCATAAAATCTGAAGTGTACGAGCTATGCATTTGATAAGTTCAGTACTGGCATTATATCCTGAAAATTTTGTTCATCTACTATATTGCAAACTCAAGTTATGAGGGTTCAAAAATCGACGAAACATTTATCTATCTATACTAGTCTATTATACTATATTATAAGTGAATGTTGATATATATTATGCGAGCGGAGCCGCGGGTTTGAGCTAGTGATATATAAATAGAGGGTCTTTTCCATTCTCCATCACTGATGATGCCAAATAAGACTGGAAGCATATCTCTTCTCTCAGTGCCAAAATCGGATTTTATTTCTCCAGCCTCATGATAAAAGATCTGTGAGCCTTCAAATTGAAAATCGTATTCATTTCGATGATTAGTATTTTAAATTTATGTTTGGAAAACATTCATTTCAACAATTAACTACAATTTGAAACAAGGCAAAATTTGGGTAATAGTATCAACCACGAAATTCTAGATTATTCTTTAATGTCATAAGGTTCACAATCTATCATGTATTCATGTTGTTTTTTTAAGTTATATTCTATAACATTTGGGAATATTTTAGATGAATTATTGAACATCTGACTTACCAAAGCAAAGTAGGTAGTTATGTTTGTGGAAGAACAACGATATCATATATCGGGTGTCCCAAGGTGAGTGGGCCATCAAAACTATTGTTGGTAAAGATTTCAAATTTTGTGGATCGATATTTGTCCATCAAAGGTGAATTTTTAAAATAATTTCACATTTCCAGTGTGGTGGGATGTACGACAATTCGGCAAGAACTTTGTTATTTTAAATGTTACATCCGGTATTTCTATTTTTTCATGATACTCCATAAAATATTAAATCAATTCGCTTTTCTTCATACCTATCTTTAACGGTTCTCATTATTTCTCGAAATTTTAGATCAATTTGGAGTGTTACGAAAATGACGTTAGTTCGCTCAATATTTGAGATTTGAGTCAGAAATTAAGCAAGTCGTTAGATATTTATCTGATCTATGTCACTGATTTGAATTATAGTTTTCAGTTATACAGGATGGACCAAAAAAAATCATCATTTGCCAAGTTACAAAGTCGTAAACACGAAAATGTTCGCTTTTGGAGATGTTATTATTTCTCAGGCCTTGTATAACATAAGAAAAAAATTTAATTTGCTTATAATAAATATTTTTACATACAATTTTTTAGAGCACTGTTTTTAAGATCAGACACAAACTTGGTATTTTTCAAATGGAACATCATTTATATATTTTTCAAAGAATTCATGGGCTACTATTGAAAAACAAACATAAATGAGGATTTTTCTGATTTTTGAAGCTGATATTTATTACAGATTAAGTTGTGATACATTTATGTATTCACAGAAATAATTCAAAAAATTTCACGTTAAAATATACAGGGTGTTTCACTTGAAAAATAACAAGTTTGTGCCCAATCTTAAAAATAGTGTCAAAGAAAATTTTTTAATACGTCAATGATTTTCATTTATTATTATTATAAGCAGTTTTTTACAATCTTTTGCAGGACCTGAGAAATAATAACATCTCCAAAAGTGGACATTTTCGTTTTCGCCCTGTAATTAAGGAACAAAAGTAGTTGGAATATTTTTGTTTGTTGATTTAAAAGTTTTACACAAAAGTGATTGAGGGCCACGAAAACCGGATGTCTCTATCTTCAATATTATCTGAGATGCAGTGCAGTAACGAAAATGGGATATAGTGTACAGTACAGGGTATCCCAAGTTGCTTGATTTTGACTGTTTTAGGTACTTCTGGACTAGATAGGTAAACACTTCCTGCGCTCGAGTTTTGTGAAAACACCATTAGTGAAAACCGTTTCACGATATCTTCATTTTTTTTATTTTGATATATTATCGATTTCGAATATGTACCATAACTTTATTATTTAAGAAAATATCTGAAAACGATTAAAACTTTCTAGAAGAGCTTTTTCACCGGAAATAAGAAACTATATTCAATACCACTTTTTTATTTTAAATACGAACGCATTTTTTCATCTTATATAATAAAAAATTTTAAGATAAAAGAAGATTCAAAATAATGTCTTATTCCCAGTGAAAAAGTGCTTGTTCAGATCTTTTTCAAATATTTTCGAAATTGAAAAAGTTATGGCATCAAAAAAATTTCAAAATGTTGTTATATCTTCAAAACAAATGAAGATATAGTGAAACGGTGTTCACCATTGGTGTTTTCATGTCTAGAAGTACCAGAAACAGCAAGAATCAAGCAATTTGGGATACCCTGTACATGTATCTCCTTCCTTTTGTTTTATCATCACATTGAGACAATAGATTTCAGAGTTTTTTCTCCTAACTGTTCATCATGATTTTCCAACTTCAAATTTTTAGCCATACGAACTCCAGCAAATTCTATGCCAATGTTTTGCTATAATTTCATGCACAGTTAATCCTAAGATTTGTAAAGAGTTACATTTCCAAACAGTGCGGGAAAAACTCCTGCTATTCCATAGCAGGGGTTTCTCAAGCACACTTTTATTGAAGAATAAAATGAATTATGATATGACTCCATGCACCGAACGTCAACGATGACATTACCATAACAACGACATATAGAATTACGTTCGACATTCATGTGTAGTAGAAATTAATATGAGTAATCGTATTTGATCTATGTGTTGAATTCAAGTCGATCTCATATAAGCGCTTGTAGAAAAAATATTGTTCCTAACTGGTGCGGAAAGTGCTTTTCCCATTTTTACCTATGATTTACCTATGCCGCCTCATAAACTTTTCAGACGAGGAATTCCTAACCGAATTTGGTCCAATGATAATAATAATAAGTCAGGTTCTTTGTTCTTTATGAGAAGGTCCTTGTATTTCTGTTAACTTATAAACTGCACCAGTTTTCAAGTGACCCATTTATTCTCCGTTATTATCAACTTTGCTGAATAAACTCGATAAACTCATCAGGCAGCAGCATCATATTCCTTTTTCGTATATTTATAACTATATGTTAACTCTAGTTTTGCTGCAGACTCTACTAGCAAATAAGCCAGAATTTGTTGCATCGATTTTATCTGAGGAGTTCCAATTAGTTGATTTCTAAGAGTTCTTTTGACTTTGACCGAGACTTTGATCCATGGACAAAATGTGTCGAATTAGGTTTCGAATTTTTTTTCAAAATGATTCCACTCATTTAATTTATTCGTTTTGAACGTAACTAAATATAAGGATAAGAAATTGATATTGTAGATGAACTTTTTCGAGAAATAACACATTTACTGTTAGAAATAAAAATGAAAATTTCATGGATGAAAGTCTTTATTCACAACCAAAATAAACGAAATTTAACGCAATTATTCCATTTGGTGGGACTGATTGATACGAGTGTGGACCATTGTACACTTCGCCTAAGTCTTCAGTAAATTGATCCAGCTGAACAGGAATTCTTTGCCGCAACTCTTCTATTGTATATTAAATGACCCCACAAAAATCTAAGAGGTTCAATTCTGGGGAACACATTGACCACCCAATAGTTACAAAGCGGCCTATCCAGCTTCCAGGAAACATTTCGTCTTCTTCTACGAAAATAAATTTTTTATTTACAGCAGTAAATGTGTTAGTTTATGAAAAAAAGCGTTACCTGCGGCAGCAATTCATTACATCGTAATCAAAGAAAGTTGGATTTTTCAATGGAAAAAAAATTATGACATCACTGCTGTATATTACGGAATAACAGTTACTACAAAATTTTATTCCTTGATTTAGAATTTAGAAAAAACTACCTGGCGCCACTCAGTTAACGCTTGAGAAAGATCGACGTGTAAATTTTTGGTAGAAAGAAATTTGATAGTGATTGCTTGGATTTCAGAAATTCCTCAGTTCAAATACTCAAGTAGTTCGGAACTCGATCCGATAACCAGGGTTGAGAAAAACCCAGGTTTTTTTTTTGAAAGCCCAACCCGATGGGTGTTTTTGGGGTTTTATGTTTTTTTTTTCGTTTTTTTTTATTTGATATATAGTTCCGGTAATTATGCAGAACTAAAAGAAGTGTGTCAGCGCTGTGAAAAAATTTTCACTCACTTCTTTAGCGTCCCAGATTACGAATGTGAAAACGAGAATTCGTCAATCCTTCTAATTTAAAAAAAAAGGTAATGCTTTTGCTTCTGGAAGGTAAGGTTCGTTCGAGTTTCAGCTAGTTTTTCTTTGGTTTCTTAATAGATAAGTGTCAGAAATGTTTCATTTTGACAAGATCAATCTTTCCTTGTACAAAAATGCCCGTTTTTTCGACAAGAACGAAAAGTGCCGCATTCTCTTTGTCAATTTCTTTAGTGAAAAAGATCATATTCATTATAATTATATTTACTTAAAATTTTTAAATGAACCATGATAGAATGATTTCGAAGGACATTCACAAATAAATATATGTATATAAGGTTCGTTTAAAAAAACAATTAAAGAGGGTTTTATCAATCTGATAAAACCCGAAAAAACTCACTGGGTTTCATAAGATGGGAAAATTCTATGCCAACCATGCCGAAAACAAAGCTATTGTGTTCGGTTTGTGACTTCGGTAGTAAACTTTGAGGGTTCAAGAAAGTGTCGAGAAAAATTTAATTTATAATCTGCGTTTCAACCAATGTCCAGTTATCAATTATCAGCTGACTACAGCGAAACCAGAAAAAAGGGTTATGTTTTCAGCTATCAGTTAGTGTAAGTTCAGTCTTTTAGTAGAAAAATGTTATGTTGAGACAAAACCTAAAATTTCAACTTCTTTTTCTGCGTATTGCGAATGAACAATTCGCAGATGCAGTTCTGTTGACACATTATCAGCGGAAATATATGAAAAATATTGATATCAAGAAATTAAGAGGTGGGTTTAATTTATTTGGGACTCAAAAATATGTCCTAAAAATATGATGTGTATGTAGAATATAAGAGGACTTTTTGGACAAGAGGTCAAGTGATGTACATTTTCGAATCATCAAAAACTGAATGCAGAGCAAAACGCACGATAAAGTCTAAGTAACGTTTCTATCGAAATTCATAGAGAATCGATTTCAATATAATTAATTCATAAATTTGCTTCCGTAAAATTAAAACAAGGTTTTTAAAATGACCATGTTATGTGTTGACGAGTTATATACACTATATGAAAGAGAATATTTCTCGAGTGGTATCAAGATTAACATCAGCAAACTCATAGAATCTTCACTTTCTCCTTCACGACAATAAATATGCATCAGAATTTCTGTAGTGAAGCTAATACATATTCCCACTTATTTAGTTGCAGTTGTTAATTAAAATTTATTATATTCATCAATTCACTCAAAGAAGTATGAATATGTTTAGGTGAATACCTGAGTTTGAAACTACCAAACTAAGCTCCATATGAAAATCATATTGTTTCTTTTATTTCAGAACTGTTTGATTTATCAATTGATAAACAAAAACTCGGAAGATTTTGAAAATGTTCACAAATTTTCAACGAATATATGTCTGATGAAGGAGTCTGATATAGACACCGAAACGTAACAGGGTTTAATAGTTCAAAGTGTTATTTCATTTTTTCATTGTAAGGCAACAATTTTTTCGAAAGGATTCGGCCCCTCACAAATTAATGAAGGAGTTTACGCATGGGAATTGATTTTGTTAAAGAGACAACATATTTCAATTAATTTTTTATTTTAGATTTGATTTGTATGACGGGTTTGTTCTTAGATTGCCTGATGATGGCAAGGTAGCTTGCCGAAATGAATTGTACATCCTGTCAAAAAGGAATAAATATGGAGAAGACTTTAATTTATATTTCGTAATTGTACATCTCCATCAATGGCCTAGTATCAGTAGGAGATTTAATCTTGACAGAGCCGGTGGAGGTACATTATTAGGAACTTCAAAAAACACTAGCGGTACGTGAATGCAAGATCGGCTCGTCAGAGGAGACAAGGGAGGCCTAGCCTCCTCATACAGCTTAGAGCCATAAATTTTAGAAATAAATATCAATCGATCGATGGAAATTTCATGAGAGTGCATCGTAAAGTACTTTTTCAATGTTTTTGTTATTTTTGTGATGATTTCGGGAATTGTTTTTTTAATGTTTTTATGATTTCTTTTATGTTAACCTTGTGAGTTTATAGGTTTTATGCCTGTACTCTTAAAAAATAAATAATAATAATAATAATAATAGCAAGTCACATTCCTCCTGAAAAACAAAAAACCATAAGCTCAATGGAACAGGAATGGAAGAATAAAGTAATTCATGGAAGATATGGTAACGCACTCCACAGCCAAGATGTGGATACTCAGCTGTCAACTACTTACCTCAGACAGGGATATCTCATGCCGGAGACCGAAGGATTTATCCACGCGATCCAGGATCAAGTTATTTCCACTAGGGGCTACCGTAAGCATGTATTGAGACAGGAAGTAGTAAATGATAAATGCCGACTTTGCAACTCTACATTGGAAACAATACAACACCTCACATCAGCCTGTACGAATCTTGCGCCAAGAGACTATCTAGACAGACACAACAAAGTGGCAGGAATTCTACACCAAGAAATCTGCAAGAACGAAGAACTTGTGAAAGAAATTGAACCATTTTATAGGTACAAAGCAGTGGATTTTCTAGAAAACGAGAGAGCCAAGGTTTACTGGGATATGGGAATAATAACTGACAGAGAAATCAGACATAATAAGCCCGATATTTTGGTACTGAATAAGATGGAGAACACAGCCCTCATTATAGACGTCTCTATACCCCTTGACGAGAATGTGAGAAAGGCAAGACAGGAAAAGATGAGCAAATACCTCGATTTGGCAGATGAAATTAAAAAAATCCATAGTCTCGAAAGGGTGAATATTGTACCAGTAATTGTATCTGCTAACGGCCTCATAGATAGAGAATTGCCTAGGGCTCTGAAAATTATAGGAGTCAGGGAACACCTGAAAGTAATCAGCCTCATGCAAAAAGCAGTGATTCTATCTACTTGCTCAACGATTAGATGAATAATGGCTAGAGATTAAATCGTTGGTGTGTTCAACACCCCGGTTTATATCATCACCTCCAAATGAATTGTGAAAAAAAAAATAATAATAATAATAAAATTAGAATTTGAATGCTTGGTCAATATGGAAATATAATATTCAGTTCCTTTTTTCCTTATCTAGTACGTAAAAATCTCGAATAATATCTGAGTAGCGCGGCGCCATACTATTTCACCGTACGTGCACTAGAGGAGGCTGCTTTCCCGTTTGCTTCTGCTGATAGAGTATATAAACAGACTTCTGAACTAGGAGATGATGAGAATTCAGCCGACCTACTAGAGAATATCCTCGAGAATATCCCAGCCCTTCGAATGGCATAGGGGGCTGGACTCCTCTCCTCCTGCCTTGGATTCGACTTCGGACTTCGCTTTGACTATATTCGCATATCTGATCCAAGAAAGGGAGAAGGGATTAATTTTACAAAGAGTTACGTTATAGTTACGCTGGACTTTTGTTTGTTATGATTCCAATTTGAATCCAACGGCTTCGTGGTGAACTTGTGAACTTTGTAATTTTGTTATTAGGCGTATTCGGGAATAAAATGTGTGAATCAGACGAAAAAAGAGTGCGTCAGTGACGTCAGTGTAAACAGCTGTGAGCGTATTGTATTATTGTATAGTATTTAATAATAATAATAATGTCTTTATTTCCTCCCATACATGTTTACTACAGATCGAAAGATCCAAAAGCATAGAATACAAGTGGAAATCTCAAGGGGAAGTTCACCAATTGGTGCTCTACCACTCAACCCTTGGTCCATTCATCAAGTACAATCAGGAAAAAATTAAAATCTAACAACTAGGTAAATGAAAAATTAATCCTTGAATATATTGCTAAGGTATGAGAAACAAATCAAAATAATATACATGTACACACATTCGGAAACATCCCAGCAAAAATAAAGCAGCAGCTAGCCAATAATACAGACCTACTGTGAAAGCAAATATATTTTCAAACTTTTCTTGAATTTTCCACAATTAAATCGTTTGAATTCAGACGGAACCGCATTATACATTTTATATATATAGAATCTAAAACTTCTCTCAAAGATGGAAGTCTTGTGCATAGGTGCCGACAATAAATCCCTATTTCTCACATTAATATTGTGGACATCTGTTCTGAATCTGATTTTGTTATATAGATGAGGGGGATTTTTGTGTAGAATAATTTTATGATATAAGCACATACAATGAAACATAAAAGTATTTTTCATAGACAGCCACTTCAAATCTTTCAACTTATGAGAAATATGATCATACTTTCTTATACCGAAAATAAATCGAATGCATGAGTTCTGAACACGTTGCACTCTGCCCAACATATCTTGATCGATACATGTGCCATATACTTGGGAACAGTAATTGAACTGCGATAATACAAGAGCCTCACACAGTTGCTTTTTTATGGGAATCGACAGGCATGTTCTGTGGGGATAAAGCAGACGGAGCGCCCCATACGCTCTCCGAATATTCCGCAAAATGTGTTCTTGGAATCTGAGGGATCTATCAAGAATAAGTCCAAGGCTCTCCGCAGAGTCAGAAATCTCAACAGTATCTCCACCTATTGTGAACTTCAAATTTCGCATAGAATGCTCGATACCAGCCTTGCTCCCAAAAATGAGGATTTTTGATTTCTTGGAATTCAACACAAGAGAATGCAGGGAGGCCACGTTGGCAATTGCATCAATGTCTGAGTTCATCTTGATATTAGCATCTTGAATATCCTCAATTGAGTAATGAAAGTATAATTGTAAGTCATCAGCAAACATATGCAAGTTACAGTATCTAACAAACTTGTGGAACTGGCTGGTGTACACTAAAAATAAAAGCAGACCAAGCACTGAACCCTGTGGCACCCCCGACAGGACAGTTCGAGGACTAGAAGATCTGGCACCCAATCTCACACTCTGCTTGCGATCTGTTAGGTATGACCTGAAGAGCACGAGATTCATCAGAAATACCAACCGAGGACAGTATATTCAAAAGTAAATCATGCCTAACTGTATCAAAAGCCTTGCTTAAATCAAGCATAATCAATCCTGTACACTGTGAATTATCGATGGCCTGGAAAATATCATCTGTTATATTCAACAGTGCCGATGTGCAACTATGATTCCTTCTGAAGCCTGATTGATTATGCGGTAACAAGTTATTTTTATCAAGGAATTCTGTAAATTGATTTGATAGGATTTTTTCAAGGACTTTAGACATTGAGCTTAATATACTTATAGGCCTGAGGTCAGAAAGTGCATGCAGATCCTTAGTTTTATGAATGGGAGTGACACGAGCATGCTTCCAATGAGTGGGAAATTGTGAAGATAATATGATACTGTTGAAAACGTGCACCAAGTAGGGCAGAATCTGCGGGCAACAAATTTTTATAAATGAGGTATCAATACCGTCAAATCCAGAACTGCCATCTTTTATCTGTGATAGGATGTTGAAAACCAATATTTCATCGACCATTTGGAAATTAAATGCGTTAGAAAGAATTTTATTTTTCCTATAATAGTCGGTCATAAATGAACCAGAATTACCCGATGGAAGATTATCCAAAAAGAAGTCATTAATGGCATCAGGGTCGGTAAATTTCTGTTCCACGCTAAGTGACCCACTCTTTGTAACATCCAGTTGCAATAGAAACTTGAAAATTGACTCTCAGAATAAGAAAAAGTGACAAGTGTATCAATGAAAGATAAATCTGAAGAATTCTATCCTAGCAAGAAGTCAAAATGCAAAATCACAGCTCTGGGGTAGCTGAGCATGAACAAGCTAGATGAACACCTAGAAGAATGGCTGTCTCAACCATCATGAGTGGCAGAAAACAACATTTAACACACAATGAAACGTAGGATTTCTAGAGTACACATTAGACGCGACGCTCTGTTCGCAAGTTTGGGTTGATGAAAAGTCTACCAAATTTTCTTATTCAAAATTTCATCACCTGATGAAAAGAAATGATCCTCTTGCAATTTCAACGAAAGCTAGAGCTATCTCTACGATTAAAAATTTGATCAGGAACACCCAAAAATCCCAACTGTTTAATTGGGGTTAAGGTATATACACTCAAACAAAGATCATTCTTCGAATGATTCAGTTCAAAGATATTAACTAGACCACACGAGATTTCCGCAATTGTAATCAATAAGTGTTCACCAAAGCTTTCACTTCTCATCTCTGTTAGATGTTCACTATGGTGGTTCATGGAAAACTGCATGAGTGCAACTTATGAATGAACAAAAAAGGTTTTCCATCAAACTGCCATCCAATAGCGATAATTTCCATTTTTGAAACTCAAGTAAGAAGTTATTAATCACGAAAGGTGTCTGAAGAGCACAGGTCTGATCAGCGATCTTATAACCGAACAACAGGTAACCTCCTCATGTGATTCAAATGTAGGCAGGGACCATTGAGCGCTATGGAGAATAGAGATGAGTCGATCTGGACATATACAAAAATTTAACTTGGTGGGTAATGGCACTTTGATATTCTCTCTCACAAGTGACAAACGTGTGGGTCACTAGAAAATAATCATGAGGAAATGAATAAATATTTATTGACACAAATACGGGAAATTTGAATTCTGAAAAATGAACATTTCCGTAATGCATTTTTGCATTCTTCAGAGGTGACTTTTGTTAGAGCGGTAAAATGAGTCTCTGCCTAGGGCGGCAGTTTGGCTAGCGACGGCCCTGTCTCTGACACTAGATTCTCTCATTACCTAAAGAAGGCAGAGGTAGTGAGAGAATCAAGGGTCAGAGAGTCTGGACTAATCTTCTCATCTGCGAACCTTCCTAGTGACGTAACGATCAAGAAGTACAGTACAATGCTATGCAAAAGGGAGGAATGAGATCGGGAATATTCTTGAAGAAAATACCGTAAAATGGAATGAATGCAGATGATTCAAATACCAATACATCTAGACATTAATCTAGAGAGAAAATATCATCAGAAGTTCTATATAGTTATTCACTCATATAGTCAAGCAGCTATAGAAGCACTGAGCTCACATGTCATTGACTCAAAATTGACTTGGGAGTGCCGAAGCGAAGTCAATGAGATTTGGCAGGAAATATTAGGTCTGCTTTATTTGGGTCCTCGGTCATTCGGGAACCAAACGAAACGAAGAGGCCAATAGGTACACTTTCCAGAGAGGGTGCACAGAAGCCGCTCACTGGCCGAGAACCTCTATGTAGTATAGGAGAATTTACATATAAAAAGAAATTTTTGGAGAAAGAGAAACACTCTGGCGGAATCTCCCTCGGATAGATCACTCCGAAAAGTTGCTTCGCAACTTTGAAACTACAAAATCCGAAAGGTATCTGGATCTAAGTAAAACCATCTACACCTCCTCATGGGTTCCCTACGGGGCATTGTCGCCTCAGAAAGCATCTGTTGTGAATTGGCTCAGCGGGCACTGACGAGTGTAGATACTGTGCGGAGGAGAAAGAAACTCCTATTCACCTAGTCAAGGAATGCTTCACCATTGTAAGACAAAGGTGCTTGGGTCAAGAAACTTGTAGAAGTTAGGAATTAGCCTCGCTGAAGCCTTCCCAGATATTGGATTTCATTATATTATCTCTGGAAGGCGAAATGTAAAGGGTGTGGTGAGGACAGCTTTGTCAGGGGACGTAATAGACCATAAGGTCGCAGTGGAATGTAACCTAATTTTAACTAAACTAAACTAATACTGTCTCTCACCATTGTATAATTCTTAATATAATGCTTTCACAAACTATGGCGTTCGAGAGGTGAGGGTTGGAAAGTTAATGTTGGAAGGGACCTCATTCACTATCAATGATCATCACGGCCTTCTTGACCTTACGCAAGCGTCTTCGACTTATAGCGACATTATCATGATTCATATTTTTTTAATCTTCCTGCCAATTAACAATATAGCCAATTGTAAATTCCAATATTATTTTTGAAGAGCTCTAATCTAACACTGAATTCTGGGAGTAGTGATTACTCCATATGCCGAATGAAACTCAGAACACCGAACCGGCATTTTGTACTTCGTGAGTTCGAGACTATGCACGGAGCGGTCCTCTTTTCATGGGATATGTGACACTGATGATGCAAAATAAGACTGAAATCGGTATATCTCATCTTTCAGTGACAAAATCTGATTTAATTTCTCCGGCCTCATGATAAAAGATCTGTCAGCCTAAGAATTGAAAATGGTATTCATTTTGATGATTACTATTTTGAATTTCCCTATGTTCCAAAAATGTTCTTGGTATTAGCTCTGTATAAGAGGAAAATTTTTTCTCCATTCTTAAAAAAACTTGGCTTCACAGTCGCGAAAATAATTGGGCGTTTCCAATACTCGGAGAAACTTGCATGAGGCCCTGATTCAGGGACACTGCTAAAATCTCAGGAGTGGAGTGAAAGAAGATGTACGCAGTTCTTTTTAGAATGTGATTGAAGACGTGGAACATCTCTCTTGACGCTTCTAGATGTCACCACTTGTAATATTTTACTCAGAATGCTTAGGCTAGTTGCTTCAAAAGTAGAAGTTTTTTCATGAGGATTTTGTCTCTGAGATAATTGGGATACTGCTGATGCCATATAAGGCTGAAACCGGTATATTTTTTCTCTCAGTGCCAAAATCTGATTTCCTTTCTCCAGGCTCTTGATGAAAGATCGGAAATGGTATTCATTTCGATCTAGACTCATTCGAACTAGAATATAGGCTATATAGCCTGCTCATACTGTATGTATATACTGTATATATAGAATGAAACGACGGTTATGGTTATACATCAATTGATCCGAATCTTCACAGGACTCTGAGGGAAAATACTGAATGTTTTTTTTTCCAAAGAGCGGTATCGAATATTTTCGCAAATAAGGAACAGACGGGTTTTCTTAAAAGTTAACTGAAGTGAGGTCTTCAACAGCCATTGACGTGCTACTCTACCGGATATATACATGCAAATAAGAAACAACTGGTTCTCTGAGAAATTATGCTCGTAAGATTGCGAAATGAAGAATTTCCGTTGTTCTTTTATAACAAGGTTTGTTTGGACGAGGCCTTCATTGTGGGAAAACGCTAAATTCCATTTTTAGATCGCATTTATGGCGCAATCTGAATGGGTGTCACTGGTCACTCTTGTTGTTGTTATCGATTGTATGCTTAGGAAAGAAAAATAGCATACAATACAATTACAAACGGATAAATTAGGTAATACGTATTACAACATTCGGAAGAAAATCGAATGAATGAAGAGATGGAAACCTCGTATCTTCAATATAATTGTTAAGAAGGTGAGTTTTCTTCTAATCTAATTATTCAAAATTCGCCTTGTTGTGACGAGAAAAAGTTCTCCTTCGATAAAAAATTCATCAAATCTGTTTCAGAGAATCAGATAATCCTGCGACATCTGATAGTTGAAAAAATCCAATTCTTGTAGGTATATCATTTTTTCCTAAAATAATTATTTTTAGCACATCACCTTACGTCTCTGTGAACCACAGTTACACACAACAGTTCACAAACCCCCCCCCCAATTATCTTCAGGGTATCGAAAAAAGACCCTGTGAAAATATCATCTCAAAATATTAATATTTAGGGTCGCTTATGGATTATTTCTATTTTCCCTACTAATAGCAGGGAAAAATGAAATCAATAAAAAATTTTGTGTTTACTACCCAATAGACGGATTTCATTGTGTGATATATTTTCGTGTAGGCAATTAGATCTCTACAAAAATGTCTAGTACGATATTTCGATAAAACGTTCAAAAGTTATTCGATTCGATATTTATATTGAGGTATTTGTGAAGAATAAGTTCGTGAAGAAAAGTATGGGACATTTTTGTAGAGTATCCAATTCCCTACACAAAAATGTATCACACAATGGAATTCGTCTTCTTGTTCGTGAACAAAAAACTTTTCATTGAAAAACGAAAATTTCAGCTAATATTTTCCCAAACGATACCCTGAAGATAATTAGAAGGCGAGTTCCGTGAAAACAAACAAAGTCGATTTTTTTGAATCATTTTTTCTTCAAAACTACCTCAATATGAGTTTCGAATCGAATAACTTTTGAACGAGCCGTTTTATGGAAATATCGTACGCAATTGTATCCAATTGCCTACACGAAAATGTATCACACAATGAAATCCTTCCACTGGTTTGTGAACAAAGAAATTTTTTACCTGCTATTAGTAAGAAAAATAGAAATAATCGATGAGCGACCTCTCAATATCAATATTTCACAGAGGTCCTTTTTCGATACCCTGAAGATAATTTAGGGGGGAGGGGGGTTCGTGAAAACAAAAAACGTCGATTTTTTTGAATCAATCTGCAATAGATGTTATCATTTTGAGGAAAATTATATTGAATAATAGGGAAGAGATTGCTGCCAAATCAGAAAAACAGTCGAATCCGTAACACATACAGTCGAGAATATTTCTAAACTTTCTCACAGAATCCAAAATTTTATCAGTATTACTTTACACAGAACTTTTATTGCTTTATATACTGCTCTCTTTAAATCTATTCTTAGGCAATGTATTGTCGTGTGGGGTGGAGCATATGAAAATTCTATTCATACCTTCCAGGTCACCCAGAATGTAGCATTGAAAATTCTTCTCAGTAAACCACGACTTTTCCCAACTAGTGAATTGGGTAGGTATAAGATTTTAACCGATTGATGAACTTGTGCATTGCTTTTGCTCTCTGATATTCCTCTTGAAAGTAGAGGATTTCCAACTATAGACCATGGTTACTGCACTAGGGGTTACACTAATAAGAATTTTTTGGTTCCTTTGTTTCAAAGGATCACAAATCACAGATTTTCACTTTTGTTGGTACCAAAAATTCACAATCATCTACCCACCGAAGTTAAAAATTCTATGAATAACAGAAAACTATACATAAACCACAAACTTTCATTCTTGATAATCCATTAGCTTTTAAGAAAATATTTCAATTCAGAGCGCGATTTTCTTTGTTTCTATTTTTCTCTCATACAGTCCCACCACGTATCCTGTACTCGATAGTTCATCAATTTTATTTTAATTGTAGTTTTTAGGATATCGAATGCCCAAATTAGTGTCGGGAGATCAGCGCAGAAACTTTGTTTAGGCAGAATTTCCCGATAATTTGTAATATTGCCATTGAAACTGATGAATAAGTTATCATTATTAGGTACGCCGCTTCTGGGTCCTGCACGTCACCTTGTAGTGGTATTCGAGCTTAAGTAGTTGTGATGAATCCTGAGCACTATGTTCATAGGACGAGCAACAGAACCAAGAATGACTAGACCCCCTTTCCCTATGTCCCCTTAACAATAGTGTGTTTCAGAAGAAGCCCATGGCACCAAGAAGCAACGAAGGAAGAGAGGAAGACATGCCGATTCTGAAAGAAGCACCAAGCTGACTACACGAACCAGAATCTATTGACCCTTCTAGTGCTCGGACAAGGGGCAAACTCAAAGAATACTGTTAGCAACACATGCAAGCTAGCACCGCTAGAACGAACAAGAGTGAATATGGCTGACTTTACCTTTCCCCTGAGGCTGAAACAGTCCAGGGGCTGGACCAAAGCTGCAAGTTAGGACTCCATCCAGAGTACTAGGACTTTATTGGAAAATTTGAATCTTCGGATGGGATGACCCAATGAGTATTATGAAAATTTGGCCGATACCGACCTCTCATAGCTCTATTCTCTAAGAAGTTAGGGGCATTGGCTCTCTACCCATACCTTGTATAAGGGAGGGTAGAGACCTCCCTGAGGATCCACACATGAGTCTAGTGCCGTAACCACACCGGTGTGGACTTAGCAGACTATTTCCAGCAAACTGTTTGTCGATTACAATTTATCATTGTACGATTTGGTTCATAATCATGTTCCTAAAATTAGGAAGTCCGAAAAATTTCCGATATACTTTTCCACAATAAAACTAAAAAAAAGAATTCATATGAGATGGAAAATTTATGAAATTTCAAAACTTAAATGATTATGCAAACTTCGTAACAAATCTAAGCCCCCATCCCTATTCAAGTTGATTTGAACAAATACATTTTCACTTTAGGATCTGATATTTCAAATGTTCCAAGCAAGTTGTATATGAACAACATGATTTTGTTGAGGGAAGATTTGTGGAAACGAACTAAACTTGGGAGTCATGATGTTATGATTCTGATCTTATCTAAGAGATAGGCAGCAATATGTCGAAATAAGTGGATATTGCTTTGACAGAATATATCACCTGATGTACCTCAGGGTTCACTTTCGGGCCCATTGTTATTTGTAATTTATATAAAAATAATACTTTTAAATGCTTCAACAGTTGTAGATTTTCGTTATTTGCTTATGAATTGAAAGTTTTCAGAACTATAAGTTCTTTGAGGGATTGTTTGGAATTGCAGGAGGAATTGAAAATTTTTGGTGCTTATTGTGGAGCTAATGGTCTGTACCTTCATAACTCGAAATGCTCAGTTATGAACAACATTGATTTATCTAGAATCAAAAATTTAGAGATCTTGGTGTAATTTTTATAGTAAGATCTGTTTTAATGAATACAAAGATCCCTTATAACTGCTTGAAACTTGTACACTGTGTCCTAAATTGGTTGAGACTGCACTGTATCTCAGCTATTATTAAAGAACAAGACATGCGGTTTCCGCGACCCTGATGTGTCACTTTTTTGTAAAACTTTGTAAATCTACAAACAAAAATTTTCCAACTACTTTTGTTTCTCAAATATAGGGCGAAAACGAAAATGTTCCCTTTTTGAGATGTAATTATTCCCCAGGCACTGTATGAGATAAAAGAAAAATGATAATTGCTTTTAATAGATATTTTCACTTAGAAGTAGTTAAAAAAAATTTTTCTCACTTTGAAAAAAAATCCATATTAATATTGGTTTTTTTTAATAGTAGGTCATGATTTTTTTCACACATACATTTACTTATTACTTTTTCAAAACGCCATGTGCCTTAAACCTATTTATTTCATTATATTTCGAACATAAACTCAAAATATCACTCTTCAATATAATGTTGGGAATGGTGGAAACGAAAAAACTTTAACAATTATATTGGAATTTTTTAATGTAGTTCTGCATGAATTCATGACCTACTATATGCAGGGTGGCCTATTTAAAAAATACCAAGTTTGTGCTCAATCTTGAAAACAGTGCTCCGAAAATTATTTTTTCTACAAGCGTATGCTTTCAACTCCTTTCCCGCACGCATTTCAATTCGTAAAGAGTCACATTTCCAAACAGTGCGGGAAAAACCCCTGCTATTGCATTCCAGCACACTTTTCAGTGCGGGAAATTATTAGCAGGGTTTTTCCGGCACACTTTTATCAAAGAATAAACTGAATCATGATATTTCTCTATGCACCGAACGTAAACGATATTATCTGGAATCCATTTTACATATCATATTCAACTAGAATTGATTCAATTCAAAAGAAATTTCTCAAATTTTCAAGTTTCAAGTTTTATTCAGAGCAAGAAGATCCAGGTTTGAGGTACAAACATTTAACTATCAACAGCCTAGAAAATAACAAGGAAATAAGTGATAAACCTTTCGTACATTAACACATTACACAGATAAATAATTGATCTGTGATATCCTGGAAATTATTGACTTCTTCGCTCGCCATATTTTTTTATTTCTTCGAGAAGGACCAATAGTGATATGAATTCACTACTATATATAAGGCTATGGCAACAGTGAATAATTGCCCAATTGGTTTTGAATTGTTCGCCGATAGTATTATCAAAATTATAAAAGCATTCAGAAGAAGTTTTCTGTTGTGAATTTCAATCGGTTATTCATTTTTTTCATGAAATTTATCCTACATGTGTTCCTGTCACTTGTAAACAAATAAAGAGAGACAAGGTATGCCAAAAAAAAGGAAATATACAGGATGGTTCACCTGTTAACCTGTTATGACCCCATGTAACTCGTTTTGAAAAATAGCCAGAGCCAATAAAGTTGTAACTCTGGAATCGTCTCGTTTTCCGCTTCCCTACGAAACAACCTGTGTGTTTGGGGTTGTGTGTGTATGTGCTGACTATTATGTTTCTTCTTGGAAATTTAAGTTTTCTTTAAGTTATTTTTTTGAACATAAAGCATTCAGACGAATAATTTGAATATGAGCAAACTTCAATGAAATTAATTGATACCTACGAAATTTCGAAATATTAGTTTCGAAACAAAAGATTGCAAATCAAGTTCAAAAATAAAATTTGTTTCAAAACTTGTAGGGAAATTACAAATTCATCTTGAGTTTTGATGATTTATTTTTCAACTATGACCTATGACTATTCTATTCAATCTTATTTAACGTTGCAATAGAGTTTTCGTCGAAGACACCTCTGAAATCAGAGGAGCGATTCAAGATTCTTCTTGATCAATCCACAAAATTCGATTATCCTGCATAAATTTTTGTTTTCAAGGTAACCCACCAACAATCTATAGATTAATTTGATGATCTAACATTTCTATGACCGAAATTCCGTGAAACGTCAAACGCGTTATTCCGGCAGGCGTATTAAAATACGTTATCAGCCATTCTCGCGGATATGTCGAATCTGAGGAATGTCATACCTACCCAAAAACGGCGGGACGTTTCACCATAAATACCATAATTCGGTCGGGCCCGTCCTTTGATCCAACGTCTTCGTCGGTTGACGGTTCACAGAGATCCGACCTTCACGCGTCTTTTCATCGCACACTTATCACCGAACGGCTTCACTGCGTGACACTTTCCGCGGTTCTGTGTTTGTACGTATCTCTATGACTTCTGCACGGCGTCGACGGAACTGAAAGTGGAGATCGCGGCGAGTTGCCGCATCGATGGCAGGTGAATTAATAAAGTTGGGTGAAGTCGGATAAAAACCTTCTCATACACCGGATGTGCGGGAGAATACTCTCATAAGTAGGGTTCCGACTTTCCGAGAATATAACGATTATTATTTCACCTGTCTACAGGTAAATTATCGAAGTCCATTGAAAAAAAGTGGTTTCTTCGTTCGGTGTTCGAGCTACCCGAATAAATTAAATGAAAAAATGCATAATATAATATTGAAATGACGAGATCCCCAAATTAAAACCGAACTATGTATTTTCAGAAATGCTTCAGGAGTTTCACATTCAGCATCTGAATTGAAACCAAAGAATTTTTTTTTTAATAATGTAAATGCTTCTGCTTAAGCCTTGGTTTCCTCAAAAGCGGTACCGACAAATTACAACCGTAATAATGCGGCAAATGTCTTCATAGAAAACTGTGCCATGAAAATCATCAGGAGTGGTTTTTAAGGATGCGTTGATGGTCAGCGGAACGCAATTGTCGGCAGAGTGACTGCGGTAAGCATTACGGCGAGAAACAATTCGTCAACGATTGCAGTAGTCAAGTATTGTGATTTCGTTGGTTTTCATGTTAGAAAACTGTTTTCGAGGAAACCAAGGCTTTGCATTTGATTGCTGCAATCAAGAACCTGAATTTCCCACCGCAATCTGACGTCAATTTCCGCATTATTGCTGTCGCAATTTGTCGGTACCGCTTTAGAAGAAACCAAGGCTTTAAATACTTGCACTAATTTGGCAGGAGCAAATCGCTTAGATAAAATGGTTGCCTAGCAATGAATGAACAATAACACTTCGAACCGTCAAAGCTTCGCTTAAAAAATTATGCTAATCGCCTTCGATGATGCCCCATACCATCTGAAGAAGCACATAGAAAGAATGTGTCCCATTCAAAGCTACTGCATTTCCTGGGTTGACAGTGCATAAGATTCAGCTTTTCCTCGTTCTGGTTTCGGGAAAAAGATGTCTCTCTACGGCGGAGTTAATCCCACGACCCGCTCAACAAGGTCTATGTCCTCACCAAAGAAATCTAGTGATAAGTTGGAGGATACCACGGCTATAATTACAATGAGGGGTTAGGCGTTTTCGGTTGTCTCGAAATTTTGCATACCATGTTCTTGCAACTTGCAAGATTGCCTGAAGCAGGGATAGCAGCTGGCCACGGTGGACAGAAAATCTTCCTGCTAGGCAATTATAATTGTTATTTCTGTAAGATACTAATCCTCAGACCTCTTGAGTCGATATCTTCTATTTTTTTTTCTTAGATTCAGTCAAATTTTCACAGCTATAGTAACCTATTGAAAATCACTGTAGGATACCGATAACACAAGTAGGTGTCAATTTTTTTTAAAACGGTGAGGAATTGTCATTAAGACTATTTAATCGAAATTATACATAATTTTCTCAGCTCTCATTTCTTACAAGAATATTCTCACAAAAAACAAACCATTATCGAGATACAGGCGAAATCCCCCTCCCCATTCTTCCCACCATAAAAGTCAGGATTCTTAGTATGTTCACTCTCTAACCATGGTGAAACCATCTGCCCAAATATTTTTCAACGCCCTTGCCAAGGCCATAGAATGGTGTTGAAATCAATCCTTATTCGTGAACCAGAATTGGAAGCCTACCAGTGAATTTATTACTTTGAAGTATAAATTGAATTCTCTTGCTGTTCTGTCTTTTTTTATTTTCAGGTTGGAGTTTGTGTTTGGAAATCCTTCCTCCGAAGAGCCGTCCCGCTGATCGTGATGTCCTTCTATATAGAATATTCAGATACAACAATTTTATTTTATTTTTTTAACGGGGAGACAGGTTTTTTCGGCTGAGGTTTTTTCCCCTGGCTCTATAGTATCGTATGATACTATAGTATCATACGAAGAATGTTATGGTACCCCGTTCTTTTTTTTACCTCAGCTTAGGTTCTTTTTGTTTCAACATTTATTGTATTATTTTAGCTCTCTTATTCAAAAGAATATATATATTATATATATATATATATATATATATTATTACTTTGATTAATGATTTGACATTTTGAATGCCAAATCAGAATAAGATAACCATCCGGGGTGAAATGGTTTTGGTACAGACGTCATTAAACATTTGCATGTCATTAATCGAACCACTGAGGTCATAACAACCATGAGGGTGGGGGCTTTTGCCATTTCAAAAAATAATATTGAGCAAACGTGCCCTGATAGATTTATATTTCTTTTTGAAAGAAAAATATGAAATTGAATACCACATCACTTATAGGTTAAATCAGGATATTGTGGAAACTTTCTTTCTGTACATTAGAGGTATGTGTGCAACAAACGACCATCGGACCATTCTGAACCTCTACAAATAAAATATAGATTTCGTTGGTAGGTATAGTTTTAGGAAAACATTCCTTATATGTCTTTACATGTAATAGCAATACAGAAGAAGATTCTGATTCCTGTTTGTCTGGTGACTTATTGCAAAATGCATTAATCAAGTTACCAGTCGAACAGGAGGATGGCATAGGGAACCAAACATATGAAGACACTCTAGAAGAAAACTTCACATTCGTTCAACCTGAATCTATTAGTTATAAGAGTTACTTAGGGGGAAATTTAGAAAATTTCGATCCACTCTTTATGAGAGGTTGATTACAGAAATGGAAGGTAATAGATTCACTGATACGGTATCGAATAAAGGTTTGAAATATTTGGCAGGATATATAGCCTACAGATTCTATATAAAATATAAAATCTTAAATTTAGGCGAACCGACGAAAAATCTGGAACATTCCCAGAGTCCAGATTGGTTATAATTCATATCCAGGGGAAACCTCATGCAACCCAGCGATCGGCCTTTGAAAACAACATACAGGGTGGCCATTTGAAAACGAAACAGACGAGATTACAGACGAAATAAATTTTGTCGATAGAAATGCTCGGACAGGTCGATTTCTGTTTCGAGGGGGGCAACTTAAGATGTAGGTTACGGACGAATAGCGCTTCAACCGTTGCTATTACAACCCTCACCCCCAATTTTTGAATAGGGAAGACGGGGTGAGTGATACCTCATTTGAAAGGTATTTTTATACTGATTTCAGCACAGTAATTATTTTTTCATTTTATGCATTAGTTCTCGAAATACAGGGTGGCCAATTGAAAACGAAACAGACGGGATTACAGACGAAATAAAATTTTTCGATAGAAATGCTCGGACAGGTCGATTTCTGTTTCGAGGGGGGACGACTTAAGATGTAGGTTACGGACGCATAGCGCTTCAACCCTTGCTACTACAACCCTCACCCCCAATTTTTGAATAGGGAAGTTGGGGTGAGTGATACCTCATTTGAAAGGTTTTTCACAAAAAAACACTACAAGTGCCATGAAAACACCACTTCATTTTCAAATGCTTAGTCAAGAATATTTCGAGAACTAATGCATAAAATGAAAAAACAATTACTGTGCTGAAATCAGTATAAAAATACCTTCCAAATGAGGTATCACTCACCCCATCTTCCCTATTCAAAAATTGGTGGTGAGGGTTGTAGTAGCAAGGGTTGAAGCGCTATGCGTCCGTAACCTACCTGTCCGAGAATTTCTATCGAAAAAATTTATTTCGTCTGTAATCTCGTCTGTTTCGTTTTCAAATGGCCACCCTGTATATTATGAATTCAGAATTTAATAAGCTTCATGGTAATTTCATGCGCAAGGAAAAGTTTATATTTAAAAAAATAGCCCATGCAGTAAGCCAAAATCCTGAGTTCATTAGCTTGAATAAATCTGTGCCCAATGACATACTCCCGTGTATTGCTAGCACTAGAAGTTAAGGCAAATAAAAAAAAGTATAAGCTTTCGAAACAGCAGAAGAAATTGCTTTTATTTTTGAACACAACTTCAAGGTGAGTTAGGCGTTTTTTTGAGTTTTTTTCCCTATCTTTTGTCATACACCCAATAGTATGGACGTTTGGTTTGGTACCCCGTCACTTATCTCAGCTACCACTTACCGAAACACATGCTTTATTGTTTGGGTATTGTAGTGTATTATACATATAATGTTTTGCTGTATATTCTTTTGACATAGAGCAAAACATTTTATAAAACTTTATCTTTATATAGTTTCAGCCGAACCATCCCAATAAAACATTATGACAACACCCCGCAAGGTCTATAAATCAAGTGTGCTTTTACCTTCCGAAACTCCTGTTCACATTGAAGATATCCGATATTCTAACACGGAATGTTCCATTATTAATTTAAGGCTTTCACGACCGGATATAATGACATTGAGTCTTCCGGAATTTTTGGGCGTGGTCGATTAGGAATTATTCCACCTAACATTTATTCTACATCTGCGATAGGTATCTACAGATGATTCTTGGTCTAAAATTGTAACTCGACCGCTGAGAGACTTTGATTATTGACAATATTTCCATTATTGTCAATATTGTCATTATTGCCGATAGCCTAGTCTGAACAATTCTTTAGTGTAAATTCTGAGGAGAAATTTGTTTCTTGCAAATTTTATTTTGTGTCTTACGCGATGTTGAATAAAAGTTGAAGTTTCTCAGTCCGGACTTGCGCTATCCGCGAGTCATCATGAGCGAATGCGAATACCTACTAGACATTTTCCTATGTCCATTTCTGGAAAATCTATTAAGGATTAAGGCATTCAAGTTATGCCGACTGAAAATATTTGATGAAATTCATAAAACATCCTCGATCTTTTGAACGAATATACTGCCTTTGCACTGAAAGCCTGGAAAATCATTCGAGAAACTCCATGCAGTAGAGCAATGTTAAGGACCAAAAATGGAATTGAAACGCATGTCACTTTAGATAAGTTTGATTTGGATATAAGAATAAAACATAACGGTAATCTAAAGTCACTGAATCTCAGTTGGCTTCATAGCCATGGCAGCGCCCTTAGCAGCGTCTGATCCTTTGGCAAGTTTAACAGGAATCCCATAGATTTCCTTAACGGCATTCTGCAACGTTTCGTTCCTCGTTATACCAGAACCGCTACAAACTATTCTTTCGATTCTGGAATCTGCTAGTACCTCCTTCGGCATCATACTGTAGAACAATAATTATTAGATATAATGATTTTATAAGGAGTAACATGGTTGATGGCCTCAGAGTTTAATATAATCAATGAGGATGATTAGATAGTGTTTCTTCGCTCTTCCAATCTCTCCATTAATCGTTATTAATAATAACGATTTTATTAGTAGGCAGGTACTGATCTAGAAAGTATCACAAAAAAGCTAACATTTTCACTTTCCTAATTCCGAAATCATCTACGCATTAGTTTGAATGAAGTTTTATGAATCCGTTTACATGATGATCTATTTACCTGTGCAAATTTCGTACTACTCCCTCACATAAAGCCTTGAAAACTTGGCCTAAGCCCAAATTTCCTATGTTGATGTTGGTAACACTTGCTGTCAAATCGGGGTCGTACCTCTCGCCCAGGCACGTCGGATTTACTTGTAGGTCTGAAGATGCTCTGTCCTCCTTAGTCAGCTCTATTAGCCTAGCCCAAACTTTGCCTGCAAAGTTTGTATAAGTTTAAAACTTTCTTTTAAACAAACGTAACAAACCTTGGGGAACAGAAAATCCGAATTCCAATATCCATTGCTGGAGCACCCTGACGAAGGTGGCTAGAGAGTTGCCACCGTTGAGAGAAGCGGCCACCGCCAAGAAGCTTCCGTGAAAGTACGGAAGGTAAGTCATAGGTTTGCAATTTGGAGGTCCATCAAGTTCGTACTCCTCGAATTTTTTGTTCACCACGTAGGCGAGTTGTGCAGATGTTGAGATGTTAAGGGTGGCATCAGAGCTCTCTTCGATGGTTGACAAGACGGAACACTGAAGATCTCCCATGGCAACACCTTTCAGAATATGACATATTCGTGACAAGTTATAATAGTATATTCTAAAACCAAAGATTATAGAGTATAAAGATGGGAAACAAAGCGACTATGGTGATGTAAGCGACATCTGTAGTTTCAAAAGTAATCGGGTTATGGTTAAAATATTTAATTAGGGTCCATTTGGCGAAATTATATAGAGATTATTAGTAGGCTGTTGTCAATTTTGAAAGAAATACTTAAATAAATAGTTTTGCTGAATTATTGTATTATCTCGTATACGCGTATTTTCCACTGAAATAACTCGAAATCTACAAGAGTAGCACCTAGCTCCTAGCTCACTCTATAATCTTTGCTTGTGTGTTTTTCTGTTATAAATTTTGTGTTAAAAAACTAGCCGACATTTAGAATGCATGGTGATTAATTGCAGAAATAATAGAAAGAATAATCCTGAATGTGCAGAGAATGGAAATGTAAGTTTTGTAACTCATATCTTGTAACTGTCTTGTTCATTGCTTTTTATTTTCAATGCTGTCAAATGGATAGAGTTTTCGGGGCAAAAATATATTGTTCTGGATAACGTATAAAGAACTCTTGCTGGGCTGACATATAGGTCTTGTTGTACACCTCTGATATTTTTCTTTTATTGTTGTTCAAACATTCTGTAATTAATATACAGTGGACTCTCGTTAAGTCGAACTCCTAGGGACCAAAAGAATTGTTCGACTTATTTAATGTTCGGCTCACCAAACATTCGAGTTATTGAATTGAGACTTCACTTCATTGAGAGAAAAACTCAGGTAAACACGTAATCATCATCAATGAGAAACGAGCGTCTGAGCACTGGAAACATGTTCTTAGAGGTAGAAAAATCGTATGTTTGCGAACCGAATCTTCTTCGGTCTCATTCATTAGATCAAAAAGTTCTACTCATAGAGGTGATGGTGGTTAGAAGAACGACTTATAGAGGTGGAGGTTCTCTTGACGACCCTTCCAGCAGTTCGACTCATCTACTAGACCCGCTAGACTCATTTAGGTGAAAATACACTAGGTAGGTAAGATATGTATGAATCGAATCCAGAACAACTGTTTGACTTACCGATGTTCGATTCATCGAGAGTTCACTGTATGAATAAGTTTTTGAAATCGTTATAATAATTCTTTAATCTTTGAACTATTGACTTGTCCTATACATTTTATATATGTCTAAGGGATCAATAAAATTATTATTATTATTATTATTATTGAACAAATTTTTGAAATGTTCTCAATTTCATAATTATTATTGTATTGTATTGTGTTGATTTCACACAATCATTTCAAATAAAAATTTGAAGAATCCAGAAGCGTATTTCATTTGATTCAAAACAATGTGTTGATGGAAAAAATCATCCTGATCAAAAAGCGGAGCCCTGCTTCTGTTTTGTCGATCAGGATGTCTCTTCAAAAGCTCGACAAAAATACTCAATTCAATGGAAATTTATGAGAAGTTTAATTCGAATTTCGCGCCTATTAAAATAGTTTTCTGTACTGAGCAATGTTTTTAGCGCCATTTAGGTGTCAAAAGTAAGAAACTAGCCAAAAATCGTAGTCGGATTTTAGTACCACAGAATGCAGAATGGGCTCCTATTTCAACACGAATGCGCTCCTTCGTCGCTCGTTTTCGAAAGCATGAGTGTAAAATTGCCTTCTGCCACGAGTATTCGTCGATATTTCCTCCATTTCAGTCATGTTTTGTGAAATACTCTCGAAATTTAAATATAAATTTATATTAGTGACTTTCGTATTGTATCTTGGCAGTTGGTGTCAATTACGAAATTTGACAGATTACGGAATTCGAATTGATTTGTACTTTTGGTACTGTATCATTACGATACTGAAATAGAGGAATGATGTTCTAATAATACCGATCCCATATCCCATCAAATTATGATATATTTATAATACCTAGGGCGAGTTTAACAAAGCTTTAATTGTACGATTGAAAAATCTTACGTAAATTCGAACCAATCGAATCACTCGTTTTGAAATTTCAAGGAATCGCGATGGCTCCCATTAATTTAACGGTGCAATTAAAGTTTTGTGAAACCGACCCTTAGTCTATCCACTTCCAAAAAAGCAATCGTTTGAACATGTAATATTATTCTCAGGTTTTTGCAACTGGAATGGAATATGGTTAGCAGCACACATAAAATGTCATCACAGTCAAAATGACGCTGCTACAATCATTACTAACAAATTCTAGTTTTCCTTGAAAGCAAAAATGCCAAAAGCCCTTGTCAAAAAGAAAGGACAAACTATCAGGAAGTACTATTTTTTTAAATAATCTAAATTTATATTATATTTTCTTAAATTAAAATGTAATTACTCTGATTGTATCTTGTAGACAGAATAAAATTATCATTATTATTTCATAAGAATCTGAATGACTAATATTTCAGCTACACGTTGCCACAATCACGAAGTTTGTGAGTTGAGAGGATGACGAAGAATTTTCTTTTATTGAAAGCCCAAAGAAGGAGGTGGCAGTTGAGGATTTTATATTCAGGAAAGATCTGCAACTTCACTGGCAAATATACTCACAACCCGTGAAGCATACAGCGTCCCAAAGAAGTAACATAACTCGTCCATAATTCTTGTACTGTACGAAGAATTATTATGAAAAATCCTCACACCCGTCGATTTTTTATTTCAACAAAAGCAATTCTTCGTATGCTTTTTTGAATTTGATATTTCTCACCTGACTACTTTATTTTTTCAAATGGGAATATAAATATGGATTGTGATATATCCAGTGAAAGGTAATTTGATAACCTACTCAACGGTGCCATGCGAATGAAAGGAAAATTGGGGCCGTTTTTTTAGTAAAACATTAAAAATAAGCAATTGGGTATGGTAACTCGCTTTTTGAAATCGATGTGTTTCCTATTCAAGGATGGAAAATAAATTCAATGTTTCAAATGTTCGAATTGAGCACCGTTGGTTGACTGGGTGCAAGCCGTTCTTCGAAACTCCTCAATGATTTATTCAACGCAGCAACAGGTATTCTTCCGACTTCCCTATGAATTTTAAGTCGCAGGTCTTCCATTCGATTTTGGTAAACAGAACTTTTCAAATGGCCCCACAGAAATTAGTCAAGTGGGTTCGAAATTAGGATATGGGGGTGGCCAGTCAACTGATCCTCTCCTATCAATCCATTTGTCAGGAAATGTGCCATCAAAATACCTCCTCACTTCAATTCCATCATGCGGAGGCGAGGCGCACCATCTTGTTTTTGTCAACCATTCACACCGAAAAAGAGATCAATCGATCAGTGCCAAATATAGACTGCAACTGCAGTTTCAGAAATCTTTGGCGTACTTTCACGAAAAATGAGCTTAATTAAAATCGCCATCATGCATATGCTATGAATATTCCATGCTGAAGTCTACCCTTTTCATAGAGGAAGAAGAAAACAGATATTTTCAAGTATCCTAAACTTCCAGAATTTTTAAACAGAACACATGACGTACTTGAAGAATTCAGTCCTACCCATTTTAAATTTTGTTTCTTGATCCTGCATTCCAGTGTTCTTCATTTGTTCTTGTTACGTGTTACATTACCAAATGTATTCATTGAAGCTCCTTACTATTTTAATGATTTTTCATTAATTATTTCAGGGTTCATAATACCTATAAGTCCTGTTTACGTGAATAAATTCAATTTTTTCAAGTTTGTCAAATTCATAAACAATGAATTGCTCAGGTGACTTTGAGTGGTACAACATATTGAAGCACAATGATTCTTTTTGTTAGTACTTCAAAGTGATATTCTTACCCTGAACACATTAAATGAGTTAACGAATCTGACTCTGCAATATTGAAATAATTGATATCATTCAGGGGTGTAATGGAGCGGGAAGGCGTGGCAACGGCGTTCCTTCACTGATTTCATTAAGTAAAAAATAATAATGATAACAAATAAAATTAAAATCACTTACGCAAGTAAATAAAATAATATCTTAAAATATGTGTGAGTGCCTCATATGCAGGGTGGCCATTTGAAAACGAAACAGACGAGATTACAGACGAAATAAATTTTTTCGATAGAAATGCTCGGACAGGTCGATATCTGTTTCGGGGGGACAACTTAAGATGTAGGTTACGGACGCATAGCGCTTCAACCCTTGCTACTACAACCCTCACCCCCAATTTTTGAATAGGGAAGATGGGGTGGGTGATACCTCATTTGAATGGTATTTTTATAACATCAAGTTAAACATGACGGGGCAGCAAATGGTTTCGCATGGTAGGCATACAAGATACAGTATTCTTTCCGTTGTGATTCCGAAGGTTCAGAGGACTATTTTTCAGAGGTCTCATTCTTTTCTTGGACCTAGAATTTATAGTGCGCTGCCTGTTCATATTAAAATGATAGTGAATATAAAAAAATATAAAAAAAAAATAAAAAAGTGGATATCCAGTAAAAGTAAAAGGTTCATTGAGAATATAGTTGATTTGAAAAACTTTTCGGGGGTTGTGTAGAGAATTTTGGGTTGTAGTTGATTTTTCTTGTCCCTTCGATGGGTCTTAGTAGATAAGTAGTATGGTGGACTTTTAACTGGTGTTTGTTTGAAGATAGAATTGTATTCATTGTTTCTATAATTTTGTTGAATACTCACTACAGGTTATCCTTTGTGAGTATTGTATTGTATGCATTTCCTTTTATTGTGTATAATTTAAGTTTGAAAATAAATTTCAGGGTGAAAATATGTAATGAATCATAATATTTAAGATTGATGTAAGTTTCATTGTCATTTCTCGTACACAATAAAGTATTATTATTATTATTATTATACTGATTTCAGCACAGTAATTGTTTTTTCATTTTATGCATTAGTTCTCGAAATATTCATGCGTTAGTTAATTTTATCACTTAAATTAATTTTTCGCGAATAATTGACATTTCGTGCTTCCGAAACACCAAAATTTCCGTACTTGTATTTAAAATTGCAAAACATCTACCACTGGGCAAATGAAGTCATACCGTACGTGTTAATGCTATACTAGGGTCAGATGTTCGACTAGCTGTTTTATTCACTGAAATAATTCTCCAACTGTACGGTATCAGAACGATTTGAAGTATTGATCTAAGAAATAAGACTTTTCAAAGTAAAGTAAATAATTTATCAAAAACTCACATCAATTAATTAAATATTCAAGTTGTTCACCATTAGCTTCCATACAATGAAATAAGTTTTGTTCGAAACGATGGCGCACATTTTGCAGCATTTCTGGAGTGATTTGACGACATTTGTTCACTATACGTCTTCTTAAATCTTCTATGGAATCGGTCTGTGTAGAGTAAATTTTACTCTTCAAGTGGCCCCAAAGAAAGAAATCTAGTGGTGACAGATCTTGCGATCTGGCTGGCCATTCAGTGGGACCCCTTCTTCCAATCCACCGATTTGGAAATCTTTGATCCAGATATTCTCGAACTGATAAGGCGTAGTGTGGAGGAGCTCCATCCTGCTGAAACACAATCTGATCTTCCACATAATTTCCAGCATTGTTTTCAATAATTTCCGTCAAAATTGGATCAATGTGATTTTACAATAAGTCCAAATACATATCTCCAGTAATATTACCAGGTAAAAAGAACGGGCCGACAATGTTGTCACCAAATATTCCAGCCCAAACATTGAGTTTTTGTGGTTGTTGAGTATAAACTTCGTGGAACAATCTCGGATTAGCATCGGCCCAATAACGACAATTGTGTCCATTTACTGTGCCGTTTAGAAAGAACGAACACTCATCGGAGAAACAAACATTGTACAGATAATTGGGATTAGCAGTTACTCGTTCACTCATTATATCACAAAATTCAACACGACGGTCAAAATCATCTTCGTTCAGTGCGTGTGAAAAATGGATTTTGTAAGGATGGAATTTATGATGCTTCAAAATATTTGCAATTCGAGTTCGTGTAAAACCAGATTCATGTGCTAGCTGCCTCGTACTCGTCATTGGATTCAGAGCAATCTGTCCAAGAACAGCTACTTCAGCTGCTTCATTTCTTTCCATGTTTCGTTTTTTATTAGCCACGGACCCGGTTTCTTGAAACTTTGACACTAATTCCAAAACATACTTCCTATTAACATGTTTATCTAAATGTCGTTGATTGAAGAATTCTGCGGTTCTATTCGCACATTGATTGTTTGCAAAAAAAAGTGAAATTATTTCCACCCGCTCTGCAATTGAATAAACCATGTCGAACAATGAATTAGAACATATACAAGTCTCGATTCAAAACTAAGAATAATTCACATGTCAAAGAACCAGTAAGCCAACTTAATGATCTGTTCGCAATAAATAAACAATCATCGATTCTCATTTTTTTTTAATAAGATATGAATTCAATAATCAACAAAATGAAAACATTATTGAAGCCAACTGAGAAAAGACTTCATAATTAAGTCGGAAATCGTTTCACGAATTGGGACTGGAATATTTCTGTGGCATCATTCATGATTTGATTTTCTCACCTGGTAATCTGATTAGAGATATGTTATTGGAAATACTGCAAATTATATCGATAATTTATATTTAGTTTCAGCAAGATTGAGCTCCTTCGCAATACGCTTTGTTTGTTCGACATCTTGATTAAAGATTTCTATGTCAGTGGATTAGAGGAAGGAAGCCACAGTCATGGTTGTTTTAAAAGCTCAAAATGTCGATTTTTCACAAAAAAAACACTACAAGTGCCATGAAAACACCACTTCATTTTCAACTGCTTAGTTAAGAATATTTCGAGAACTAATGCATAAAATGAAAAAACAATTACTGTACTGAAATCAGTATAAAAATACCTTTCAAATGAGGTATCACTCACCCCATCTTCCCCATTCAAAATTGGGGGTGAGGGTTGTAGTAGCAAGGGTTGAAGCGCTATGCGTCCGTAACCTACATCTTAAGTTGTCCCCCTCGAAACAGAAATCGACCTGTCCGAACATTTCTATCGAAAAAATTTATTTCGTCTGTAATCTCGTCTGTTTCGTTTTCAAATGGCCACCCTGTATTTATTTAAGGCATCAGCCAGCACCCATGCACCTTCCTCCCATTGGTAAATCACTCTTTAGCGTTCCCACACTAAAAATTTTGCCACTAAACAACTGATATCATTCTGAATTGATCTCAGCATCAAATTAAGTTATTCAAATTTACATAAGGTTTTTTGATCGCACAATCAAAGTTTTGTGGAACCCACCTAAATACGGACATTGCGGTGATCTGTAACCATAGAGGTAAAGAAAGTGGAGGGGCATAACGTTTGAAAAGTGTCACCTAAATAAACCTGGATGTGGCTCCCGAAGATGGCCGACCTCAAGGTATTTTAAAGGGTAGTTTCTGCAATTTTTGCCTTATTTATTATTCGTTCGTTCGTTTTGGCAGTTGTATGCAGTGGAAAAACATATAGAAAACGGTTTCTTGTCCGGTATATGTTGATCTAACTCGACAATTAATGGTGAAAAGCTAAATTGGATGACATTTTGAAATATGACATCTCCAAATAGAACTATTTTAATCGCTATCTTGTCTTCTCCATAATTTTTGTGAAGAAATTCCTCAGAAGATTAAATAAAAAAAAGATTTACCTATTGGAGTTCCCTGAGGAATTGAATGCCACGTATCCGCTAGATGTCCGACAATCTGTCCACTCATTTTGATCTCCGGTAGGATTTTCACTGGAAAAGCAACTTTCTCCAATAATTCCATGTTCCATTTGTACGAGCCGCAGTGGAAGTAACCCCAGCTGGCTGCATTCTGCTCCGAAATGTAATGTGCATCGCTATTGCACAGCATAGAAACCGCAAAATCCTGTATTGTCCCTGCTTTCTCGAATTTTTCCATCTCTTCGGGCCTAATGAATATCATTCAATAAATAGTTATTAGACTGGTTGTTAAAACTTGAAATGGTGAATGCGCTGATAAATTGTATTACCTTGAAAAACGCGCATTCATCATTTGATTGTTTTTCTGTTAATTACCTATTTTTAGTCATCCAGAATATTGTTGCTATTCCAAAACCACTATGAACCTGGAGATGAGAATTGGGAATAGGCAAGGTTTCTAAAAATTCTCGTGAACATCTATTATCCTGCCAAGTATAAATATGAGAGACTTGATCAGGTTTTACGTCATATCGTATTAATGTCCCATCTTTTTCTATTCTTTCCCAAGCCTTCGAAGATCCATGGTGCCAGAACATAACTCCATGCATTTGACCACATACTCCAATTCGTTTCACCTGAAATGAAATTCTAAGCATTTTGCTTTTACCTAACATATATCCGAATAACCTGTTGTAAAAGATCTTTCGAAAATTTTGCCACACAGGTGTTGATAGCCGAGATGATTTTGGGTACATCTTGCTTATTTCCGTCTATGCCTTGATCGCTAGGTACGTTAGATTGTGTGTCTTTACTTTGTTCAGCGACCACAGCATTATCTTCGGGGCTCAAGACACAAACCTTCACAGAAGTGGTCCCAATATCGATTCCTAACACATATCCATCCATGTTTTCCTGGAAATGAGGTTATGGAGCTCCTTAGAAGAATTGATTGCCGTTTTTAGGTGTCATTTGAGAGGCAAATTTCAAACTCGTTATTTCACAAAAAAGGGTAATCTTCGATTTACTAAGCCATTAACAGATATGAAAAACTGTAGAGCACCCAAACTGCACATTTATGCCAGGTTCATCTCTCTGATACCAAAAATAGGTCACGAGGAAGGTAGAAAAATGTAGGGTTCCCATTTTTCATCGATTATTTCGATCGATCTAACGTTATATCGAGCAAAATAATTTCCAGTAGAATAGATGTCACTAAATGAATCAGTAAAGATCACTGTTAACTTTCTTTTGCTATTATTATGATGTAATTGAATATAGACGCCTACAAATAACACGAAGCTCTTCGATAATTAAATTTCAAATAAAGATATGTAATTATCCATACTCCGCAAGATATGCTTATGAAAATATTTAACAGATGGCGCCAGAAAGATATGGAATTATTTGAAGCTAAGACAGGAACAAAAAACCCGATTTTTCATCCGGTATATACAGTGGCGTAGCAGCCCCGGCACTGAGGGGGCCCTCGAGCCAAACTAAAAGGTTTGAATGAGGCCCCAGTAACTATTGAACTTGCCGAGTCGCGATATTTTTCTGATGATATAACGAACAAAACCTAAACAATGAAGGTACAGTTATTATTCTCGAAAAATAGAGAAATTTTCCTGAATTATTTTCAAAACAATTAGAAGGTTAACAGTAATTCGATTCGACATATCCCTCAGTCACACCCTGTGCTACCCTATTTTGAAGAGTTTTTTATAGTCCAGTAAACGAAGGTCTGAATTCACTTTTTTTGCGGAAAGAGCTGCATTTTTGATATAATGCTGGTTCCCAAATTTTCAGGACCCTTGGAAAGTTCGTGAAAATGTCGAAAAAATTTCGTTTTCTCAGAAACTAGAAGGCTTACCGAAAAAAGATTCAAACAAAAGTTATAGAGTGAAAATTATAGTACATATGATGGCTTTTCGCATTCTCGTAGTGTTTATAATATTAACTTATTAGAGGTGCATTTATGTGATGGTGTTCTCCGTTGCTAACTTCATTTCATTCGGGAGCCGAAGACTGCGCCGAACACGCCCCAAGAGAGCTTGTGGTTTTACCGAGGGTTTTATTATTCCCTTTTATGATGTATATGTTTATTAACAGCAAGGCAAAATGCTATGGGTTCAAGAATAAAGACAATTTTCGTTAATAAGCTTTTCGATTTCGATATTTCTCTTTGAACGTCGCCACATGATCGTTTTATTGGAGGCTAGGCGGCTTATTTGACATGTTGTTCTTCAGGCGGCTTGCGTCTTATCTATTATTGCAGAAATTATTGTCAATTCTCCAATCAGGATATTTTTATGAAGAAGGAGAAAATATTATGAAATCTTTTAATTTCCATTTCCATTCTAGTAGTGAGAAAAACAAGTGTTTGAATACGAAACCACGTTTTGAGTTTGTTTACAATCAACGACAAAGTTTTCAATGTTTTGACTCTTTCAGTGCCTTTGGTTTCAGGAGGCCAAAGTAACCAATTTTTCTAACTTCGCTGATATAAATTTGTTTAAATCATAAATTACTCAAGAAATACGCATTTCATGAGATTTCACGAAGAATACTTATATTATACAAAATGGCCAAATATTCATTAATTGGCATTCAACTTACTTTCAAGAGATGGGACCTCAGAATTTCTGATATAATTATGCCATGTTATGGTATATGGTTAAGGTAATGAAAAAATGCGAGAAAGACATAAACATAAAATCATAATTTTTCCGACCACCTTTAAAGGTTCGCTTCACTCCTAGTTTCTGGAACAAAATTCAGAAAAATGCAGAGACCGCGCATAATATATTAAATCAGAAGCTTTCTCGTTCTATTTCAAAGTCACAGTAGGAGTAGGGTACCTATAGATTATCAATCCAAAAATCAAAAAAATTTTCACGATTTTACAAAGTTGAATGAAAACTAGTTATTGTCTGACGAAGGAGTCTGATTTAGATTCCGAAACGTTACACTTAAGAGTTCAACCTATAGTTTTATTCGAGATTCTGAAGTTATGACAAATCGGTGAAGGGGGCGAAGTACTTTGCTTTGGTTCCATCTTCAGAATCCTAGACTAGTTTCTTTTTTGCATCGATTATACATTATTCTCTGGAAGATATTGGCCATTGACAGTTTTCCTTGGGACTATTTACTGTAGAAGTACCATAAATTTTAAAACGAAAGGTTCATTTATTAGTTGATCAATACCACCGGAAACTATTTCGAATTGCAGCCAGTTGGAATATTCTCGACTATTTTTCCGAGAATGAACACGTACGTTCGAAAACCTTCGAACAATGAAAATCTTGGCTTGGCTTCATTTTATAAATTGGATCAATAACTAATAACATGACAGTGGAATAAGCTAATGCTTTTGAAGTCTTTGCCAAGGTGTATTGATCTACTTTTAACTTAAATATATTTTATATTTTCAAATTAACGATAGCTTCTCCTAATAGGTACCTTATACTTCCTTATCTCGTGATTGTTCAACATGCTAGTATATAATAATAGTCAGTGTTTTCCAGATCTGCGTAAAAGTATGAAGTCTAGAATGTAGTGGATGTATGATAACATATTTTGGAGGTTACTACTTGGTACTGAACCATAAAGAGACGTAAAGGTCGGGCTCAGTAACGCACAGTAAAAAACTCATAACTCAACTGTGGTAGAAGTGAAAGCTGAAATTGCTATGACGTAGTTGAAAATCAATTTTATGGTAAAGGTAAAAGGTATCTTACTGGAGATATGTCAGTATTTCAATTCAGAACTTTCTTGATAATCTGAAAAAACTTATTTGCTTCATTTAGAAGGTTTCGATCGAAATAAAAATTGAAAAACAATCGACTAGCCGGATGTGTTCGCATCGTTGAACATTTCCGAATAATTGAATATAAATTACTGCTCCGCAAAAATATAAAGTTCAGAAACTGTTTCTTTTCACTGATTTTCCAATATAAAACACCATAAAAATTTCAAGGCACGTTCAATAAACTCACCAAGTCTATGGAACTGCGTACTAACGTCACACACTAACGCGATATGTTTATCACTCGACTGAACAAAACTAGATCTGAGGGTTTCAATGCGTCGGCGTCGTTCGTGTTAAGACAAGATTGGAAAAGGTCTTACTGCTCAGTAATCCGCAATGTGCTCGGGAGCACATTGGGGTTTACTACGCACTAAGCCTTTTCGTGAAGTGCTTCAATTACTGAGCACTAAGCATTGCTTTCAAAAATTACTAGAGAGCATAGTGCTCGGGAGCACAGAAGGCTTCGAGTGCACAAAGCACAGTACTCTGGCATAGCTCTGCGATAAGTAAGAACTTTGTGAAAGTAATTCGATATTTCGAGCACTAAGCCCTAAGCGCTTTTTTAGGAACTGTTGAATGTGAGGTCAGTTCAATCGGAATAAAAATTGTACCCACCTTTTCATTTTAGCTTAGATGTCATTTGTGAGATTATTGACAGGTCTGAAAAGATGTAAAGGGTGTTTCGAATTCTATCATCACTTTGAGCTGTATGCATGTCGAGAACTATGAATGGTGGAAAAAAATTTTCAAGGACTCTGCATGTCTTCGGGTTCAATAATACGTATTCGTAAATATATCGATTCTTCTCGAGTTACAGGGAATTTCTGAAAAACTAATGTTTCGAATATTTCACTACTCATCGGTTCGTTCTATAGATATCTCAAAAATTAAAAAAATTTTTTTTCGGTAATTCTGATGAGTAGATAGTCTTGCCATCGAAGAAATGCAGAGAAAATTTCGTGTTGTTTTTAGGGTATACCTCATTTTTTTAAAAATAGTTAACCCCAGATCAATTCAATAATATAAAGGGTGATTCTCGATGTCTCGTGTTTCCGTGGCTTTTAACTTTTGATAAGAGACCCACCCCTAGGGTACTCACACTTTTCGCATGATATTCCTTATAGCCCTAAGTTTTTCCTGAGAGATCAGCTTTATCTTTTGAAAAACTTATGAGAAAAATTAAGTTTTCGACAAAAAAGTGTTTTTTTTCATGTCAAAGGGAAGGTATACCAGCTAGGAAACAAGTTTTACGTATTCTGGAAGAGACGCAATTTTGGTGAATAGTCTCAGATATATGAAATAGAAGAGAGAAAGAAAAACACACTTACTAAAACAATTATATTCTCTGACGATCGATTTCGGCTCTAAGCCATCATCAGGTCAGCTGAAAATAGTAGTCGAATTATAAAGTATGATGACAAAAACAGGTATACAGATTAAAATTTCCTTTACAAAACAATTTCTAGGACAACAATAAAAATGAACAAGTGTGACAGGCTGTGTTATTATCCACTCACCGTCAAAGGAATATGTACTTTTAGTTTTCATAAATTTTAGTTTACTTTCGAAGGATTAGTATTCAAGTTATATTTCGATGTTATGATTTGGACGTATTCATTTTCGGGTGGCCAGTGTCGATATTTATCATTCGAGTTATCTGTCTTGAGTGGAAATATTTGCGTCAGCTGTCAGTCATCTGACACAAGTACAGGGGTCATCGGAAAGTTAAAATAACGTTGTTAGAGGACGAATCGACTTGAACAGATTAGGCGTCGGGAAATCTTTTATATCATTAAGTAGAAGATCATTGTTTTTGCTCTTCAAAATTTCAAGTTGTTCTAATAGTGTCAGCTTATAAAAATTATTTTGATGAAGTAAAGTTAGAGTGGCGAGTGAGGTGGAATGTTTACTATCAATCAAATGATTTCCCATGGCAGAAGCGGGCCTATTTTTGATGTGTTCATTGAATCTGATTCTTGCTGCTCTAGTCGTCATCCCGATATAGAAGGCAGGACAGTTCTCGCAGGTTATCCATACTAATATCCATACTTCCATACTAATATTATAAATGTGAATGTCCGTGTGTTTGTTTGTCCTCTATGGACTCAGGAACCAGATGACCGATTTTGATGAAACTTTCACTATATTGTAGAGAATTTTTTTGGGAGGTTTTCATGAAGGGTTCATCCCTATATAACGAAAAAATGAGAAAAAATATCGATTTTTCATGAAAAATCCCGAAACCTTCCGGCTTTTACGGGCGACGCTGCTTAAACTATAAGAGAAAGGGAAATTTTGTAGTGCTCAGAAAGTTCTATAAAATAACTATATGTCTAACTGCCGAAGACAACCCACGATAGCCATTTTTAACATTTTCAATTCAATCCAAACAATCTTTTGATTGTTTTCATTTCTGGGTTTGTTCTTAACTATAGTTAGAGAATACTATAATATTCCCTCCAGTGTTCTATGAGAAACATTGACGAGGTTTAATTCATACTTCGCTAGTATTGCTTGTAGTCTGCTGTTAAAGTTAGAAAAGTAGGGAATAACTATGTAGGTTTTTTTGACTGCAGTATGGGGGAATAATTTCTTCAAAAGTTTTCTTTTTATTATGGAGGTCAAGATATCGTCCACAAACTGTTTTGTATAATGATTTTCTGCTGCTATTTTATAGATATTATTAAGTTCTTTGTGACAATTCATTTCAGAAAGCGGTATATTATTTAAACGGTTGAGAAGATAATAGAAGGCGGTCTTTTTTATTTGAGGAGAGCGATATGAATATTTCGGTATGATTACGTCAGTTTCTGTAGGTTTTCGATAGATATCAAACTCGAATGAATTATCAGAATTTAAGGTGATGTTAAGGTCCAAGAAATTCATTCCATTTTGCTTTGAAATTTCTACAGTGAACCTGATTTTAGATATTGAATTGATGAACTTGAGAAAAGTGTCTAGTTCTGCGATGGTTCCACACCAAATGCAGAAAATGTCGTCAACGTATCTTCTCCAAAGAGCTATTTTTTGAGACAAAGAGTGTGAATGAATCTGAGATTCTAAGTGGTCTATATATATGTTAGCTAGAAGACCGCTCAAAGGTGAATCCATGGGCAAACCATCTGTCATGCTGTAGATGTTATCATTGAACTTGAAAAAATTTTGTTCTGTGATATGTTTTATTAGGTCCATAAGTGTATGTATGTCTTCAGGAATGACTTTAAATTATCGACTATATCAGAGTCGTTTAGGTATTTTCTGAGAAGAGTTAGAGATTCTGCAATTGGAACATTCGTATAAAGATTTACAATATCAAATGACACCAAAATATATTTGCTGTTTGAATCGGGCTTGACAGAGTTGATATCATCGACCAATTCAACTGAGTTTTTTATAGACATGGGTGACCTATAACTGATTTGTTTTGTTTTGATCTGATTGATGGTCTTGGATATTTTATGAGCAGATGAATTGAATGCAGAAGTTATATGTCTTATGCTTTTGTCTGTCTTATGTAGTTTTATTAGACTATATAAAGTAGGAGTTTCTGGGTTCTTTTCTTTTTTATTATGAATGATCAAATGAGGGATGAACTTTTGAAGAGTCGGTAAAGCAGTTTTCAGCATCTTATTTAGTCGCGTGGTGTATTTTGTTAGATGATTAGTATTCTTAATTTGCATGTTATTGCTTTCGAGGAAGTTTAGAGTTTTCTCTGTATAAAGTGATGTTGGGAGAATAACTATGCCTGAGTTTTTGTCTGCTTTTGTGATGGTTATATTATTAGTGGTAATTTTCGATTTTAAGGATCTTATGGTCTCAACAAATTCTCTGTGAGTGAAGCCTGGTATATGACTATCAAGCGTGTTCAGCTTTCTTACATTATTCAGTATGATTTTAAGATCTTCACTCAGAGTTGCATATTCGTGTCTTCGTTATTGCAGTTTCAAGTCCATGGCTAGAGTGTGAACATCCATTTGTCGAGGTGTTGGTGCAAATTTGTGTCCAAGATTGAGTAGAGCAGTCTCTTCAGTAGTGAAGTCTGTATCAGAAAGGTTCGTGAATCGCCATGGAAAGTATGTAAGGAGTTATCAACCACGAAAAGGTCTTCTTGCCTGACGGTGGTGGGAAATTGCCGTGAAAAAACATCTCTTTGTCTCTTGTAGCATATGATCAGGTTGTGGAGCTTTCTTGACCTTCTCTGATCTGCGTAGTAGTTTTCAAAAAATATATTTTCTTCAAGCTTGCAGATCAATATCTCATATTCTATTAGGTGTAAGATCTCCAAAAGATGGTGGTGTAAAAATTTAAGTTTCATATCTACAAATCCAGATTTATTCATCTGGAATTTATTTCCTTAGTAGTGTACATTTCAGTTTATGTTTGTAACTTTGTTCGAAATTTGACGACAACTTGATATCTAAAAACTTTGGGATCACGTCATGTTCTTTACAACTTAATAGAAAACTGATGTGTTATTTGACTCTATGTCGAGTGGTGAGTACATATTTCAGCTGTCGGAGGGTATTAGATAGCTCCATATTTTCGATTTTGTGAATCGAATTTCATTCACACAATCTCAGATATATGATTTTATTGCCCCTTAAAGAAGATAATCGAGTTTGATCTTTCCATAGACTTGACATGGGAAAATAATATCGAGATTTCAAAGTCATTCCAAGCTGCTTATTGCAAATTTGTTGTTTTGAACCCTCCTGCAAGATAAAGATAAACTTTTCATATTTATTCACAATCAACTTTACTCATTTATAGATAATCTAGTTATTATTTCGAGTGACTGATGTCTGGTTTGACAGAAGGACGATTGAAATTGGTTGGAAATCTTTGGTGATCAATTCACCTAACCTCATGTAAATTAGGAAAAATTATAAAAAGTTCACTTCTGCAGGAGAGTTCGAAGGAGCAGAAATAAGTATGGATTATAGGATAACAGCTGCCAATTACGTTAAAACACCAAAAACGATTTTTCCATGTGAGGTTGATGGTAACTTCAAAGTCGATTATCTCCTTCTAGAAGCAATCAATTCAAACATCTGTTTATTGTTATTCATTATTAAAAAATTGTTATCTAGTTGTTGTTTTTTTTTCGACATATGTCAAAATTTCATCTTTTTGGCGTGAAGGGAAAAGAAATAGCTGAAAATTCAAGACGAAAAACAGTTTCTTGTGAATAACTCAGAAAATATCCATTTTACGGCAAGGGTGTGATGCATACACTCACATTATTTTTTAACGTAGATTCAATATCTGACATAAAAAAATGGGGTTCTAATTCGAAAAAATTGATTTTTCACGATTTTGTCATCCCTAACTTTGTAAGCGATTTTTTCACCCCCTGTATCATGAATCGCGATTTCGATTTTTAAAGTGAATACATCAATCTTACATCTTGAAAGATCCCAAAAATGAAAATTTTCCATCCAAAAACCTCGAAGTTATTCTTGTTTCAGCGGAGCTCTATTTTCGATTTTTTTTTTCGAATTTTCCCGCTCAGAGAGAATTTTCCAACCAAAACTGAAAAATGTTACATCAAAATAACTTGAAATTTTCTAAGGAATCTATTTCTGCAATAAAAAAATGGTGTTCTAATTTGAAAAACGGAAGTTGACGTCATTTCAGGAAAAACCGGAGGTGCTCATGCCTTGAAAATATTTTAGATTTCATCAGCATCGTGAAATACTTATAAGTGCTGAATCTCATGAAAATAGTAGTTTTCCGTATAAAATGGATGAGGTTCCTCGTGAAAGACCCTCTGTATGTATGAATGTTAGCACCGCAGTGGCGTATGCCTTTTCTAGACCCCAATTAGCAATATAGGAGGATTATATAATGGTGGTTCGTTCCTGTTCTGTCTTTGTGTGTTTTTTTCTGTTAACTTATACAGGGTGTACCAAGTTCGACGGCCTATTAGGCGTTTCTGGAGAACTAGACTTATTTGAAATATGAAAATTGGGATTATGATATTGTTTGACATTATCTACCGAGCTAAAATATTCTTAGAGCCTGACCACTTTCAGTTATACAGGGAACGAAAAAAAAATTTTCAAAACTTTTTTTTTTGTTTTTTTGTTTTCGAATTTGACAGAGTATGCCATTCTGAATACATTCGCACTCAAATCGTTGCATTCGTCGAAATACTTTCCAAAATATCGAGAAAAAACCTTAAGAAAAAGAGAGATAAATTAGTATTCGGTATTATGCTTGTTATTCCTAATCTAGATACCTAAAGCACGAACCGTTTTCACATTTTTGAAGTCAAAGACTGTGGAAATATTGTACATTTTTAGAATTTTGAAAAACTCGTCACAGGGTGTTCCAAATGTTCGGACGAAAATTGGGATCAAGATTGGCTCATAACTCTCGTTTTTTCAAATAAGAACCCTATTTTTTATGATTGCGTTGGATTGTACGAAAAAATGATGATAATGTTCTAACATGTTTAATGCTCCTAAAATCGAAAATTCTTGAGTTATTTAGGATTTTCTGATTTTATGTCGTACGTATAGCGTCAAATTCATTAAATCTGTTTCATATCAACTATGACCTTGGTCATAGAAGATAAATTATTCCAATAACTCACTAGTGACACACACTTGAATACTTTCGTACTCAAATCGTTGCATTCGTCCAGATACTTTTCGAAATATCAAAAATAATCTAAACAAAAAAGGTACATAAGACTATTCGGTAAAATGTTTGCTATTTCTAATCTAGATATCCTAAGCATAAACCGTTTTCACGTTTTTGTAGTCGAAAACAGTGGAAATATTTTACATATTTAGAATTTTGAAAAATTCGTCACAGGGTGTTCCAAATGTTCGGTCAAAAATTGGGATCAATATTAGCATATAACTTTCGTTTTTCACATGAGATTTTTGATGATTGCGTTGGATTCTGCGGAGAAAAATGATGATAATGTTCTATCATGACATTAAGAGAGTCTTCCGGGCTTATTGGCCGTGGTCTATTAGGAATTATTTCACCTAACGTTTCGCCCACAACTGCGGTAGGCATCTTCAGAGGATTCTTGGTCTTAGATTGTAACTCGACCGTTGAATTTCCGAAAGTGATGCTGGATTCGATCCGTTGGTCCCACTTATACCCTGATCATTGGCGGGAGAAGGTAGTGGGTTTACGCGCGCGATGTTGATTGGTCCATCGCTTCCACTTCGTATTGGCTTGATTTTAGTCTTTTCCAACACCGGCAACCATGCGCTATGTACTAAAGAATTTCTTCCCTTCTGTTCATATTGTTCTTATGTTTATATATATCTCAATGGCTTCCATGTTCATCCTAGGATAGAAACTTTTGATGTTTGAAATAGCTTCTGCCTTTGAGAAAAACAATATTGTGTCCATCTGTCAGAGCATGTTCCGCTAGTGCGGATTTTTCTGTCTGATTGAGTCGACAGCATCGTTCATGCTCCTTGATTCTCGTATTGATACTTCTCTTCGTTGTACCAATGTAGACTTTGCCGCAGTCACAAGGTATCCTGTAAATACCGGGTTGAGAGAGTGGGTCGACTTTGTCTTTGGTAGTTCTGATCATTTGGCCAAGTTTTTGAGTTGGCTTATAGACAGTCTCTATATTGTGGCCCTTTAGTATTCTACCAATTCTATCGGTGATCTTGGGGATATATGGTAAGATAGCTCTTCCATTGGGGGTGACTTGTGAAGTGTTATCATCACGTGTGGAAAGTCTTGGTCTTATTGCCCTCTGAATTTCCTTAGCATTATATCCGTTAGCGACGAATGCATGCTGTAGATGTTTAAGTTCATCCTCCAGAAATTCCGGCTCGCACAATCGTCGGGCTCTATCTACTAGTGTTTTTATAACTCCTCGTTTCTGTTGAGGATGGTGATTGGACTGCTTGTGTAGATATCTGTCAGTGTGGGTTGGTTTT
>CM076607.1:30595493-30622780 GCA_038502775.1 Hippodamia convergens | reverse complement strand
TGACTTGGCAGCCATATTGGTAGACCTTTGCGGATGCCTTCCTATTTCACTAAATACTCTTTCTTTTCCCTCTTTATTATTTTTTTTTTTTGAATAGTCGCATAACCGCAATAACCCACTGGGTTATAAGCGAAAGGCCATTGTTACACTTTTTTTACAATATTGATTTCAGTTAAGTATTTTTTACATTTTTAAATTGGCATTTTGGTCCGAGGGCTTCTTCAAGGGTAGATGGAATGTCGCAATTTTTCCTTTTTTGATGGAATTGGGGGCAGTCTATCAGTTTATGTTCAACCGTTTGTTTCTTGTTGCATATGTTACACCTTGGTTCGGGTTCGTTCTTCATTAAGTGAGCATGTGTGAGGTTTGTATGACCTAGGCTTAACCGTGTTATTATCACTCGTGATTTTCTGTCTTTTGGTAGTTTCTTCCATGGTTTCACTGACACTTCAATTTTATGGAGCTTAGACTCCGAATTATTCCACTGCTGTTGCCACTTCGACTTTATTTCCGATTTCATATGGTTTTTCACATCACTCATTAAAATGTCTGTCACGATAAAAGAGTCTGTCACACTGGTTGCCTCTCAAGCGAGCTCGTCTGCTTTCTCGTTTCCTTGGATTTCTATGTGTGATGGGATCCAGATGAAAATTATTTCTTTTCCTTTCAGTTGGGCTTTATATATTCTTGTGTTATTTTTGATGCAATTGCGTTGTTCGGGTATATTTTTCCTTAAGGTCCCCAACGAGCTGAGAGAGTCTGTTAGCAGTATGTATTTGCTTAGATTTGATTTATTTATAAAATATAAATAGCAAACATTTCGACTGTGTATACACTGCTTTGGTTGGTAATTTGTATTTCATTGATGTTTCTTGGGTTATAATTGCTGCTCCTAATCCTTCTTCCGATCGTCTCTATAAATTTCGGTATAATATCGATATTTGTTCAGAATGTTCTCTAATTTTTGGATGATGAGATATCTACAGGTTGATTGTTTATCATAGATGATCAGTTCTCGGAGAATTTTCGGTTGTTCGACTATCCATGGAGGAGGGAATTCAAAGTTTGTGGAAAGGTATCCAGGTAAGGAAAGGTTGAGGGATGATGTGTCCATTCGTACTCTTTGATTAAATAGTTTTCGACATCGTGGTTTGTCGTAGTTTGTTCGTGATTTCTCATCTTCCCTCTTTATTCAAAGGTGTTGACACTCTTGCTTTTCCCGTCCGAGTCGAATCAAACACACTCTCTCGTTCCATTATTTAACATTTCACGATTTAATCCTGATGCTGGCTAACGAGCTACTGATAACCAAAATATAAAGCGCTTGAAGGCAAGCCCCGTTAATCATTGTTACATTCACTTTGAATTCCTGGTTAGCGCTACCACCCTGGACAACACTGATGGATTAATCGAAATATATTAATTTGTTCAGGCACTAGTTAGTGAATTCGTTACGTTTATAAAGGATTACTGTAAAAGCCGTACTAAGTATTGAACTTTTTTGCAGATATTGAACATAGAAAATTTTTTTCAAATATGTACACTTTTTTGGATTTTCCATGGATTTATTTCAGGATAAGAGTCCCCAGGGTCCGTATTTCTGATGTATCCAGTTAGAGGACATGCCAATTAATAAAAATAATTGACAAGAACTAAACCAACAGATTGAAGGACCGTTTCACAACGGTTTAAAATTGAAGAATTTTCAAGTGTGGTCAACTTTGAAGCGCTTTTTTTGAAACAAAATTCTTGGAACTTATTCTGTAGATAATTTTAAAAATTTCTTTGTGTCTTGATCTATTCAAATGTCATAAATCACTGCTTTTAAATAGACAGAACATTGACCAAATATTAATAAAGGTATTGGAGTGTAAAATTTTAGTTTGAGGTTAAAGAAGCTAGAATACGAAAAAAAGACAGCAGTTTTTCCATAATTCATGTTCAATTATGCTTTTTCTCACACAAATTCTCATATCGTTCTTTTTTCAGTTTTTTCCGATATCTTGAAAACTTTCGCGGTGAATGCAAAGATTCGAATGGAAAGATATTCAGAATTGAATACTCAATCATATTAGAAACGAAAACATTGTAAGTAAGCAAATAATTTTCAAGAATTTTTTTCATGCCTTATATAACTAAAAAGATTCGGGTTCAAGAACATTTTAGCCGAGTGGAGTATGTCGAACAATATAATAACATCCCAATTCTCAGAATTCGAATAGAACTCTGCAGAAACTTGGGACACCTTGTCGAATAACGAGAGTTTCGTGCAAATGATAACATATTTTTCTCTCAATCAAAGTACAATTTTTATAATTATTCAATTGATCTCCCAATCCCAATTCTCAATTAAATAAGCTTCTTAACCTCGCGATCATCAAGGAGGATCCTTTTTCAAACAAATCCTATTAAAATTGTTTCTTCATCTAACAGAACTCAAAATTTAATTCGAACAAGATCATTCGACTCAATAGCCTCCTTCAGAATTCTTCTCGTAGATATTCGAGCTGATAAGTTGATAAAACCCACCAAACTAAGTTGAAGTTAGGACATCGGAATACGAAAGTATTTTCTCCGGTCGACTCAATTTCCAGATGTTTTTTCATTGCCCGACTCCGTCCTCCTGCTATTTTCCTGCTTTGATTCGAAGAAATCCCAGACTCTATACAGCACTTCTTTCAGATCAACATCGCCAAATGTTTTCCTGCATTTCGTAATCAAAAGGGAATTCTAAAAACAGGAATCTTTGTGATATCGGAACTTCTGAAATGAAACTTTCAATACGTCTCTCATTTCACTGCCGTTCAGTGCATTTTCATAAGTCATGGAGTCGTCGATGGATGCCTTCACAGAGACGAGAAAGTACTTTTTGCTTCGTAATTATGGAGATCTGAGTTAGCGGGAACGTTTGGTCAAAAGTATGTTGATAGGATGAAGCGATTTCAAACGTTTAATTATGGAGAAAATCTCACTGTGAGGATCTTTCGGAAGTTTCTCATAATTCAAATTTTATAAGGTATTCATCGACATATCAGAAGAAGTGAACAACGGTTATGTCAAAACTAATAAGAAGTCGTTTTCTAGTGTGCTTGGACTATTCAATTCATTGTGTTGACATGTTTCGGCCCACATCCATCCTCAGAATACAATATGAAGTCCAAGGTCAATATAAATTCGCAACTTCATTTAAAGCCTTTCGAGTACATGTCATCACCTAGTTAAAATCAAGATCTTAAAAAATTCCAATTCCATTTAAGATCTTGATTTTAACTGGGTGATGACATGTACTCGAAAGGCTTTTTAATGAAGTTGCGAATTTATATTGACATAGGACTTCATATTGTGTTCTGAGGATGGCTATGGGCCGAAACGTGTCAACACAATAAATTGAATAGTCCAAGCACACTGAAAAAAAGACTTCTTATTAGTTTTCACATTAACTCCAGTAGGATGAACTTTAGGGAACAGTTATGTCTTCGAAAAAACAAAACAAGGTCGTTATATTCACGTTGAGCTGCTTCATGATTTTCTCATTGATATCATTTTTAGAAATGATGATGTAGGGTTTTCTTCATCTTCGATTTTATCGAATTGTACGCCTGAAATATGATGCTCCTAGAATCTTCCAGCTGTTTAGAAAATGTTGCAGGTTCTTGTGATGGTTCTTTTTTCTACTCAATGCATTTATCAGCTCTACTGAGAGGTTGAACATGAACATCGTAGTAAACGTATAAATAATCATTTTTAAGAAAAAGAATAAATCGAAAAACAAACAGTTCTTTGCTTCTACGGAAACTACACCGAAAACATTTTTGAAACATAGATTAATTCAAAATAGTAATCATCGAAATGAAATGGGGAAATGATATAAGATTTTGTCACTGAGAGTAGAGAATTACTGGCCTTATTTGGCCTCATCATCAGCATCCCATACTACTGTTTAATTCACCTTAAACATATTGGAATATTTTCACGAAAATCATATCTCAACTTGGATAAATGGAAAAATTCACATAATTAGGACGATGCACGGCCGGGTTACCTCACAGCATTTTAGAACACTTCTTTTGCCAACTAGTATATTTCGGCAATATCGAGTCAAGTAACATGATGATGAAATCCTTACATTTCAAAAGATATAGTATATAAACTGTACCAAGAATTGTACCTTCAACATTAAGTTTACCTTCCTTGTGTAATACACGATAAATACCTACCTTCAAACACCACTGCGTTTTTCACTCTTATTTTAGTGGATTTAGGACCTTCTAGAATTAAAATTCATTCTAGTAGCCTTACAAACTACTGTATTCTGCACTGCTAATTCATTGGACTTACAACCCACTGAAGAAAGCAAAACCGTCTCAGGAACAAAAACTTCAATATTTAAAGCATTTAGCTGTGAAGTTTTTATGAAGAGTGGTATGGGATACTGATGTTGACAAATAAAGCTGAAACCGGTATATCTCACCTCTCAGTGACAAAATTTAATATATCATTTCTATATGTGTTCTAGGAATTGAAAATGTTATTCATTTTGATGATAACTATTTTGAATTCATCTTTGTTTCGTGAATAATTATTACCATGTTCTGTTCCTGATGTTCAAGAATTTGAAGCAGCAAATCGACGATGTTCTGACACTACTTGCTAAGTACGCTGACATCAGTTTCGCAGGGGAAACAAAGAATTGTTTTCTTTCTAATTTATGAAACGTATATTAGCAAAATTTCCTTCATGGTGATCAAAAATTGATTGAAATATGAAACTATGTAAATTTCTGTCCCTGTTACATTGTTTCGGAGCTAATTGGCGGATGAGCTGGTTTCCCAAACTGATTTTTTATTCTGATGATCTCAAATGCTCCAATAGTATGTGGAAACCAATTTTTGATCAAATTGTACTGCCTTGAAATGTGTGCCAATTTTTCAGTTATCTAGACTCATCAAAACTGGTGAAAATAACTCCGAAACTTGCGTTGAAATTCGTTTAATCACCATTCTTTGTGTAGATCGACTGAAAATTCAGAAAATTAATTTGAAGAATGTTCATTCAGGAATGAATCAAAAATGTTTGTATTAACTGAAAGCTTGAAGGTCAATTTAGTATTGCTGCTATTGACTGAATAATATCGTTTTCAAACATAAAAATTATGAAATATTATATTAAAAATGAAACCAAATGCCTTTTTCGAAATTCTTATCTCCAATAGACAAAATTTATCTGAAATACGAATGTGTGATGACCTTCTTTGATGTATTTGAAATCTTTATTGGAGATCTGAAAGATTCACAACACAGTAAAGAACCAAACACAACAATATCATTATAAATATAGGTAGCTTTCAATTTATTTTAATATTGTGTTTTTATAATGATATTGTTGTGCTTGGTTTATCACTGTGTTGTGAATTTTTAAGAGCCCCGAAGAAGATTTCAAATAAATCGAAATGTCCGCACATTTTTTCAAATATTTTGAAATCTTCTAATATGTCCTCTTGGTGACAGAAAACAACAATTTTGGAGTCCTGCTGAAATTTTCTATGTATTCAAAAAATAATAATTAGATACGAGTTACCTGAGAACAGCTGCCTATAGATACTGTACTCTGTCCATTGTATAGGTCTTTCCTTATCTCCGATATTCGAACTTTGCGTTCGTTGTCAATATCACATGGGGATGTAGTAGTGAGCTGTTTTTTATATTTATTATATAAAATGTTATCATCTGATAAATTTCAATGATTTCGAAAATGAGAGAAATTGTTTTTCAGAAAATTTCACCTGCCAGACATTATTATCATACTCAGATTAGCCAGACTATTTTTTTTTACTTAACTTCAGTCTAACTCATACCTACTACTAGTAGGAATGCAAACCCGTCCCGAAATATATACACATCGTCAAAAGTCTTGACCATCCTAGATTGATCAAAAAATAAATAATCTATATTTTGGAAATGAGATGAATGTTTTCCTCAATTTCAACTGCCATATATTTGAGAAAAAATCTTTGTTCGCCTTTATTTTATGTAAACAAAATAGGAAAAACGAGAGAAAATCGAAATTCATCAATTATTCATTTTTGATCCCACAACTGAGGTCAAACTAAAAAATTGGATGTCCCAGTATTTTCAACGGAATATTCTCAATATCTTTGTTATTCGCTGAGAACTGATTAACATCGAATACATCAGTATTCAGTATTCTCTCAAACAAAAAGAATTTTTTGCTGGTTTGTTGTTTTCATTTAAGAAATGAGATAGTTAATGAAGATTCATGGTACATTCAACAATTCCGCTCAGAATTACCAACCAAACAATTGTATCCATGATTACTGACTGGCAAAATAAGTACCAGAAATCGCCACTACCTTCAAGACAACGCAAAGGTTCTAGTCCAAGATCCCAGAGCTGTCTGACGTAGCTTAATTTCATATTGATGATTTTCATATTATGTTTTGTAGAATATTATTTCTAAAATAGTATCACGAATGTCAGGCACATTCCAAAAAAAAATTAATGAACTTATTCTCACATTGCTGAATTTCAAATATGTTATTGAGGTAAGTGTCACATTATGTTTCATTAGTTGGACCAATTGTAGTGACAAAACATCCCCTGAACACAAATATCATTCAGCTGAATCGTTTTCGTGTAAGGGATGTTTAGTCACTACAATTTGTCCAACTAATTAAATATAATTTGATAGTTACCTCAATAACATATTCAAAAATGAGAAATGTGAAAATGAGTCCATTCATTTTTTTTTTAGCTTAGAAGCATCTGATGAGAGCTTTGGAACATGGAAAATGTCTGACACTTATGATACTATTTTATAATAGTCATTTATGAAGGCATTGATATTCTTACACGAGTTCAAAATTCTATGAACGAGTGTTAGAATGAGCCTTCTGTACGAGTATCATACATTATTTTCTCTAATTTGCTGAATTTCAATCGAAATTAATGATATATTGTCGTAAATATCGTTTAGTGATTTTTGCTTTGAAAAATATTGATTGGCAGAACTGTTTTCTATCTCATGAAATTTGACGGATGTTAAATAAATCCGTGAAATGAATTCAACATGTCATCAATAAATATTACCCTAAACAGTGTTGGAATGAAATTAGAATTCTTACATTGTTTCGTTTTACGGGATGTGGCGGAATGAACGGATTTGACACATAAGTAGAGAATAGTATATTCTTAAACAAGTTGCAGAATGGGCTCCTATTCCAACACGAACGCGAAATTCGAAAACGAGCGACGAAGGGGCGAGTTTTTGACAGCATGAGTGTTGGAATTGCCTTCTGCCACTTGTTTTAGACGATATTTTCTCTATTTCAGTCAAGTTTTGTGAACTGATTTTCAAATAAAAATTCAGATTAGTGACTTTTGTATTGAATCTTGGCAGTTGGTGTGACTTACGAAATTTGACAGATAACGGAATTTGAATTGATTTGATTTGAGAATTGATAAGATCGGAAGTCAGTGCCGACAACAAAAAACGAAAAATATAACTGAAAACAATGCTGTTATTAGTTCATTACAGCACTGATTTGAGTACTGTAATGAACTCATTACGATACTGAAATAGAGAAATAATATGCTACAAAACATATATAAAAATCAGCCATGTGAAAATAAGTTACGTCAGACAGCTCTGGGATCTTGGACCATTCGAAAGTTTATCGTTGAAAACAATTTCCTGCTGTGTCCAGTGTTCGTTTCCATGTCGCATCCAGAAATGACAAAAAAAATTCATTGGAATCTCGCCCGTTCAATCGGAGCGACTCTCCACACCCAGATGACATCGGGACAAATATTCGAGAAGGTCTCGCAAGGAACAAGACGGCTCGCTATCGCTGTCTTCGGTTGTAGCGGAAAGGAACTCTGGACCCGCTATATATCCTCGACGGGAAAGAATTTCATTCTTCTGGTCTGTTCCTTCGGAAACCGTTGACATCCGCAATACGCCACTCTGCGAATTCCACATGTAAATTAGGATGCTTGGCAAGGAGCTTATACCCCGAAAACTCGAGCGGACACCTGCTACCGCAGGGAACGTCATCTTGGAGAGTTGGGATGCTGGGGAGCTCAAAGATACGACGTCATCGTGCCTTCGGTTAGTTGTAACCACAGAACATATAAATATACCAAATAAGTGCAGGTCCTTTGTAACGGTGGAACAACTTTTGTTATAGAGCAAGAGCCAGTAACCAATTATCAGTTGTCATTTCTCAAGTCTTGAAACTTCACTTACTCAATGTTTAATATCTGCTTGACAACAGAAACTACACCATTTTCAAATCTAATTGAGCAACTTCAATTGTTTTTCAGATTAGTCACTTCAATTAAGTCATCAAGTAAACACAAGAGAGAGCTTCATGAGAAGATGATATATGGAATGGTAACACAAGAATACTATAAAAAAATATTCTAAAATATTGAAAAGGGTCATAGAACAAGCTAAAATCAATTCCAAAAATGCATACATTGAAAAATCTGAAAATGAGACAAGAGCTACCTGGACACTAATTAACGATGCTTCAAAAACAGTTGAATGACACAAACACCCTGTTCAAGACATTTCCTAATAAAAATGAAAAAACATATTAAATGAAATAAATACTAACTTTCTGAAATTTACCAAGAATAATGACACACAGGTACCCAATACACTCTTGAATATAAGACCATGCGATAAAAGCATTTTTCTTAGTCCTGTCACAAAGCAAGAAATGTACAGATACATTATGCAACTGAAGAATGAAAAGTCAGTAGGATATCATGAGATTCCTGTCGATCTATTGAAAATAAGTGCTCCATTATTGACCAAACCACTAACAATATATAATTAATCTTATATTGCAAACAGGAAAATATCCACAAGTTCTCAAAGAGGCGTGGATAAAACCAATTCATAAGAAGGAGTGACTACGATAATTATCGTCCAATATCTCTTCTCTCCAATGTAAATAAAATTTTTAAGAGAATAATTTTTGATAAAATTATACATTTTCTTGAAGCAAATAATATTTTGGTAGAACAACAATGTGTTACAGACAAGGAAAATCAACAATAAATGCGATATATCAGGCACTAAATTCAGTTATAAGATCACTCAATAAAATCAGGTAACAGTTGCACTCTGTCTGGATTTATCAAAAGCCTTTGATAGAGTAAATCATGATAATATATTGTTACAGAAAAGGAAAGTGTGGTATAAGAGCTACTGCTTTAGCACTTTTCAGGTCATATCTAACAAATCGAATACAAAGAACGGTAGAAAAGGGAATTGATGGAAAAAAAATTATATCAGATCCAGTACAAATAGAGAGAGGTGTACCGCAAGGTTCGATACTAGGCCATTACTGTACATAATCTGCCTACACCAATGATTTAATTCAAGTAACAACCAATAATACTGTAATGTTTCCCGATGATGTGTCAGTGATTTGTTCTGGTATACTGCTGATGAATGCAAAACCCTACTGGAACGGGACTTAAAAAACATGGATGAGTAGTTCATAAGCAATGACCTACAAATGAATATTACCAGAACAAAGTTGCTTTTATTTAGAGATAAAAATCAAAATTTAATGTTGAAACATGAATATAATACTAGAGGAAAAACTTATGGATTACTCGGATTACTGAAAAAACAAGTTATACATATATACAGAAAAATATTACTCTTTTTATACTAAAGATAAAATTACTTGGAGATTTTAAACGCAGGCACATCAAGGCACAAAAAAATCACTAAAATGTTTTTTAATAAAAAAATGGGATTACAGTGTTAAAGAATTCATCTGTGATGGAGAATTTCATGAACTTTAGAATAGTATATATGTCGCAGGCTCATTATAATATCAGTCTTATTATAATAAGCCCAGGCTTTTTCAATATGACTAGGCGTATTGTGAAACAACGAAAGCAAGTGAAAATCTGACAATATGACTGATATTTTCAGACGTATTATGATACGCTTGACGCCTTCTTAGTCTTTTTGTTCGAAAGAACCTGTACGCGATTGTTTTTAGAATTTGACTGTATGAAATACGTCTGGAAGTGTATCAGACAGATTATGGAAATCGATTTAGAGACAATAATAAATAGAGATATTTTAGATTTGGATTATTTAATACAACATGGATTACTCTTATGACATTCACTTGTGCATTTAATATGGGATTTAAAACATAAACCTTTATTATTTGGATACTGTGACTTGCTTGGTTTGCAAGAACATGTTTTGAATCCCTGTCCTTCGAATTTTGCGAATAATCTTAAAGCTTCTCTTAGGGAAATTACTTAATTATCTGGAATATCAATATTCTTATATCTTTGGCAATCAGTAATTTCATCTTTCGAGATGTTTAACAGATCATGGGTGGTAGCAATTTGGTAAACAACATTGGAGACTTTTACCATGGTTTCTGTGATATTTTTGGAATCCAGAGGTCCTCTATCTACTTTAGGAATAGCTACTGTTTGATCAACCTCAAGAGGTTTCAATTTTCTTACGTTCAGCATTTTTGCTGCAGCTCTTTTCTTGCCCTCTACATATTATTTTCTTTGGTTCTCGACTATTTCTTCATTTTGGCTTAGATCTGTGACATTATCTGGACTTCTTGATTATAATTTATTATTTTCGAGTGATTATCTGCAGATCAAGCATATTCAGATATAATGTTATTTAGAACTGTTTCCAGATCGTCTTCAGTATTCAAGTTTTGACAATTTCAGTGGGCAAATTAGTAGAGTAGTAAGTCACAACAACAACAGATAGAGAGCCTCAGTCGAATTACAATACGATGAGTATAACCTCTGTCAGAATCTGGGGAAATCGCGCGCTTTTAAGTTTTGGCAATAAGCCGAATAACCATGCAGGCGTATTAAAATACGCCTTAAATGGCCAGTCAAATTGTGAGATCGTCCATTATTTCGGTGATATTGCAATATGCTAGTCGAATTGAAAAAGCCTAGACGTATTATAATATGACTGAGTTTATAAAAAGACTACGACATATATACCATGTATTTTTTCGGGTTAATTGTTTGAGGGTATGATTTAATATTGTTGGGTATTTCTGTTGTGTATCTGTTCTTATAACGTGATCTACATCTGTAAAGGTCTTATGGATCAAATAAAGATATTATTATTATTTCAGAAAGCATCAATTGAAATTCAGATTAGTCAATTGAATATCAGAAAACATCTAATTCAGATTAGTCAATTGGATTTCAGAATATGTCATATGAAATTCAGACTAGTAAATTGTATTTCAGAAATCTGAATTTGTAATTCCGAAAATTCGAAAATTATTTGAATTTAAGTCGGATTTTGAGTCATATTTTACTCATTTTCATAATAGTTATCCTTGTCAATATTCAATGAGGTATGTCTTCACGTATGAATAAAACCAATATAATCTGTTGATGCTGGCTCTTTCTTTTCTTCAACACTGGAGTTAAGTAAAAATATGCTAAACCTTCTCAATCGATTCCTCACCTAACACCGTAGCTTCAGAAAGCACATAACACCTTATGAAAATTAGTCAAATTGAGTACATATTAATTTGAGATGCAATTGACAACAGTGTCTGCAGCTGATGTATTAGCCATGCAGAGACTACGAGATTCATTCATCATGCTTTCAGCAAATGAGTTGAGAGTTTGTTGCAACAGTGGCAAGATATGAGGAACCAGTTATCTGATTGATTGATCATCTGTGATAATGCTGCATGCCATTCGAGAATCGAGACCGTAATCACCCAAACAGTAGCAGCACTGCTGTGGATGAGCCCTCATGCCCTCATTCTCCCATGCTCAATCCAATTGAAAGTTTATGGTCGAAAATAAGAACTTACATAAAAACAAACCTCAGAGTTCCAAACAGTGTACCACTGGGGTTATTGAAAAAAGACTAACATACCTGGAAAATATTATTGACCGAGATGCAATTGCGATGGCAGACATGACCGTATGGCTTCAAATTTTTTCAGTTTTGTGTTGAAGATTGAATGTTTCACGTGAAAATTAAAATTCATTTATTTCTAAAGTACATTTGATACAACTGATTATTTCGGAAATTCAAATGACTAATCTCAAATACATTTGATGTTTTCTGAAATTCAATTGACTAATCTGAATTTCAGCAGTAGACGTAGAAAATGATTTGTCAAACTGACAAGTCAGAAATCAAACAGCAAAATTTTCTAGGTCCTCCAAGGATGGAGGTTTGAACGTTGGGCCTGCAACCTAAAACCAATGACTTTGACAATGTTGCTACTTTCGCATTCAGAAACTAGGGAGTAAATGGACTACTCAAATGATATCTTTTTCGCTTAAAATGTTGTATTTCAGGTATCACCACATTTGCCCACCCTATACATTCCAGATAAATTCTGATCAAAATTACCACAGTTGAAGTTCATGTACCTATTATTTCTAAATATTTTTTATGTATTTTTCAAATTCTAGGATCGTGTCAATTTATTGAAGCAGGTTTTTCGTGAAGATACAAAGCTGCAAATGAAAGATTCAGATGGAAAAATGTATTCTATTAATTCTATGAACAATATATTATTAATTTGTTCAAAAAAATCAAGGAAGCGAATGAATGGAAATTGAAAAATCCATTGAAGCAATAGGGATAGGTGGAAAAGGGAGATGAATAAATATGAGATAAAGGAAAATTGATAAAGATTCAGTTAGAGTGCGAAGATAACAAGGGAATAATTAAGAATAAGAAGCTGTTGAAATTGTAGATAAAATGGAAAAAGTCAGATTTTACTGACTGAAGAAAACCAAAATATCAACACAAGTTTGAAAAAATAAATAATATTGAAATCAAGAAGGAATCAGAATACTTTTTCTATATTTCAGTATCGTAATGGGTTCATTACAGAATTAATAGTATATTATTTTATAAGGAGGAGAAGTGTCACTTTTCATGGCGAGCTTGAGTTTACCCGCCGAACGTAGTGAGGCGGGTAATTGAAAGCGAGCCATGAAAAGTCACTTCTACTCCGAATGAAATATGTTATTTTATTTTCAAACGTTTTGAAATTCATGAAAATCTGAATATCCACTTTGGATTGATTCACATTTGGGTACATGATTCTATCCACTTACGATCGTTATAATTGAATGAATTATGGGACATTTGCCTAGTTACGGTTGCCACGCACAATTGATTCTGACAGATATGAAGCAAAATAATCATTTGCAAGCTGGTGAGAAGTGGTTGAAAGTGAAAATGTCTTCAGAAATTGAGGTTTTGGCCATTGAAGCAGTCTTTTCCCTCGAACCATCGAAGTCAATTGAAAAATATTCTGCAGCATACCTATGATCACTTCGTGAATTGGTGCAATTCGAAAAATGTGACAGTTTACCAAGAGAATGTGCTTCTAGCATATTTTAACTTAATGGCTAGTGGAATAAAATGGAAATCCTCTGCTTTGTGAGCCCAATATTCATGATAAAGTCGCAACTAGCGATCACACATGAAATAGTTATTGGTAAATACTTGAAGTTGGGCGTATTTTTGCAGGGTAACACTTTTCCTGCCGCCGGCCGGAAAAGTGTTGCATAGCAACACTTCTCCTCCTAGGCGGAGAAATAGAACTTTTCGATGATCCTGTCGATCGAGAAATGACGTTATTATTGTACGTTTGAAAATAATAGTATATTATTTTATAAGGAGGAGAAGTGTCACTTTTCATGGCGAGCTTGAGTTTACCCGCCGAACGTAGAGAGGCGGGTAATTGAAAGCGAGCCATGAAAAGTCACTTCTACTCCGAATGAAATATGTTATTTTATTTTCAAAAGTTTTGAAATTCATGAAAATCTGAATATCCACTTTTGGATTGATTCACATTTGGGTACATGATTCTATCCACTTACGATCGTTATAATTGAATGAATTATGGGACATTTGCCTAGTTACGGTTGCCACGCACAATTGATTCTGACAGATATGAAGCAAAATAATCATTTGCAAGCTGGTGAGAAGTGGTTGAAAGTGAAAATGTCTTCAGAAATTGAGGTTTTGGCCATTGAAGCAGTCTTTTCCCTCGAACCATCGAAGTCAATTGAAAAATATTCTGCAGCATACCTATGATCACTTCGTGAATTGGTGCAATTCGAAAAATGTGACAGTTTACCAAGAGAATGTGCTTCTAGCATATTTTAACTTAATGGCTAGTGGAATAAATGGAAATCCTCTGCTTTGTGAGCCCAATATTCAATGATAAAGTCGCAACTAGCGATCACACATGAAATAGTTTATTGGTAAATACCTGAAGTTGGGCGTATTTTTGCAGGGTAACACTTTTCCTGCCGCCGGCCGGAAAAGTGTTGCATAGCAACACTTCTCCTCCTAGGCGGAGAAATAGAACTTTTCGATGATCCTGTCGATCGAGAAATGACGTTATTATTGTACGTTTGAAAATAAAAGAATTTCGTTTTGCGGTTGTCAGTAGTGACCTCAGATCCTCAATTTTCGAATCGAATCAATGCAAATTCCGTAATCTGTCAAATTTCATAAGTCAGACCAACTGCCAAGATACAATACATATACTAATCTGAATTTTCATTTGAATTTCGAGTATTTCACGAAACTTGACTGAAATAGAGAAATATCGTCTTATACTCGTTGCAGAAGGCAATTCCAACACTCATGCTTTCGCATCCGTATTGAAATAGGAGCTCATTCTGCAACTTGTTTTGGAATATACTATTAGTCTTCATGCAAAAATTCAATATGACCTCGAAATTTAATTTGTGGGCACTGAATAATCAGAGTTTGGTAGTAAATGTTTTTTTATTAGATAGGATTAGGAAATTGAAGAAACCATTTGATCGGAATTTTAATTTTCAGTGTTAGTTTGTATTTTAAAAAGTTGATTATTACAATTATTTAATATGATACATATACTCCATTCACTTTTATCAAATCACATAGGAGGTCATGTTATCGTTTTCAGGAGTAGGTTCACCTACTGAAAATTCAGTGCGCACAGAGAAATATCGTTAATGACAAAATGATGTTGCCAGTTTGTTTCTTTGTTTACATATTGTTCGAAATCGGAATATTGCAAATAACTAGAAAAGGAATCCTTTCTATCAATTCATATGAACGTTAATTATTTTCGTCCATCACATCTTCTCCAATTCATTCATTTTCCGAATAAATTCACATTCTGCGAAATACGTAATTGCTAAGAATGTAGAAAGGGCGACATAGTGTTGACTTGGAACATAAAAATATTTAACATAAAAAAATTTTAACAAGCGTCATAACCTCCATTTTTGTTCGATACAATGTGGAATGTGTCAAATTTTCAAGGACAGAGGTGTGATTTTATATTTGTGAATGGAGTATATCTAAATCTTCATGATTAAACTCCCTGAAGAGGTTTAGAGTCAGCAAGGAATATCATGCAATTTTTTTTCATTTGATTCTGAATTTAATAACAAAAACGAAAAGTACAATTCAAAAAGGAATCATAACAGGTTTTGCAGCTGTGCTTCATTGAGGACACCATCTATGGTTCGAATCTTTCGTGATTTCAATTTCGTCGAGCTCTCTATGGTGCAGTAAAAAGGCAGATTAAGAAGGCAGCAGAGGTAGATTAGAAGTGGAATGTGTCACAACATTGTGCTCCGTACTTCCAGCGTGTACTAAACCTAATTTATCAGCATTATGGTGTAGCTCACAATGCCGATGTCACCTTTCTCCGTCATCCGAGGTTAATACGCTCCAAAGTATCTTATCCGCTTCAATAAAAAGCAAAGTTCCTATCAACGCCAAATTGCAGAACAGGCCCCGACAAGGCTCACTCCGCATCAACTGCAATTCACTCTGATGGTTCAGAAAGAGCTCAGATGCCCACTTAATTAACTGGATTCGATCTAGATATACCGGCGCTGTTATTACTACAACAAAACATCAAGCCGGCTTTCATAACCAACATTGCATACGCTTAATCAGCTTTTATACGGAGCGAGATGTTTTCGTAGAAATTGGATAGAATTATCATCAGAGGACGACTTCTGTGGGATCCTTAGAAATCCACGCACTCCCCATTTGGAGTGTTTTTGGTACAATGAGGAAAATCACTAAAGTGTTAGTTTGCCATTCGTACATTTCGTAGTTACCAATTAGTTCACTGCATTGAAGAATCCCAACTCAATTTGGTTCATAGTTTGCGATTTTTCAGCGAAACGCGGAAGTATACATACAGGTCGTGAAAAGCTTATAAACTTGAATTGATTCTTCAGTTTCGGAAATTCATCAACCGCCCCAATATTCGAAAATACGAATACTTTTTTGAGATATAATTATTTCTCAGGGACTGTATAAGATAGTAAAAAAATTAAAACTGCTTTTAATATATATTTTTACGTAGAAGTCAGTGGTCAGTGGCGTAGTTAATTTTTTTTCGAGATTGGGCACAAACCTGGAATTTTACAGACGGAATACCCAGTATATTTTAACGTAAAATTTTTGCATTCATTTTTCTGAATACCTGACCTTTGATAATATTCAACTTCAAAAGAATTCATATTTTTTTGTTTTTTCAACAGCAGGCCTTGAACTCTTCCACACGAACATTTAAATAATATGTATTTTTAAAACGTCATGTGATTTAAACCTATTTATTTTATTATGATTAAACATTAACTCAAAATATCACTCGTTAACATAAACTTGAAAATGTTGAAAACGAAAGAAATTTTAATATTTATATTGAAATTTTTTTAGGTACTGTAGAATCCGCATCGAGGGGAAATGAAGAATACGCCATAATATCCAGAAGTCACATAAAGCAGAATTTCAGCAAAATTGATGGCATTTTTCTTGGATTCAATTTAAGAAAAGAACGACAAATTCATTTCTCTTACGAAAAAAACTAAATATAAAGAACTTTTTCATTTTTTAGAAAATAATCTGAAATTTTCGACTTGAAATAATAGCTTCTTACACCATTGTACAACTCAGACATGGCTTCAATGGATGTCATTTTGTCCACAAAACACCAATAATCTCTTCAAGGATCTGGATTATACTAAAAAGCATGTCGGCACGCGTCTCGTATCGTATCAAACCCCATCGCATTAAAAAGGGTTGGGTGGCTTGAGAAAACGATCGAGCGGTCACTATAACCGGAAAAATTTTCGAAAAATCATGTTGTTGTATCTGAAATCCTGTCTTTGTAGGCGAAGTCATTAAATCCGGACCTTATTGTAGGGAGTTTTGAATGAAACCAGACTTAACACTGCATTTGCGTCATGATAAGCGATTTTCATGCATGTGTTGAAGGATTTATGTTTTACTATTAAAAAAATCCAACATAAATATCGATTTTTTCTGATTTTTAAAATTCATTAATTGTCCGTTTGTGATACATCAATGTGTTCAGAAAAATGAATGCATAAACTTGACGTTTTGATATACAGGGTGTTCCATCTGAAAAATTCCACTGGTGTGCTCAATCTCGAAAACAGAGCTCTGAAAAGAAATTTTAACTACGCCACTGACATCTACGTAAAAATATAAATTAAAATCAGTTTTCTTATACAGTGCCTGAGAAATAATTACATTTTAACAAAGTTAACATTTTCGTTTTCAAGAAAAAGAATGAAACGGTAAACAAAAAAATTCTTTGCCTTTACGGAGGTCAACACCGAAAACATTTTTGAAACATATATGAATTCAAAATAGTAATCATCGAAATGAATACCATTTTTAATTCCCAGGCTCAGAGATCTTTTATCATTAGTTGGAGAAATGATATTAGATTTCGTCACTGAGATGAGCGATATACCGGTTTCGGCCTTGTTTGGCCTCATCAGTTTCGCATACATCTCAGAGACAAAATCTTCATAAAAAACTTCGATATTTATAGCAATCGGGTGCGATGTACTGAGCAAAAATTACACAGCAGTGACATCCAATTGCGTCAAACTGAAGTTTCATATTTCCAATGACATGCGAAAAAAAGAACTCTGTACAATTGGATGTCACTGCTGTGTAATTTTTGCTCTGTCTGAACTTTTATTCCCCAGAAATCGAGATCCGCACCTCACACAATACTAATAGTTCCTCTTAAATTGTCTCAAGAAAATGTTGTTTACGTGCATGATTTGTAATTGCAATAGCTTGTAACTTTCAAGTTCAAAGAAGCTACGCACATTCAAAGTTGGCAATATCGTTGATTTCGAAAGAAATATTTCACAGTAATTTCAATTTTGTGAGCATTTCAAAAGTTCATATACAGGTGATTCACGAAATTATCTCTCGATTATACCAAGGAACGTATTATGATCCATTTCATCAACGATATTACAATTTTTGTCTCTATGGAAATTTTATATGGGCGATTATTGGTGCATTGTTCATTCTGATAAGTTCGTAGGGGCTCGTCTTGATATATCCTATATACACACATTATTCATAATTGATTAAATTGACAAGCATTCTCGATGACAATTTTCTTCTTTGTATAGACCGAAAAAAATGTCTCATTAACTCATACTCATTACTTTTCAGCTGTCTGCAGTGGTCGATGGAGTGTACGCCGATCATTCCCATATTGCCGGAAAGTTCACCATGCTTCTTTCGAGCAAATTACATGTGGGTGGTAGCATTAATACCAGAGCTCTCCCTGGATCGAGAGTCCACAACAACTTCGTTGGATGCATGAGAAAGGTAAGTCGATACAAACTTGCTACAGAGATGCGATATCTGGAGAGGAATTGTCTAAATCTCACTATCGATAAATTCTTCAAGAAAAAGATCTTCACTTTCGTTCTTGAATCCCATCAGTATTAGTAGGGACATTCTGTAAGAATTTTCTAAAATCAGCTTCTCCAACCAATACTGAATTGCATGCCAAACAAGATAATAATAATAACAGTTTCTCTATTTCAGTATCGTAATGAGTTCATTACAGTACTAAAAGTAGTGCTGTAATAAAACTCATTACAGCATTGTTTTCAGTTATATTTTTCGTTTTGTGGTTGTCACTACTGGCGTCGGATCCAATCAATTTTCAAATCGAATCAATTCAAATTCCATAATCTGTCAAATTTCGTTAGTTACACCAACTTCCAATATACAACACAAAAGTCACTAGGATGTAGAATCTAAATTCTTATTTGAATTTCGAGAGTATTTCACTGCAATAGAGAAAATATCGTCTAATACTCGTTGCAGAAGGCAATTCCAACACTCATGCTTTCGAAAACTCGATCCGTCGTCGCTCGTTTTCGAATTTCGCATTTGTGTTGTAATAGGAGCTCATTCTGCAACTTGTTCTAGAATATACTATTCTCTATTTCAGTATCGTAATGAGTTCATTACATTACTAAAAGTAGTGCTGTAATGAAACTCATTACAGCATTGTTTCAGTTATATTTTTCGTTTTGCAGTTGCCAGTACTGACTTCCGATCGAATCTAGTTTCGAATCAAATCAATTCAAATTCCATAATCTGTCAAATTTCGTAAGTCACACCAACTGCCAAGATGAAATATAAAAGTCACTAACCTGAATTTTATTTGAATTTCGAGAGTATTTCAAAACTTTACTGAAATAGAGAAAATATAGTCTAATACTCGTTGCAGAAGGCATTTCCAACACTCATGCTATCGCTCCTTCGTCGCATTCGTGTTGGAATAGGAGCTCATTCTGCAACTTGTATTAGAATATACTATTATTTTGATCCTTTCAGATAAGTTTATGGGACATGTACAGGTTAAACAACTGAATAGAACAAGAATAAAAAAATAAATGAATAAATGTATCAGAATGTATACAAAATGCATCCAGGTATGGTATAGAAACATTCTTTCTCTATTTCAGTATCGTAATGAGTTCATTACAGTACTGAAAGTAGTGCTGTAATGAAACTCATTACAGCATTGTTTTCAGTTATATTTTTCATTTTGCAGTTGACAGTACTGACCTCCGATCATATCAATTTTCAAATCGAATCAATTCAAATTCTGTAATCTGTCAAATTACGGATGTCCCACCAACTGCCAAGATAAAATACAAAAGTCACTAATCTGAATTTTTATCTGAATTTCGAAAGTATTTCACAAATATTGACTGAAATAGAGAAAATATCGTCTAATACTCGTTGAAGAAGGCAATTGCAACACACATTTCACATTCGTGTTGGAATAGGAGCTCGTTATGCAACTTGTTTTAGGATATATTATTAAGCAATAATATTTTTACGTCCTTTTTGAACTGCCTATCATTCATAATTTTGTACACGTTAGGCAATTTATTGTGACGTTTTATGCTGTGTATGATGGTGTGAATTCATACTTGGCAGTATCATGTTTTGGTATACACAGTATTTCATTATGTCTCGACTCGTATTGATGCAAGTCAGAGCCTTATTTTGAGAACCTAAATTAGAACGACACTGTAATATGTAGATGCAAGGGAATTTTGAAATCATATGTTCTTTGAATACTGTTCTTCATAAGTCCTGAAGTCTCAGATTGTTTTTTTCTGGGCTCTGAACGCCCAAATGCACAAAACATCATTGTGATTCAAATGGCAGTGAACCATACTGTAATAGTGTAATAAATACCCAGCAAGGCATCAACTGGAAGTGAACGCAACATTGCTAAGTATGAACTGTTGTGGGCGTTCAAAATCAAGTCCAAAAGTATCGTCAGCAAAAAGAATTATGATTGAGGCTATAATATAATCAGGTATCTCATTATTGGATAATATAAAGAGCAGCGGTCCAAGAACCGATCCTTGAGGTATACCTAGAACAGACTCATAATCATGAGATATATTTCAAGTTAAATCTGAATAAACGAACATTGCGACTCAAGATTTTGTACAACTAAGATAGGTATAACATTTCAAAAAATATGAAAATGGATGAGATATCAGATGATCACCGTATGTTTCAGATTGTTCAGAAACTTAATAAACAAGGGGTCTCTGAAGAACAAATCTGTCGAGTCTGTGATTAAAAAGGAAGTCAAAAGGCATTGTACCGAAACGACTTGAAAATTTTCTTATTGTTCCTTCGGTAGGAAAGCGATTAATGTTGTAGCGGTGAATTTCCGGTTCATTGCGCTCAATGATCACTTTCCGGATTGACGCCTGAAGTTGTTGAAAACAAGCGGGAAAAGTGACGCCGAGTGCAATCTGCGAAGTTTGAGATTGGAACCTTTCGTGGTCGTGATGTGGACGATCCGGATGTTGAGAAAACATCGGAAAATCAACTGGCTTCGTATCGAATTTAATGAAGCGGATTTTGAGTGAGATACGTCAGACGCCCCAGATGAGTTTTTTCCATGATACAATAAAGCTTTTATTTGTTTCTCATTTGTAAACGTCAGTTTCCGAAAACACAATATCAATCAAGAAAGTTTATTTTTATCAAGTCACTAACTTGTAAAACTGACAGTTAACTTGCAAAATTTTTACAAGTTTAGTAGTATTATTTACATTAGAAAATTTTGTTTTATCGTCATATATGTTGAAAATCATGGTACAATTGTTATTTCCAGTAACACAGATTTTTTATGATTAAAGAGTTGATACTGATGATGTTGATCTGTTGACTCAGAAACTGGTGAACTCGAGGACTGCAGAACATTTGTACCCTCCTTACTACCAAATAATTTGCTAGACATTTCGATTTTTTTTGTTGGCCGAATCATCGACATAACTCATCGCAATTTCGGTGCTCCTCCACCCTCCTGAACACTTTAGTGCTAAAATATTTCCACCCGAATCCGAAAACTAAATAGCTCCAGTTCTGCAAAAAGAGTGGCCGGTGTATAACTCTGGGTCTTTTAAACCCAAATATTTCGCTATTTGCTTTGGGACACCACCTGCTGCCCAGCATTAAGGGAAATCCACATGTCGGTATGTCAAAAAAATCTTAGGCTTTCTGTTCCAGGAGGCCAAAGATTTACATATTTTCTGTATAACATGCAGGGTTTGAAGCTGCAGCCATCATCGGTTATGGTGAATCTTCTTGTTGTTAAATTTTTTGTTTGCCGCAACGTCACAATAACGTATTTTTCTATATCTTCTACATCATTTATGTTTAAGGTGCGAATTTCGTCACATCGACAACATCCAAAAATCCCAAATTTTGTTACAATTTTCGCCAGCAACCACTGGTCATCAGGAGCATGAAAAGAAATTGTTCAGCCTCTTCTTTACTTAATACCTTGGCCTTTTTTGGCGTATAACGCTCATTTTTTTATTTCAGAAACGTTATTACATTTTGAAATCTGCAAATGACAACTCATATTTTTCAATGAGTTTTTTAAGGAAAACAAACCTGCGAACAGGGGCATTTTCTTTCATTTCCAAACAGCTTTTCAGCATAGACCATTTTGCCCATAAAGTATTAGGGCTGAATGAATCTAGCTGATAGTTGATTCAAGTAGACCAACAAAACATCTTCAGTTACCCCAATCACACTATTTTTGTTTTGCCACTTTTTGAAGTCGTCGTATTCTCGCTCGTACTGTGAAGCTGATTTTGCAGGTAATAAACTTGATGCTACACTGCTGGCTGCCTCAATAATTCGTTTTGGTACATTCATTATCGCTTTCGCCAAAACAAATGTAAAGAAAAATAAACAGACATGTTCATGGCAAGGCTTCCATAGCTTACGACATTTGCGACAAATTATTGAGATTTTTTTGGAATTTATCTAACCTTTTTACAAATGAGAAACAAATAAAATATAAAACAATACATGCATGGTAACGGGTTTAACTGACGAGCCGCAGGCAAGTCAGTTATATCCTCCATTCGCCAGTAAAAACCCTCTTACCTTGCTAGTAATGTTAAATATTATAAATGTAATTCTGTCTCGGACATTACAGGCTGCCACCTCGTGACCTAGCTATCTCCGAGTATTTTAAATCGCATGATAACCTCGCTATATTAATAGCTATTATCAAAGTTAAAAAAAACATGTCAATTACTTTTGATGTGTTGAACATGATTTGACAACAGCATATAAAATACAAAGTCTAATGCAATCAGCTTTCAGCCTGTCCTACATTTTATCGGTACCTACAGAAATACAAAAATATCATATGCTCATTACCTTTTGGCCTCAATGTTCTGTTTCGTACTGCTAGATTTCGTGGTCAAACATTATCCATTGATTCATTTCTCGATGTCCCTAAATTCTCCGTACCGAATTCTGCCGAGTTCACGAAAGCGGAAAATGGAGATATCTGAAATACCAATCAGCAATCAAACGTAACAGACTTAATAACCGACACCAGTAATTGTTTCCAGGTTGAATTTGTGGCTGACACATTGCGGTTGAATCTCTTGGAGTTGGGAAGATCAGGAAGCCATCTCATCTCCGTTGTGGGCCGATTGGACTACAAATGCCCGGCAGGTGAAACCCACGACCCCATCACGTTCACCACGAGGGAGTCCCATCTTGTGAGTATGAACCTAAGGGGGTATAAATATTTTTCTCTACTTATATGTCAAATCCGTTCATTTCGCCACATCCCGTAGAACAAAACAATGTTAGTATATTTCATTCTAATTTCATTCTAACACTGTTTTCAGTAATATTTATTGATGACATGTTGGCCTCCTGCCACGGATTTATTCAACATCTGTCAAATTTCCTGAGATGGAAAACAGTTCTGCCAATCAATATTTTTCTAAACAAAAATTACTAAACGATATTTACGGCAATATTTGATTCATTTCCATAAAAATTTAGCGAATTAAAGAAAAAATGTATGATGCTCGTACAGAAGGCTCATTCCAACACTCGCTCATTCCAAAACTCGCCACTTCGTGGCTCGTTTTTGAATTTTGAACTCGTGTAAGAATATCAATGCCTTCTGCACTTGTATCATAAATAACTATACCAACATCCACTGCTGGCGGGCAAGTGTTGATAACTAGTATTTTCAGGTGTGAAATCTAAGTTTGAATAGAACCCAAGCTACCTCGAAAGATTCGGTCCATTCCTCACTTTCACACTATTTGAGATTTCGGAATATTCAAGTTCTCTTACTTTGAATGCTTTCTCAACTATGAAAAGTTGATTCGAACTATGAATATAAGTGGGGCCTCTAATGGAGTCTTGGGGACTACCACATGTTGCGGTATTCAAATTTAAGGAACGTCATAAGTTAAGAAAGGAAGAGTCAAAGATTATAGAGTACATATACTCTATAATAATCTTTGGGAAGAATGTCATGCGATTGAAGTAGATTTCACATAATAAATATAAAAATCTGTCGTCATGTGAATAAGAGTTATATATTATGCAAATTCAGAAGGCACTGATATTATTCCAAGTGTTCAAAATTTAAATACGAGCCATTTCTACTTCCCTGAATTCTCATCGATATCAATGAAATATTTTGTCATCGAAAAATGTTGGTTAGCAAACCCTTCGTGTATAATTTGTCGGTCAATAGATAAATCCAAGTACCAACCAAATTTTTCAATTGATATAAACAAGTGCTGATTGTCAGTTTTCGTAGGATAAAAATGAAAAATTTTTTTTGAAGATGTAGATTCAGATTACAGATTGAAATTGAAGTATAGGCCAAGCAAATAAGACTTTTGCCCGGAAAGAATTGGTGAAGTTCGGGAAACTGTTTTAATAATTTATTTAGGCCTCTAATATGAGTAGTTTGAGTTTTTTATGGTATAGAATTTTTTTTTGGAGGTTTTCATGTAGGGTTCGTCCCTATATAACGAAGAAATAAGAAAATATATCGATTTTTCATGAAAAATCCCGGTACTTTCCGGCTTTTATGGGCGACGCTGCGTAAACTATAAGAGATAGAGAAACATGGTCGATGACAATTTTGAAGTGCTCGAAAACTTCTATAAAAAAGTCAGCGACGGCATATGTCTAACTGCCGAAACCAACCCAGGATAGCCATTTTTAACATTTTCAATTCAATACAAAATAATGGTCAATTTGAAGAGGGCTTTCGACTGGCATGGAATGAAACAATATGAAAATGAATGTGCCTGTTATCTGCGGCATTTATTCCTAATGAAAAATGCTTTTTACACTATGGTTTTCTGATGGATACTTTGAAAGTTACAGTAGGTTGATTTTTTTTTTATATCCTTTATTGAAATTTACAATCTACTTATCACAAGTATTAAGCAAATATGATGAATTTAAAATGACATGTAGAAGTTATCAAACTTATTGACACTTCTCATTTACAATTCAATTAAAGTCAATTGGCCATGTTTTCTGTAACCTTCTTCTGATGAATGGGTTTTCTGCTATTTGATCTATGGAGCTGTTCTCATGTCCTTCCAGATTTTGCTGATACTTTCTTGAGCGTTTTTTGATTTTCATCATTAATGAAGGGGATTTTCAAATCATTATGTATGGTCAAGTTGGAAATGTACCATGGTGCATCTGTTATTGATCGAAGTATTTTGATTGAAGTCTCTGTATGATGTGGATATTTGAGGCTTTGGCACATCCCCAGAATTGAATGCCGTATGTCCATATTGGTTTAATTATGGCTTTAATAAATCAATACCTTGTTGTGTAGAGAAAGCTTGGATTTTCTGCCTATTAGCCATCAGTACATTTGCCGGATCTTCATATTTATCTGGGTCTTTTTAGCTTGAATATATTGTTTCCAGGTGAGGCGTTGTCTAAGTGAATTCCTAGGTATTTGGCTTCTGTTTTGGCTGGGATTTGTTTTCCATTTATTTTAGCTGGTGGACATATGCTTCGTTTGTTGGTGAATGTAACTTGCACTGATTTTGTTTCATTGATTGTCAACCGCCATTTTCCATACCATTTCTCGAGTTCATGCAGAAGTTCTTGGAGCTTTTCGGAAGCAGTATCTGCGGTCTCATGGGTTGCTAATATCGCCACGTCGTCCGCGAATGAGGCCATTGTAGTGTTATGATTCTCTGGAATGTCGTATGTATATTATGAGATAGAGCAGTGGTCCTAGTATGCTTCCCTGTGGCACTCCTGCTTTTATTTTAGTCGGTTCAGATAGAGCATCGCCCTGTTTCACAGCAAAATATCGATCGGTGAGATATGACTTCAGAATTAAAAAGTAAGGTTGTGGAAGAAGTTTTTTCAACTTGACGAGCAAGCCATTATGCCAAACCTTGTCGAACGCTTGAGATGAATCCAGGAATACCGCTGCAACAATATTTATTGTCTTCGAGGCTTCTTGATATGGTGTTTACCACACGATGTATTTGATGGCTTGCCGAATGGTTTTTCCTGAATCCAAATTGATGGTTGGGTAGTATTGTATGAAGATCTATGTCCTTCTTCAATCTCTTAAGTAGAAGTTTTTCGAATAATTTGCCCAAAATCGTAAGAGACTTATGGGTCTGTAAGAGCTTACATCGTTTTACAGGTTTGTTCGGCTTATATATCATTATTACCTCGCATATTTCCGATAGTCAGAAAATAGAAAAGACTCATTATTCGTTGAATATGGTGTTGAGTAATAATATAGTGTTATGAATGTTGGGTTGCGGACCTATCAGTACCGTTTTGAATTGAAATATAAATAACGCGAGCGAAGCGGCGGGTTTGAGCTTGTTATATTGTTATATTCAAAAGTGTTCAGCATTAAATTCTGCTCCTAAAAAGTACTACGACATTTAAATTTGAACAAGCAGTTCCATAGAAATTTTACAATTTCAGAAAAAGCACATTTTTTACTATGAAACGTGAAATATATAGGAACTCCGAGCTTAAGAATGAAATGTCATAGAATGACAGTTGTAGACCATTATATTGTGGAGAAACGTAACCAGACCCCTCCAACGACGCAGTAGCTCATCCTGTTGAGGATGCTGATCATTTAATCGTAGCTACTGCTGTTTATCAGCATTCTCATGAGGGTGTGGTTATTGTTTGGGAGACACCGACTTCTTGTAATTTTGACTGCTCCAGACCCTATGTGTACCAACATTTTCTTACTAAAGCCAGGCAAAGGTAAGCAAGATGATATTGTCTATTCTGCCTTGCTTTACAAGTTCTTCTTCTGTTTAGAGAAACAACATTTTATTTCTTCATGTTTTTAAAGACTGCGACACTAAGTCATTATTTCTGGTGAAGGACAACTAAAATTCCTAAAGACGTTGGAGGAATAAATCAACCAAATTAATTATGTATAAATAACGAAAATTTTTGAACTAATATCTAACAATACGACTTATTATGAACTAAACACAAAATATTATATATTGTAATAACCTGTGAATACGTCC